>CM019063.1:281883574-282160844 GCA_009667805.1 Leptobrachium leishanense
TTTCCTGAGGTTTATTCTCCAACATCAAGAAGGGGATGTGACCAGACCCATGCAGCATAATTTCAGCTTCTACAAGCCAAATGGAAAATAAAAACCTCAATCAAAATAAAAAATTGGGTCATGGACCCATTTTGATGCGCCCAAAATTAAGATTACTGACTTTTTAATTTGGTCTCTCTGGCGGTATTGAATATTCAGGTCACTTTTAAGCCAAGTGTACATTCCTAGGAGCCAGGCAAGGTTAGTTTTCGAAACAGATTTGTGTAGTCAGAAATCTAGGAGGACCTAGTTCCTGGCCCGAGATGGAAGACCTCTTACAATACACACAGCATAGCCAGCTTACAAACAAGCAATGTTAACCAGACATAAAGCCAATCGATACACCCTGGCACAGTAGGAAGTGAGGAAATCACACGCCAAAGCATACCAGTCCCCAGACGGAGCGCTTGTAATTGCTTAGCTCCTTCATGCGAGAGCTGAAAATCATTAAGTAGGAAAGAAACGAATGCCTTCGACTGAAAACACATCTCAACCTGAGTCGCCGGACTAAGCACTGAGATAACCATTCCGGATATGGCCCTGCATCCAGGTCTTTACGTACTGTTTCCCAGCTGAGAAAGGGCCTGGATGAAGCTCCTTGTCGGGACTTCCCTTCTCTTCCCGCATTACCACCCTCCCCCCTTTTTCTATGTCCCCCTGCGGCTATTGCGCTCCTTTATCTTACCCATCTATTATAGACTGATTGCGGGACTTGCCCCCAGCGAGACGTGGTGGACGCCGGTATTCCCCCCCCCCCTCCCCGACCTTTCCCTTTCTTTGTTGTGTTTTTTTTTTTTCTTCTTCCGCCCGAGTTTTGGGTGGTTCTGAGGCGTGCCATCATGACTTGGTTGTCATGCCTGGCCCTCTGGCCACGCCTTGGCCTTGTGCATTGTCCCCTCCATGGCCTCCCACGGGGAGCGCGCCCAGGAGCATCACAGTGAGGGCCTTGGCCCGTGCATTTATTTTTATTTTATTTTTTCTTTCCCCCTCTCCGGACTCAGAACATAATGGGTACCCCCCCCCCCTTTTTACCCCTCCATACTGTCTTGTTGTAACATTGCTGACTTTTCAAAAATAAACAAAAAAAAGAAAACACAGCTCACTGGCTCAAAAGGGAGCACGATCTGTTGGGCAAAGGGAAGGGGATGAAGTGTAGTTCATAATGTAGACAGGAAAGCAACCCCACCACTAGAGACATGGAAAGCAGGGGACTGTCAATACCAGGATTAAAAATTCTGTGAAACTGTCTAAGGCTGGGGTCAGACGAACGCAGTGCGAACGCGTGTGCAGCCGCACTTTATCATGGCCGTAATAGCAGCAAATGACGGCCAATGACGGGCAATGTACGAAGTACGGCCGCACAAAAGTGCGGCTGCGCAACGCAAGCGGCAAAGCACAACATTTTTCGAGAACGTGATACCGCTAGTACTGACGTACAAGAGTGCGCTGCGTCTGCTAGCGGCGTGTGTGCGTGATTAGGAGACGTCAAGACGCTGTTAATGTCGGCCAACATAACGTCCAGACGCAAAAAGGGTTTTATTGATGATCGCTACAAAATCACGGAACGAAAATGCGCATCGTATGACAGCTATCCCGTATTCCGTGAAAAAATACATCCATTCGTTCAAACACACTTTTTCACGGACGACGCGAAAAATGCGTTCGTCTGACCCTAACCTTTAGGCGACAACTGTCAGACGAACGCATTCTGAGCGCACTCTGCGTGCGTGCAGAACGGACCTACATCCTGACGAAAGATACTGCAGACACCACACGATCCGTTTTTCTTGACGGACGTAGGGAAAAAAAGGGGCTATGGGAAACAAAATTAACACATGATATGAAAAGCCATTGTGTGCGTCAAGGTGCTGGACGTCGCAAATGTGGTCCGTCTGACTTTGTTCCATCACTCACACAACGCTATGCGGACGTGGTGCACTCTGCGTGTCCGTTCTAGCGTTTTACGTTCTTGCGTACATTTGCCACGTGCGTTGTGCATGCGCAGTTCGGTGCGGACGCACTTAGTGTGTGGGTCTCTATTGATCAGGATTCTATGCTACGACGGATGTTAAACTGTGCGGCGACACAGACGTGATCACTGCGTTCATCTGACACTGGCCTTAAAGGGATACTCTAAGCAACATGACCACCTAAGCTATTCTAGGTGGTCATGAGCCCGGAGCATCCTGCCCTCTGTCCCCCCTCCTGCTCCTCTCAGCGTTCAGCTGTAAATGCTGAAAAACAGCTGAGAGAGGCGGAGAACTTACTCCGCCTCCCAGCTGTCAGTCAAGCAGAGCGGGAATCATATTTCCCGCTTCTGCCGACTTTTGCCGAGTAGGAGATGTCATCCGCGCTTTCAGCGTGATGAACGTCTCCACTCACCGCAGAAGCTGGCGGCTCCCTCTGAGGGTTAGTGTTGCGCGCATTCCTCTTGCGCGCAACACTAATCCTCAGAGGGAGCCGGGAGGAAGCCTGCCGATTGGCTGGATTATGTGAGAGGCGCGCATGCGCGCTTCTCACGTAAACCAGAAGCCAAGAAGCATGAAGAAGGACGGGAGCGGAGTATAAAAAAAAAAAACGCCACTGGAAACAAGAGGATTTTAGGGTAAGTATTACAGTTACAAGAAAAAAAATAAAAACGAAAGATTTATTAAGGGAATAGGGATAGGTTAGGATAAAAAAACGGGGTGTGATTTTTTGAGTAGAGTGTTCCTTTAATCCAACCTGTCACACCATGTAAAAACAGTGAAACCAGGGACATAAGAGGGTGCTAGAAATGTATTTCCAGCATTGTGCTAAATGCACCTGTACTGGTCAGGTTGACTTTCCAGGAGATATCCAGCCCTTGTTGAGCTATCACTTTGGTCTTGAGAGGACACTGTTTCCAGCACTGGGTGCCACCATTACCCTGTTTGAGGGTAGCACACAGTGAGGGTCATTGTCCCTCAGTGGTGGAGTCAGCCCGCTGGCATGCCATCAGCTGCTTGAACCTTGACGAGACGGTCCTGTAGGATGGCTCTTCGCTCACAGCTGTCAACAACCCCCAGCAGCATGCCACAGGAAGGGAGCGACGGCAAGACTGATCGGGAATTGCTCACAATTTCACTGTATATTTAGAGAAATGAACATAAACACATATATGGGGGAGGGGGAAATAGCTTTAAGTTTAAGGATCGCTGAAACAGAGATCTGATTACAAGGAAATCCATCATTCTTACAAGAGCATTAACCCGGTACAAAATTTACTGTAAGCAGAAAAGTATGATCTGAATAGTCAGCCGGCAACAAGAAGTTTTAAACACACACATATACATATATTCTTACAAGGGTTGTGGTGGAGGACAAAAAGCAAGATAAAAAGCCTCCACGCTATAATTTATTATTGCAGAAGCCACTTGTACATCATAGCAATTCAAAGAATTGCATCCCAGAGCTCCACATGTGCAGCAAGGAACTCTGGGTAGGATATGCAAATGACCCCATCTCTCTTTTATGCATCCTGGGTCTGTTATTACACAGAACTCTAAAATCAATGCTATGCCACACTGTGGCTTTCTAGCAGAGATAAGGTTTAAGTATATACATTGCAGATCACGAGGCTTTTAGGCTAGGGTCAAACGAACGCATTATTCGCAGTGACCTGTCAAAAAGTGCGTCCGAACGCATGCACATTTTTTTACGGAATGCGCGAAAACAGTCAGATGATTCGCATTTTTGTGCGTGATTTTTTTTACGGATCGTCAAAACACATTTTGCGTCTAGACGTTATGTAGGCTGGGCATTAGCAGCGTCTGACATCTCCTAATCACACACACACACGCCACTAGCGGGCGCAGCGCACTCTGTACGTCAGTACTAGCGGTTCCGCGTTCTCGAAAAAAATGCGTTCATTTTCCACTTGCGTTGCGCGGCCGGACTTTCGTGCGGCCGTACTCTGTATATTGCCCGTCATTTGCTGCTACTGCGGCCGTGATTAATTGCGCCTAAACGCACGTTTAGTCTGACCCCGGCCTGAGTGTTGTGTATCAGCATAAAAAAAAAAAAAAAAGGTGGTACAAGCAGCAGTTTGAGAACACTACAATATACTGTATAATGGACATCGCAGTAAGGTCCAGAATGAATGCTGGCAACGTGATCAGCTGTTGGGATGGATGCATGAGGAGGGAGTGGACACACAGCTGCTCCAACCGTGTAACTGGTTTCCTCCAGGATGCAGAGACCAAAGCTGCCACCCTGCTGAGAAGACAAGCCACGTGGGGAGATGGATTGATTTTACCCTCTCTAAATAACACATGCACAAAACTACACCCACACAACCACCACTTTAGTCCTCAGGGTGAGCCCCCCTCTTATTGTTATTTCAGGTAGGAAGGTACAGGAAGTTGTGGGATGTCCCCTCTCTCCAATGAGAGGTTCTTCATAAAGGATGGACAAGCTGTGCTTGTGCCGTTACTGGACATGCCACCACAAGCCTCCAAAAAACATTACCAGTGCAGGTTTGAACACTTGTGAAACCTGCCAACTCCTGCTCTGATAATGTCAGCAAGCCATCATACATAGAGGTCTATTCACTAAAAAAGGTGAAACTCGAGAACTTTTGGAGATGTGAAAATTCTAGGTCAAAATAGCGGATTTGGAAAGTGAATAAAATGGGAGAATTTTTCTGGTTTGGCCATTTTGACCTAGAATTTTCACTTCTCCAGCGTTTCACCTTTTAGTGAATAGATCTGATAGAGGAAGACCATGCGAGCCTAAAGACCCAGGAAAGTCAAGTAACTGATGCCGATTCACTCTGCCTGTCACAGGGAGCCATGCAAAAAGAGTCCTACTACTGAGACCACTCATGGTGCCTAGATTGTCCTATGAGCGTTGCCCAGTAAAAGGCTCATTTTGGTAAAATGCCTGTAAAAAAAAAAAAAAAAAAAAACTCTAAACTGTCTACTCAAAAGAAAAAACTGTGGCCGAGTATCCTGGTGGGGTGGTAGAGTTTTTTTGTATAAATGTCCATCAAGTGGGTATAGGCGTGTCCCTGGCAAAATGTACAACAAGGATATATTAAGTGTGAAAGAATGAATTCATGCATGTACTAATTGGCCAACGCCACCTGTAAGGTCTGACCTATAAAACATTCGGAATTAAAACTGAATGGAAAGGGGGGGGGCACATTTCCTGGTACGATTTCTGGAATTTAACCCCTTAAGGACCAATGCCACAAACTTATGTCATAGATGCATTGACTTTAAAGATCCATGGTCCTTAAGGGGTTAAGATGTCATTGAGGGTAGAAAGGCCTCTTATTTATCAAAGCGCAAACAGGGTAAAACAGAAACAGCCACACTGCTCAGAGAATGTTTTATCACAGTGTATCTTTTTCTATAGTATAGGATGAAACTAAATCCCGGCACACAGGTTTATAGTATTTATAGCGTGCTGACTCAATCTTTGTGATGATGACATAGCAATACCAGCATTATGAAGAGCATTAAAGAGGATCCTGAGCCACTGTTGTGACGTGACAAAGCGAGAGCTGCAGATGAGTTGCGGAGACAGCTGTCAGCATTCAGCTACGTGTCAGGTACCCACATCTGCTTTAATGTGTCACACCAAGAGCACCGACTGCACAGCCAGGAAACGACTTAAGAACTTTCAGCAGGGACTAAAAGAGTAACATCCGCTTTGTATTTCTGAGAAAAGAAACTCAACCTGCTGATTACAGAGGCTACCAGGGCAAGAGATGCTTAGATGGGCCACACGCTGGCAGAAACAGAAGGGGTTAGCCACCATCCATGCTTAGATTAACTAGATGATTTCAGTGTAAGGTTAATGTGTTATGGAAAGGAAACTCCAGAATATAAATAATAACAAACAAACAGAGGGAGTAGGCCGTGGCCTTTATTAAGTTCTAACAAATTAGATCCACTCAATTACCATAAAACCACCAACGTCACCGGAACACACAAATGGCTAAGGCTAGGGTCAGACGAACGCAGTGCGAACGCGCGTGCAGCCGCACTTTATCACGGCCGTAGTAGCAGCAAATGACGGGCAATATACGAAGTATGGCCGCACGAAAGTGCGGCTGCGCAACGCAAGCAGCAAACAAACGCATTTTTACGAGAACGCAGAACCGCTAGTACTGACGTACAGAGTGCGCTGCATCCGCTAGCGGCGTGTGTGTGTGTGTGATTAGGAGACGTCAGACGCTGCTAATGTCCAGCCTACATAACGTCCAGACGCAAAAAGGGTTTTATTGATGATCCGTACAAAATCACAGATGAAAATGCGCATCGTATGACCGCTATTGCGTATTCCGTGAAAAAAATACATCCATTCGTTCGAACGCACTTAACGGACGACGCGAAAAATGTATTCGTCTGACCCTAGCCTAACCTGGCAATAAAAAAAGCTTATCCAATATAGCCTTTAACTTGCCCGTACAACCCATCTCTGCAATATTTGCCCCACACTCCATTTATTTAAGCGGGCAAATTTTGATATTAAAAAAAATGCCAAAATAGCGTAACATTATTGGCAATCAATAAAATTAGCTCAGAGTGCTGCATTCATACAAAAAAAATCCCGAATACTGTGGGGCGAGGAAATAACGGCTTGGCATGCAATCTGATGCAGAGATTTGCAACGTGAGCAGCGGGCTCAGCGTGCAACACTCAGTTGTCTGCGAAATGTGCTAGAAACGAAAACGAGTGAACATTTCACCCCCTTCATTCCTTCCATACACATTACAGTCAAGGGATTATTTCCCTTTGTTTACTCAAGGGACATGCAAGGATCCAGTGCTCAAGGAATCATAACGGCAGTACGTTTACATGTACAAATCGCCAACACACTCTGCATCCCTATACAATGGGCAGGAAACAACAAACAATAAGATTGAAACATTGAGAACACGAGAGAACAATGCATCAGCTACCTTACAATCTAAGGCCCCTTTCACACTGTGCGATTTGAAAATCGTGTGCTTTTCCACGCGATTTTCATATTCGCAATGTCGTGTGGCGTTGCGATTGTGCAAAACACCACCAATGGAAACCACAAAGGCTCATGTACCAGCGACATACTACATGGCGCGGCAAGATGTGAGCAGCTCCATTGAAATGCATTGGAGATGCTATGTAGCGCGGCAAAATCCGCACGACAAATCGCACAGTGTCAACGGGGCCTAAGAGGAGTGAGATGACACGCAGAGATGAGGATAAATAGCTAAGTGCGAGAAGTAATGTGGTGCATGGGGGCTGTGTAGGAGATGGACCAGAAAAGGTGCAGTGGGGGAACCTATGGAGTGAGCCGATAGACCCAAGTAATGTCATTTTAATGTCATTAGGGACGTGTGTTCTTGGCCTGCTGAAGGGGGAGCAGCTTCTCAGTTTACTTTACCTCCCCCCCCCCTCAAACTGAGAGGTCTGGGTAAGCAAATGCACTGGGATATCACTTTAATCAAGATGTGTCCATGTGAAGCTGCCCAATATGAGACAACAGAGCATAGATTGATCAGACCCTGCAATCTTTTAACTCCACTGCCAGGGAGGAGTCCTACTCTCCAAAAAAATATATGACAACCTGCCCAAACGAACCAGCCGTGGAACTGCCAGCAAGTGGACAAGAAGTCGTAAGAGTGTTAATGACCTGGTGGAGAATCACAAGGTAATGGCAATCTCCGGGCAGCAAAGCTGATTGAAAATCGTTTCCATCACCGTATTCAGCTTCAATAGTGGCCAAACACTTGCAATTCTCCATGATTTCAGCCCTGTGAGACATAATGTTGAAGTGTCTTAGAGCGCAGTAGACAGGGAAAGGGGAGAATGTCAGCTGAGAAAGCGCGGTAGATATTGCCTGGGAACAAACGCTATCAATATTTTCTACCTCAACTCTAGAGAAGATAAGGAACTTGAAATAAGAATCCTCTCTCCTTGCTGACAGCATGAGAACACATCGGAAGCTCGCATTAAATATTGATCCAGATTATGTAACATGCTAATGATAGTCGCCTCAGTGCGTGATCTAATAACAAGACCATAAAGGATAAACCTCTTGTGAGAACATGATGGGAACCTTGCAGGCAGCCACTGGAATACAGACACTTCTGAAAAGCATGGTGGACTTTTATTGGACGCCATATATCCCAATATAAAATAATGTGATTTTGGGCACATACTTGCACACTGTTAATTCATCAGACCATGGACATATGTAAAATGAAAAAAAATTCTCAAAATAACAGCAGCAAACAATGTGTCTACACCCAAACCATAAGTCTACTTTCCAAGTATAGAGTATCTAGAGCAGGGGTCAGCAACCTTGGCTCCCTGATGTTTTGGGAACTACGTCTCCCATGATGCTCAGTCACCCATTGGGAACTACATTTCCCATGTGGCTCAGTTAGCCTAATGGGTGACTGAGCATCATGGGAGACGTAGTTCCCAAAACATCAGGGAGCCAAGGTTGCTGACCCCTGCTCTAGAGGAAAGAAAAAAGTGAATTCCTACTTATTATGGAAACGCAACGTTCAAGATGCCTGGTTATCTGGCAAAACATTAAGGGCGCTGCACTTTCACCTAGTATGTCTAACCCGCAGGGCCCTCACCAACTCTATCTTGAAAGACCAATTTATTCCACGACAGTGTATGGAATCTGTCAACATACTCAAAAATCTGAAGAACATCTATACGCTCTTGCTTTTATAAGAGCAACTGTCAAATACCTCAGGGTCAGCTACAGGTTGTCATACGCATCACAGGCGCGCGGCCCATATTTTAGGGCCAGGGCCAGCCACACACACACATTTCATTATTTACAGTCATAAACGCTTCATTTTCATGTTCCTTATGAACTGTATAAAAATAAAATTGACAGTAAACAGAGACCTAAAAGATAGAAAGCACAATTCAGCAAACGGGCACACCCATGATCAAAGTTTTGTGTAGGATCAATAAATGTAGAAGTCAGAGGTAAAATTGTAGGAGTCTGGGACTACCTGGTGTCCCATGTTTATACATGATGCAGATCAGATATGGGTCATAGCGATGGTCATCATATAAACATGTACTGGTGCAGTGAATGGAGGCGCACATCAGACACCAAGGAGAAACCAGGCGAGCCGGTGTTCATGAGGCGTTCCAGTCAGGAAGAGCGAACAGAGGTGCAGTGTGTTATTTTTAAGTCACCAAATAGTGGAAGGATGATAAAAAAAAAAGTGAAAGAAAATAGTGTGTGAACCAATGAAAAGGAATAAAAATGAGCAAGTCTGCTGGGAATAGACCCTTGTGCAGCGAGCACGGCAACATAAAAAGACTAGTCTGTATATGTCGAAGTCTTGAAGACAAATGTGCCAGAAATTCACTTAACATGAACAGCAATTCTGGCATTTAAATCCAGGAAACCTAAAATAATCATGTTTTGAGGAATAATTTGGCTCCTATGTGGCTCTTCAGACTCAGCAAAACTCTGAGCATTTTCCATAAGAGCCCAAGAGGCAGTCATTGATAGAAATAGGGTTTGTTTTGCTCACTTTGACACTTGTAGCCCTATAGAGACCTTGGGACAAAGTACCACCTGTAGGCTGCGGTTCTGATCTCACCTAGCAGATAAACACACCAGCACATTGCAGCGGCTCATGCAGTCATGGTGTCTCCAGAGATTCAGTGCCTACGGGTACTGATAACCGGGTCAAATAATGGATCTGTTGATGCTGGAAGATTTGCAGATCTTTCAATGAAAGGATTGTCTTCCAGATAGGAGCTGGAACCGGTCCAGCAGCAGGAGTTCTTCAAACCTCTGATTATATGAACAAACCATCAGAGCTTCTAGGCCTGGCATCTCCGAGGAAACCTAGGCAATCTAAGCTGCAGGAATACATGGTGTGCAGGTGGTTATAGGCCAGATGGGATTTGGACAGCAGCCTACATGTGGGTCTTTGTTTGTACAGCCGTTGAAGTGACAGCGAAGCCAGCATGTCGGCATCACTCTAGCATAGCTTGTTTTCCTGGGAATGAGCTCACCAGCACAGCAAGTTGTTTGAGGGACAAACGATAGGGATAGCTTGACTTGCTTGTAATGATGGTTTCAAATAAGAGTGACGGAAACGGGATTTACATTTGTAAATCATCTCCCTGTACAGCGAGTTGTTACAGCACATGCACACCTGGGTGTTCCTGCAGTTCTCCGGGCTGTATGTGCAGCAAGGGCTCATACAGCATTCTAGGACGCATGCTCATGTACATACATACCATGTCCTGGCTGTTCCCTCCCCCCAATAGCCTGGACTGCGCTACAAAAAAAAAAAAAAAAAAAGGCGAACAAAAATAAAAAAAATTGGGAGACCACAACAGTGCGGTCCACGACTGGCAACATGATTGTGCAAAATCCCTCAAGGCAAAAGTAAAATATATATATTATTTAAATCCACTGGATTTCCAGAAGTCTGTTATCAAGAATTAATTTCATTCTCACAACCTAGAGGCCAATTGCATTACAGGCATACCAGGAGAAAAGGCGGATTGACACACTGTACCTGCTGGCTCAGAGAAATTGGGGACAAAGTTGAGTTTACGAACGTGTGGAGAGAACA
Organism: Leptobrachium leishanense; assembly: GCA_009667805.1. Lineage (NCBI taxonomy): Eukaryota > Metazoa > Chordata > Amphibia > Anura > Megophryidae > Leptobrachium > Leptobrachium leishanense. Next base: position 281,894,199 of record CM019063.1, read on the forward strand.
ATCAGGAAACATGCCACATCCAAGGCTGGCAGAAGGGATAGAAACAAATCTACGCTTTATAAATGTTACACACATTTGCTGTGGATGAGGTGTTTCAATCAACGTAGGAATAGATAGACTGAAAGTGTTGACAGCAGTGATCAGCCTATTACCAGGACCTTTAAGAGGAGTGAACGCCAAGGGTTGAGCATTTTGTATTTCCTAACACAAACTTGTGATAACGATCTAAACGCTACAGGACAAATTGCTACAAACAGGACAGATAAAAAGGGATGGGTGGACATAATGAGTAAAAGGAACAAGTGTGGTCATTAAGAAACCGTAAACAATGCACTGAGCCACCACGATGCAGTGACCCATAGTGAAAATCAGCCAATCACAGGCTCCCGAAGGTGCAATGCAGTGTTATATATTATTTATTTAAAACATTTTACCAGGAAGGATACATTGAGATTTCTCTCGTTTTCAAGTATGTCCTAACTATATGGAGCATGGAAAGCTGCCGGAGTAAAAGGGGGTTTTATTCACCAACCAAGTATGGACAAATGTGCAACCAGGAGGAGAGCTTGAAGGAACTACTGCACAAAACCAATGATTTGAAGTGTTCACGTGGGATACGCAGGCCTGTGCAGATTTGTGTGTCAAGAATAACAAGTATAGTTAATTACTTTGTTTTGCGTAACCAAAAAGAGAATCTTTTAATCTACAACGTGGCACCCGCAGTAATGCCTACAAGTCATCTCCAGTATGGAGGTACAAAACCAGAAGCAAACATAGCTTAGAAAATGTATATATGACCAATGGTGATTTGTTTCGTACTGGCTGACATAGTGTATATTACAGGCTACATCGGTTACTGGACTTTGTCATCTCTGCGTGCTTTGGGGAAGACAAGTCTGCAAGTCAATGAGGTCGGCGCGCCTTCCCTTGGCCTCCTGTTTCCAACCATAGGACTAGAAGGGAGCACACCCGCAGCGGTGCAAGGAAGTCTATTTTATGTCAGTCAAAAACATCTGGAAGCTAGAGATGGCTGTATGTAAACCAATGGACAACAGCATCACGGCTTGGAGGATGGCAACCCACCCTCACATTTGTTTGTTTGTACACACACACACACACACAAAACTAAAAAAAAAAAAAAAAAAAAAGGCAAAGACACAAATAGTAAATTAAATCATAAAAATGGAGATGTTACATCAGCCTGGGACTCCCTGGCACTCACAATAAGCGGCAGCACAAACATGAATGATTGCCAGGGCACATTCCCCCATGGCTTTTCACAAGCTTGGTTTCTAATGTCTCATGGGTACCAGAGGCAACAAAGATGCTCAACCAGAATGAATTCAGTATTATTAAACACAGAGGAGGGCAGTTTATTGTATAAACACCAGGCGGTCACCGGGAGGACATTTCCCTGGTCAGGTGATATGATGACAATGACATTAAACATGTTGAAATGCCTCAGCTTTATTGCACCTGGAAAGGGGATAAAGAACTGTCACCTCTGTGACTATTAATTTTCTGTAATTCAGATTAGCAATTTTCCGTAACGGTCTGAACAAGCTTCCAGAGAAAATGCTCCTCAAAGAAAAAGTGACCATTCTCCGAAATCTAGATTACTGCCAACAACATGCACCGCCTGGCTGCGTGGGCGCAAGAGGGTCAGCGCACAACACGACCATGTAGGTGTGACTGAAAAAGGGCCTGTGTCTGCTTGGCTGATCACAGAGCTAGGAGGAAGCCATGACTAGGATGGAGTCACATCACCCCCAACATACAGGAAACATGCGCTGAGGCCTTGGTATGTCCAGGCACACATTGCAGCAGAGGGAGGCATATCTGCCAGGAATAGACAGGGGGCTCTAACCACTTCTCCAGGCTCAGACAGCTTTTTCACAAGATTTCCTTCCTCCCTGTCTCAAACACATGAGGCTTCACTGGAGAGCCCCCCCCCCTCTGCATGGTTCAGAAGAAAGGAGGCATTTGTCGCACCAGATGAGTGACACAAGGGGGAGGGTGGGGTGCCAAGCATACATCCTGGAGAAGAAATGGAAGGATATGCTCTAACGTACTCCAATAGAGCAAGAAAACATCAAATTATCCTCACACACACACTAATATATCTCCAATCTAACGTGTATGTTCAAGTATACTGTGTTTGTATAGTGACTGTCATACGGTTGTGCGGTCATTGTTGCTTGTGGTGTATCAAATGGGGGGGGGGGGGTCAGACACACACATCAGGGTGCCTGAACGGTCACCCAGGGGCTGGGAGGGCAGGGAGTGATGCCTGGATGGGGGGGGGGGGGTGCACAGACACACAGGGGATCACTAGGGCAACAGAGGCAGAATGTAAGTGATGAATATCCTATAGCAGCTCACGTGATACAGGCAGGGCTCAGGGAGATGCAAGATACGGGGGTGCAATACGGTTTATTGTGGCTTGGCCTCTTAGTGACAGGAGATTAGTCAGTCTCCATGGTTGTGTGTCAGAGCCACAGGCCAGGTCCCGGGGGGGGGGGCACACACACACACAGAGGTGGAAGTGAGGTAGCAGAAGTGGCTGCTGTGTGTCTATACCTAGTGACAGGGACAAACAATGCGTCCCCTCCCACCTGTGACAGCCGCTGCCATCCACAGCAATGCGTCCCCGGGGGAAGCAGCAGCAGCACCACCATCCTGCAGGGGTGACATGGCGGAGCAGGCTACTTACGTGTATACGATGGACAAAAAGTGCATGAACCACAGCACGAAGAAGAGGACGACGCCGAAGATGGCGAGCCCCTGCAGGGCCAGATCCAGCACCGCCATCACCGACAGGGGGCACCGGGAGAGTTCTGCTCGCCGTCTGCCTGGAACCTCAGCGAGTCCGATGAATGAAGGTGTAATGTGTCCCAGTCACCTGGTGAGGACGCAGAGACCAGTGATCTTGGCACAGCCCCGTGTTAATGCAGGCGACACGTCAAGCGCTGGCTCTCAAAGATTCTCCTTTTTTCATTACATATACATACATATATATATATACACACGTGTCGTGGCCTGTGAGGGTGACCCGGAGCAGCGCAGTCCCTCTCTATCTGTGCTCCCGCACCCTCCTGGGACGGGAATAAGCTCTTTGGTTGCTGGCAGAAGATATGAATCCTCTTGCGCGAGGACCGACGAGGCCAATTCACACCGGAGCTCGCGCTGCACTTCAACCCCACCCCCTTCCAGCTCCCTGTGCCAGCCGCATGGTCACGCCCCTATCTCCCCCCACCATGCCTGGTTTCACCTCACGCCTCTCAGACGAGGCCACTCCCACTCCTGCAATCGGCACCCCGCCCCTGGCGCAAGCAACTAGCCAAGCAGGCGGGGTTAGTAACACGTGGTTCTCATACAGTTCACCTATCGGACCCGCCCCCTTACAGCAATTGCTCCGGGGTGACGTAATCTATGTTGCGCCCATCTCTTACTTCCTACACTAATATTCCCATGACGCCGTTGGCTGTGAATGATAAATCGTTTACCTCATGAGAGGAGCACGAGGGCAGGGAGTATCGCGTGTGTGGTCATCTCCCGCACCTCGGCTTGAGGTTAGCAGGGGCTCACACTGCTCTCTGCCCCAGGACTGACACGACGTCATCTCATCCGTTCCTGCACGTACAGCATGGCAGAGGCTGCCCGCACTGCCAGCATTAATGATGGCATCTCATTCACCCACAGAAGCCCTGTTTTCGTTTATACACACACACTTTTTTAACTTAACCCCTTCGCTGCTGAGTCATTTCACCCCTGTGTGCTGAGCTCATTTTTGCCCATCATGTTTAAACCCGATTTCATGTTTTGTTGTAGGACCCAGACAAATTATACATCCTTATTTTCAGTAGACTCGGCAGATTCCTAATATATCATTATTATATGTATATGTTATGTACTGCCAGAATTCTAGAACAAAAAACAAAAAAAAATTGAATTTTCAATAAACTTTCAATCATCTACAGCAGGGGTGGGGAACGCCCTGTAGACTGTATAAGGGCAACGGAATCACTTGGTCCGGCCCTTAGGGTGCCACAGCAGGGGGTGTTTAAATTCCCTCTCCTACGGCCCTTTCACTTCACCTCGGCACATGGCGAGTAGTATTATCCCTGCATCCCTCAGTCACGGGTGCGCGCCGGTTCCTCCTTCACACCGCGGTGTGCTTCAGCAAGTGATGGAAGCAGGGATAATCCCCGCAACCCTCATTCTACTACTTGCTGCGTGCCGAGGTGAGGTGGAAGCATCATGTGGGGTGAAATGCATTAAAGGGGAATTGAGTGGAAATAAAGGGGGAGGGTAGACTTAATTAAATGGGGAGTGGGTGAAATTAAAGGGGGAGGGTGGAATTAATTAAATGGGGAGTGGGTGAAATTAAATGGGAGGGTGGAATTAATTAAATGGGGAGTGGGTGGAATTAAATGGGGAGTGGGTGAAATTAAATGGGAGGGTGGAATTAATTAAATGGGGAGTGGGTGAAATTAAAGGGAGAGGTGGGAATTAATTAAATGGGGAGTGGGTGAAATTAAAGGGGAGGGTGGAATTGATTAAATGGGTAGTGGGTGAAATTAAAGGGGGAGGGGGAATTTATTAAATGGGGAGTGGGTGAAATTAAAGGGAAGGGTGGAATTGATTAAATGGGGAGTGGGTGAAATTAAAGGGGGAGGGTGGAATTAATTAAAGGGTAGGGTGAGATGCATTCAATGGGGATAGGGTGTGTGTAAATATAGCTGGCTACATTTTAAGTTGTTAATTTTGTATGGCCCTGGAATGATGTTATAAATCTCCAAATGGCACTTGTCAGAAAAAAGGTTCCCCACCCCCTGATCTACAGCATGTAAAGTAACTTTTTCACATTTTATCATCTGAGCCATAGAGGTGATATAGTCTATGGAGTACACTTGTTTAAAAAAAATTGAAATGGAAACCCGTTACTGTATTTTTATGAGAAAAAATACACAGGTAGAATCTATGTATTGGAGTCCAGAGTCCACTGGAAAGGTCACAGGCTGACCTTTCCAGCAATGCCTCTTGTTAACACCTTAGGTGCCAATCTGCGATCCGGATTGCAGACTTCTCCCGGAGGTGGCTGACATCCAAGATCCCCCCACCCACTAACATCATTGTGCATGGGTGTGGAACTAACGCTGAGCTGGCCAGGGATTTCCTATTGAAATCCCTATTGTGAAGATAGGGGGTCCTTTGGACCCCCGTATCTCCCAATCAGTGGCAGCTAGAGCCAGGCTGTTCCAATGATACCACACATGACCAGGTACAGTGTAAAGATAAAAAAAATTAAACAATTTTTTTTTTTATTTATAATGCAGCGCTATTGTTCACTTCTCAATTTTAATGTGAACAATGATGCTGCACTAACAAGAAAATATTGTTTTTTTCTGTTTTATCTAAAATCGGGTATTTTCTCATAAAAAAGACAAGAAAGAAAAGGGCGCAAGATAGGTGGAAATTGAAAAAATACCTGGATCAGATATTGGAGTCAACGTCGTCTATATCGAGAATCTAGAATATGGTGTATTTAGTATTCAGGTTCACCGTCAACTGGAAGAGGTGGAGGTTGTGTGTTAGTCTGTGAAGCAAAGGATGGCGCTGTCAGCTTGTTATCTGACTCCAGCCATTTGTTCCACGGCTGGGCGTGTGTCCATTGTTTCTGTACCTGAAAACCTGTAATAAAGCATTCTTCATTTGGATATTGAATCAGCAACAACTCCACAGTTTATGTGTCGGCTATTCTGTGTGTGAATACAAATATCTCCTGTGTTTCAGTGGAAAGGGGCGCCTTGGGTACCAGGATCCTTAACAATGTCATTCACAAACATCCGGGGGAACAGCCAAGTTTGAGATACCTGATTTAACTCCTAAATTAACTCCTAAATTTATTCGGCAGTCCTCAGCATACCGCAGACTCCTTTTCCTGCTTACCCTCCTTGTTCAAGGTGTTTCTGTTCTGTGCAGGGAGAAAAGCACTGATATCTGATTACACCGTGCAGGAAGACAGATCAGGTTTTCAACACAAAAGGGTCTTTCGGTGCTTTGTGTTTCGCCACAATTCACCACATTTTGACAATTCCATTTCACCAGAAATGCAGTGAATTCACTATTTTGTGAATGGTCACTGTATTTTCCAAAAATCGTAGTCGCCGAAGGCAGTAGCCTCACAAGAGGGGTGCGGACCACACCCAGATGACACCAGAGGCATACCTCCCAGGGGTGACACCACAAGCCGAAATGAGCCCCTGCCTTGGCTCAGACGTGGATCATAATGATCCGTCGCTGAGCGTTGCAAGGTCGCCGAACGCAGACCCCGCTTTTTGCTGAGTTGTGCTGTCGCCTGTACTCTGCGGCATTGGGAGGAAGCGATCATATAATGTCACTTCCTCCCAGTGCTCCATGATGCACATGCAGCTGCGGAGGAGAGCGAGGCAGGAGCAGCAGGAGGGCGCCTCGGGGCAGCTCATCTTGTGCAGCAGGTTCATGCCGCCTCCCCTCGAGCCCGCCCGAAAAGAGTGGGGTGAAATGAAAACGGGAGAATGAAATGAAATGGGGGGTGAAATGGAAATGGGGGTGATGAAATGATAAGGGGTGAAATGAAAAGGGGGGTATGCAAAATGAAAAAAGGGGTGAAATGGCAAGAGTGGGGTGAAATTAACATGAGAAGTGTGGGGTGAAATGGGAAGAGTGGGAAATGAAAAGGAAGGGGGTGAAATGGATTGAAAAGGGAGGTGGGGAGATGATGGACATTGTAACAGAAATGCTCAGGGTTCTGTCCATATCTCCAAAACCAGCCCATTATTCGTCCGTTCCTTCTCTGTCCCCGGATTACGACAGGAGACCCACCAGACTACCCGACTTGTAGCCTTGACACTGCAGAGAGATTCCCCGGTGAAGCCAAGATTCGCCACACTCGACCAGAGAGACTTGATCCTTGGTAAAAGCAGGAATGAATGACTTTATTTTTTCTGACAGTTTATTCATACAGGTTGCACAATGTATGTTTGTTATCTGGGAGGGGTCTAGAACAATAGCACTCTGCTGTCTGAACACCCCCCTCCTCCCCAGTGATAACAGTATCTGTCCAGCACAATCAGAGGGGGAGGTTAAACTAATACAAACTAAGAACTGGTAACAGAAACATGCTTTTAAAAAAAATCACGACTAGTATGGCGATGCCCTATGAACAGTCTCTGCAATAATCACCCGTAGACAAACTATAAATAAGTATGAGCGCAAAAAATACAATATAGGGTATAACAGCACAGAGGTTGGAATATGTATCACTCTACATCAACCACACACAAGTACCCTCTATCCCAGGTACATCAAAGTTCATCCAAAGTTCTCCCACTGATGGAGCGCTACTTGGTCTTTTCAATGAACATTGAAAAGACCAAGTAGCGCTCCATCAGTGGGAGAACTTTGAATAATCACCCGTAGTCTGCAGGCACTGGGTTGGCATGCGCTCCTCTCCAAAGGGCACACAGTATATATAGTGCTGGCAATGTTGCGAGTGCCCGCGCCAGCCAGTCTCTGACACCTGGAATACAAGTCATTGAAAAGGTGGCGGAGGCTTGCATCACAGATATGATAAAGAGAGGTGGGGACTGGGGAGATGGACATGATATAGGGAGGGGGCAGGGTCGGTGCTTCCTCTAGGCAAGCTACGTAACCACCTAGGGTGCACTGCCTCCTAGGGGCGCAACTGACCCCAACCCGGGTTCCATTATTGTACCCCATCCTCATTGTTTGCTTGTGTAGCTGGCAGTGGTGGCAAGCAAAGTGGACCCCCGTTAGCAGCGCAGAAGGTGGGCGTCTTATGGTGCCTCAATAGAAATCCTGGTGTAATTTGTTTCTGATAGATATTTATAAAATGTTTATCCATCAGAAACAAATTACACCAGGATTTCTATTAATTACAAGTATCCCAGGACAGAGCTGCAAAATGACATATTCTAATATTAAATATTCCTATAAATCAGGAGTCAGCAACCCGGACCCTCCGAATGTTTAGCAACTATATTTTAGAACTTCCCTTGAGGCTCTGCAAACGTAATGAGCAGCCGAGCATCACGGGGAGTGTAGTTTCAAAACATCTGGGGCCATATTACATAGTTGGTGCTAAATTAACCAGAGCTGTTGTAAACTTAAAACCTCCATAGGCTATAATGGCTCTGGAAAGTTTACAACCGCTCTGGTTAAGTTAGCACCAGCTTTGTAATATAGCCCCTGGAGGGCCATAGTTGCCCACACCTGCTTTTAGAGAGAAGATGGACTTTATAGTTTTCTATTAGATAGCTAACGTGAAAAAGTAGCCAAGCAAAACTTCTAATCTGCTTTTTGAGCTCCCGGGAGCACACCACCCTAGCTGCATTCTCGCTAGAATTACGACCCAAATCGCTAATGATGTAATCAGTATATTTGTCGAAATGCAATGGGGAAGAGCTAAGTTTCCCTGACCAATGAGGGGAGAATGAATGGATATTGAAGACCTTATAACTAAGCCACATTGTCTGATCAATCAGAATTACCATTGCTAACATTATTAATGGTAGGGAAAGACTGCATTCAAACAAGTAAAATATTGATTTTTACCTAAGAGTTATACAGAGACTTATGGAAGAAAGTATAATCCTTAGGTATTTTGTTATATAAAATTCCAGACCTTTATGAATTTTTGGTTCAAAAAGAAGTAATTGAAGCAACTTATACCATTTTTATTTTTTTTGAGAAAGGATTTTACCAGGAAGGATACATTGAGATTTCTCTCGTTTTCAAGTATGTCCTGGGTGGCGAGTATGTATTGTTAGGTGTCTTCTTGCCCAAGGACACTTACTGGAGAGGTGCTCTTGCCGGGATAGAGACTGTGTCTCCACAGTCTCTCTCCACAGTTATAGAGCAGTGATGTTATTACCTCTACTCCACCCACCCGGCACCTTAAGTCACTCTTGCTAGCCAAATAAAATATGTCCCATTAAAAAGACAATGCTTGGTTCCAGATGTGGCTCCCATGTGTATGCTGCATTCTGCTTCTACCTTTCGGAATGGAATCTTCAATATTCAAGCACCTTGGGGGTTATTCACAAGCAGCATCGAAATGAGGAATTCGAACAGCAGCGGGAGCAGTTTCATCAACATAGCTTCTCCTGCTGTTGTTTGAATCTCTCTTTTTGAAACAACAATGATCTATTTTTTTTGGTCACAACAGCGAAGATTTTCTTCATTGCTTTTAATAATGGTAAACACCTGCACTTTGTATCCCAGCTCTACCGTTTAAAGTGTATGAAACGAAAGTGTTATTTTGGCTTGGAAGAAATTAAGTTATTAATGACAACATAGAAAGAGAGTACTGTACAGTCTAGATTTGCTTATTAACTTTAAATGTAATTTGAACAGAGATCCTGTAAAATCACAGGATTGTAAGGTTGCACATAGAACAGCAAGCTCATCAAAAGAGCTATTGAATTGGAGATAACATAGTGAAAAATAGGCAACAAACAGATAAATTGCTGGTTCTTTTATTTCTGTGTCTGGTTGTTAGGCAACCTAACATCTGAAAAGGACTGCTATCTTCTATTGCCTGTTGGAGTTGCGATAGATGAGCAGCGAGTGATATTTCAGATTATCAGGAGACACAGCATAACTAAGTTCTTAACCCAAAAAAGAGTCCCACTTTTAGCGCACTATCAGCTGCCCTGAACTAAAACCGTTACGCTAAGGGGAAAAATGAGCATTCGCTAAATTCCCCTTTGCGTCCCGGTTTACCCAGCAGATCGCGGGGCAGGTGCCGAGTCCGGCAGCCTGCCCCATAGTGATCGCTTTGCTCGCGGATGCTGGGGCAGCACTATAGCGCCGTCCCCATCATCCCCTCCATGGCATCCATAGGACTCCATAGAGGATCGTGCTGCTGGGTCACATGAGTGATCGCAGAAGGAGACAGGGGACTTTCTTCCCCCAGTCTCCCTCTGCTCAGGGTGGCCAGAAGCAACGTATTGGGCAGCCGTTCTTGCTGCGGGAAGAGAGGTGAGTATCTGATTTTGGGGGGTTTTGAGCTGCAGGTAACAGATTCTGCAGCAGTGCAATCCATTAGCTACACCTCTGAGCTGGTGGTAAATTTTTCGTTAGCGCCAGCTCTTAGTAACTAGTGTTAGGATAAAGTGATCCTAGTGCTAGTTAGTTTGTGCTTTCACTTTGCGCCCCCCATGTTAGGTATAGGGACGGAGCGTAAAGTAAAGTAAATTCGTGCTACGAATCGCTAATTAACAAACGCTAATTATTACCGCTGCTTTTTCTGCCCAGCAATATGGTGTCTTCAGCTTCCTCTCTACCTGCTATAAACCCACGGACACTCATGCCTTTTGCTCTCCTAGCAACATTTATAGGTGCCACCTCGGCTTATGCTAGGTGCCCCAGTGACAGCTCTCTTAAGAATAAGATGTATGCTTGTTCTGCTAATTCCTCTCTCAGATGCACATTGTTTGACAGACAATGGCGTGCCTCCGCCATTCCGCCATTTTTTTTTACTCTGTCCTGAAGGTCACATGATAATTTCAACAATGGTGCGACTATTGATATCTTTAAAGGAAGCATAATACTACACATTCCTGCCATGTCAATATGGGTTTTAAAAAAGTATATAGATAACAACTGTTGAAGTGTATGGATTGTTGTGGCAAGGTGTGTTGGCGCTAGGTGTAGGAGTATTAGGTGTATACTGAGAGAATGGTATGACTTTTTTTTAAACCAATGAGTGGTGGCTGCAAGCCTCTAGGGGTGGTGTCAGACACCCATAAGACACAAGGTGTCAGGTCCCACGGTGACGTCATAGCAGAAAGGCCAAGACTTGAATGCAACCCCGGTAACACATCCATGTATATGTTAATATGCCTTGTTCTAATTCCAGGTCTCCTGAATCAGGTGTATGTAATGAGTGGTGGCTGGATTCCTTAAAAGAACCACTCCTACATCCAGCCAGTCCTCTGTCATTAATGTTTGACTCCTAGAGAAAGAAAGAAGTGTCTGAATCATCCCAAGAGCCCAGTGACCAGCCTTTCTGTTTATTCTATCTGATTCCTGTGTACCGGACCCCTGGCTATTCCCCTGGACTTCGCTTTGCTTAATCCTTGCCGGTACAGTGTCAACATTACATTACCCATCTCAAGACCTCCATCCACAATCCCCGTTCCACCTCACTTCACCTCAAGAGACTTTCATCATCCGGATTCCCTTTTTCAAGTGACTGTGTTTTCCCTATCCTCTGCATTGCTTTTCAAGGACTATTATTATTTATACAGATTCCTGCCTTTTTGTTTGCATCCAGTTTATTCAATATACGTTCTGCTGTTTTCACCAACCCTTTTTGTTGTTGCCTTTTATTTACTGCATCCTGGGTTCATATCCACATCACCGGTGTCACCACAACCTGGTCCCTGACACAAGGACAATGTACTATAGAGAAAGAAAGGCTCTCTTAGGCGCAGCTGACAGGTGTGTCTGAATGATTTAAGATATTTTATGTGTGAAGCCACAGAATGAGATTTGGCCTTTGCAACCTCCAACAATTAATAAAAATATATAATTTTTTGGATTTTACCCCACTGTGTGTTTCTTTTGGAGGCTGCCCTGTTTTCCTTTTTCTTTCTCTTTATGCATTCTCCAAGGTTGCCATACCATTTAAACCTTGATAGGAAGTTATCTCTTGCATCCATTTCATACAGGGTTATTCAGAGAGCGGTGAAAAGCAGGAGAATGATTGGAGAATGGAAAATTCTAGGTCAAAATAGCCAATTTGGAAAGTGAGATGAATGGGAGAATTTTTCTGGTTTGGCTATTTTGACATAGAAACATAGGTTCTTATCTGCCGACATTTTTCTTTCGGCCCATCTAGTCTGCCCAATTACATGGATACTTTACCTGGATTTATCTTTTGTTTAGGATAGCCTTATGCCTATCCCATGCCTGCTTAAATTCAATCACTGTTTTGGCCTCTACCACTTCAACTGGAAGGCTGTTCCTAGAATTTTCCATTCTCCAGTTATTCTCCTGCTTTTCACCGCTCTCTGAATAACCCTGTAAGTATCACAGTTCTCACAGCAATATGTTTTCAACAGTGGAGGATTATCCAAAGGTGCAGTCAGGGAAGTGCGTCACTAGTAAAATTTGCATTTAATAATTATGAAAAAGGTTAAAAAAACACTTCATATTTATAAAAACTATTTATACAAATTTAAGTTAACTTTAGGTATGGAAACGTCCCAATAAAAGGCAGGCATTCTCTTGCCTTCTCAGTTAAAGCTGTCATTGGCTGAAGTGGAAGAGTGGCACAATACATTATTTAAGACGAACATAAAGCGGTAAAGAGTGTGTTGGAGGAGGCTGAAATGATTGAATTCTCAACATGGGTCCAGCTAGAGCAGTGTTTCCCAAACCTGTCCTCGGGACCCTCAACCAGGCCAGATTTTGCAGATCACCTTGGGGAAATACAGACTGAATCCTGCAATCACTGAGCAGCAAATCATATCACCTGTGCTGTGCTTCAGCTATCTGGAAAACCTGGTGAGGCAGAGAGTCCTGAGTAGGGATGTGCGTTTAGTTTCGTACCGATTTGTTTTTTTCACGAAACGGGCCGATTTGGTGCTTTGGATTCGTCCAATGTTCTGAACCGGACTGGCAATGAAATACACGCCATCTGAAATATTTCCCAATACTAAACATTTTTTTTTCGTATGGACATGAAATTTGTAAGATCGCAAGTCATTTTGTTCTATTCGCGATTTCGGTTCCGTTTTGGTTTATTTCGGACAACTTATTTTCATATCGTTTCCAGTCCGTTTCGGTTCCGTTTCTAATTTTGGAATTTCGTACCATCAGTCACTTTTTTCACTTGTTCCAGTACTTTCTTTCTGCATCAATAATATATTTATTTAAAATATTTAATTAGCTTTTCCCTAAATCCCCAGTCTAACAGTACAAGATATTGATATTTTATATGATTAAATAAAGTTGTGCAATGCACAGTCATAATAAAAAAAGGATCTTCCATAAAAAACAATACGTCCGAAGGAATGAATCGGCAGAATTACTGTATCGACTAAAATATCGGAGCAACCGAAATACCATACGTCTAAAGTCAATATGAAATGGACCCTTTGAAACAAAGAGACCAGATGATCAGAAAGACCAAAATTCCCCGATTTCACGAAACAAAAATCGATACGAAACAACGAGCCGAAACAAAACTTTTAAAAAACCGAACAAGCCAAAACTAAACAAAAAAAAAATGTGTGCACTTCTCTAGTCATGAGGACAGGTTTGGGAAACACTGATCTAGAGGTTTATATTAGATTGTATATTATTGGATATTTATATTGATATGAAAAATCTTATAATAATGCGGTCTTCGAGTATGGCATCTTTGCAATTATTTTAAACTGATACAGGATTGTTCCTTGTATCAATATGTGGGTCTACACAGTAGCAAAGTGACATTGCCCTGCTTTATTATACCAGTGTGACTATTATTGACATCCACACATTTTCAAAGGGATATTCCAGCAAAAAAAGAGAAACTGGTTATTTTGCCATAAACTCGACCATTGCAATGTGTGTTGTAAGTTAATCATAATGTAGTCATGAAGATTATTGCAATATTTCTAGGGTTATTCCAGGCTGGGTTTTGTTCTACTTAGCTTGCTCTCCCATCGGGGTTGTAGGCACATTGCTCTTTAATTATTGCACGATTAGACATACTTACTGTAGCTGTCATGACTCCTCAATCGCTGGGCAGAAATTTAGAGGGCTCCCAGGGAGAGACTCTCCCTCCCTACCCTGTCGTCCTATGGAGAGAATTTTAGATGGATAGGAATTTTTTAATAGGGAATTATATAAAAAAAATATATACATTTGCTAACGCTTGGAGTCCAAGCGTTAGCAAATGTATATACTGTATTTTTTTTATATAATTGGACATTGATGGTGAAATGGTCTGTTTAAATAGGGCATATAAAGGTCGAGCATCTCTAACCTGGAATGCTTGGGAACCCAAGCATTCTGGATTTCACTGGAGATTCTTCCGGATTTCTGAAAACAGGAGAATCCGATGATACAGGGGGAGGAGATTGCAATGGGAGAGCCAGGATCGCCTTCCTGCTGAAGCTACCAGTGGGTACACAGACTGGGAGCACTCCACAGCATTACATTGCGGACATGCTGCCTAAAGTCAGGGTGACCCACGGCAGCATGTCACATGCTGGAGCTGCCCAGAGGCTCCCAACATGTGCCACAGTCTGCTGCAGCACACAGGAGCTTTATCCCCAAACACAAGCAGACATATGGAGGCCAGTGGAAATAAAGGAAGGGTTCGGTGGAGGCGCTCGTAACTAGATGTAAGGTATAAGTGTGTATTAGTGCTGCCAACTAGAGGGTGGCACAGGCTCTCGAATGAATGTGCAGGTAGGATCAGGTGAAAAGTAGGGTAACTAGTGGCGCAGTGATTTCAGTTACTCCTTATGAAATATCTCAAGGACTAATTGCATGTACCATACAAATCATCAGTATGCAATACAAAGTGCAAATGCGAATCACAAAGGGTATAGATAATCACAGTAGTCTGTATATGCAATACATTAAAGTGCAATGGCAACAATTAGAGTAAAGTGCAAATGCACCAGTGAATAAAAGTGCAGGTGCAGCGATAAGGACAATACAACAGTGAAAATGAGGATCTAGCTATAGTATCCAATCTAGTCCATAAAAAGGACTTTCTGCCAATGTTCAAGAAAGTCTATGATGTTGACATTCCAGTTCCTAAGTGGATGGGTGATGCATCAAATGTGCTCGAGATTAATTCCAATATTACCCCTTCCACAATTGTCGATACTATAGCTAGATCCTCATTTTCACTGTTGTATTGTTGCAATTAGTCCTTGAGATATTGCATAAGGAGTAACTGAAATCACTGCGCCACTAGTTACCCTACTTTTCACCTGATCCTACCTGCACATTCATTCGAGAGCCTGTGCCACCCTCTAGTTGGCAGCACTAATACACACTTATACCTTACATCTAGTTACGAGCTCCTCCACCGAACCCTTCCTTTATTTCTCCTATTTTGAGGCTCTCGATAGGTGTTGAGGCTGCCTTCCATCAATATGGAATTAAGATCAAAATTCGGTCATTGCCATGACGACGTATTTGGAGACATGAACATCCAACCGGGCGACAGCAAAACATGTGACACACATACCCTAAAGAAACAACTTGAAAAGGATCTGAAGAAAGAGATCCGGATTAAATGGGATGTCACTACCCTGAGCAAATATGTCAAAGACAATATGGTACCAAGAGGACTTCGATTCTCCAAGAGCCTGGCAGGCGACAGCGAGGACACCATACTCCAAGAGAGATGGGAAAAAATGTTAGAAGGTTTTTCCATTCACAGCATGAAGGTTATAATTGAAAGAAGAAATGAGATCCTAGTAGAGCTGAATGCAGGCATCACTAAGACGCATGAAGAACTTTTAAGAGTGTCATCAGAACAAGAGATGAGTTCCTTCCTAGGACGACTCGAAAAAGATCTAGATAGACTGAACGAAGAAGTAAAAGAAAGAAAAAGAAGGAAATACCTAAGAGACATCTCCGATTACAGAATTGGTAATGTCTGGAAACAAGGCTCGGCCGAGGACCTAGAGAACCTACACCCAGGCCCAATGAAGACACCGACAGATGGTGCACCTAACACCCGCCCCAAGACGCCGATATATCAAAAACCCTATCCAGAAAGACCATCTTATAGGACACCACTACCCCAAAGAGTAAGGAGGCAGTACGACCATAATCAAGGCCCATACAATGGAAATCCATCTTATGGCCCGCACACAGGGAGATACCCATATCAAAAAACGGACCAATCCAGAACTACCCACCACCAATGACTGATCACCAGAGATACAACTACACCTACCAGCCCCCCCAAGCAAGATCATGGCAGAATAATCCAAGAGGCAGGAACAACTACAACTATCAAAACTACTCAAATATCCTTACGAGCAACAGGTATGAATCCCTAGAGAATCATGTGGATTTTCATCAAGCATACAAATCCCCAATCAGGAATTTAAGCACCCTCAGACGAGGCTGGTCCCCGGGCAAAAGACCCCACCAAGAAGGGGATGTAGATCAGGAAGACTCAGAAGACAACCGGAGAAGAAAAGAGAAACAAAGCAGACTGGAGGGATCTATAATTTAACAGACACACCCCTCACAGATGCACAAACCAAACTTCTAAGGAAAGGCCTGAAATATGCACCCACAACTCATATGGACATCTTTGATGTATATATAGACCTCCAGAAATTTAAAAAGAATCTCTGCCTGAAAAAATATTTTGCAAAAAATCCAATAGAAGGAGCAAATACCATGCAGTTCTACCAACACACACATCTGAAAGAGAAATCAACATTCTTTCCTAAATCCCTTATTTCACAAGAGATCAACACATTTGAGCAGATGGTAATGGCAGATCTAGGAAAGCTTAAAATGTCCACCAAAAGAGATAATCTCACAAAAAGGGAAAAAGGAGCCCTCAAAGAACTAGTTTCAAATGAATCAATAGAAATCAAACCAGCAGACAAGGGTGGAGGAGTAGTTATAATGACTGCGACCTATTATAAAGATGAAGCTGACAGGATCCTTAAAGACATAGGAACATATAAACGTCTTAACAAGAATCCGACGAAGGAAATTCAGTGTAAATTCGATGAGTACCTGGAACAAGGACACACTCTAGGTATACTCAATAATCACGAATTTAAATATTTAAAGGTTGAACATCCGAGAACCCCGGTGTTCTACTTCCTACCAAAAATCCATAAAGACCAAACAAAACCACCAGGGAGGCCGATTATTTCTGGAGTCGGCTCAATTTCGAGCCGTGTATCAGAATATTTAGACCACCAACTCCAACCCTATGTTGCTAATACAACAGCACATCTGAAAGATACAACTGATATTCTGAACATACTGAAAGAAGTGATATGGCAGGATGACCTCCTATTAGTAACCAGTGATGTACAATCTTTATATACTATCATTCCACACCACAAAGGGCTGGAGGCCATTGACCATTTTTTAAAGATAGCCGACAAACTGCAACCAGAACAAATCGTGTTCATTTTAGAGGGCATTCGTCTGATTTTAGAAAATAACTATTTTTATTTTAATGATGATTTTTATTTGCAACTCAATGGCACAGCAATGGGCACTCGTTTTGCTCCGTCATACGCTAATCTTTTTATGGCCCACTGGGAGGAATCGTTTTTGTCCATGTATCATGAAAATCTAGTCTGTTACAAAAGATACATCGACGATATTTTTTTAATTTGGAAAGGAGGAGAAAACATTTTACGGGAATTTTTAAGCAAACTAGATCAGAACAACAGGGGAATTAAACTCACAACAACATGGAGCAGCGTAAATATAAATTTTTTAGACCTGAATATTTATATTCAAGATAACACGATAAGGACCAAAACATTTTTTAAGTCAGTTGATGCAAACAGTTTCATTGAGAGAACCAGTTGTCACTTACCACAATGGCTAGACGGAGTGCCAAAAGGTCAGTTTTTACGCATCAGAAGAAACTGCACAGACCTCAGCACATACAACACACAGTCAAACAAACTGAAAGATGATTTTGTCGAAAAAGGATATGATACACACATATTAGAAAAAAACAGATCTGAAGTAAGGGATCTGCAACAAAACGATCTACTAAAGAATAAGAAAAAAAGTGAACCCGTAGGGTTCAACTCGAACGTACCATTCATCTTTACCTACAATGCTCAGAATAAAATAGTCAGAAGGACTATAAGAAAATATTGGCCCATCTTGAGAAAAGACCCAATACTGAAGGACTGCTTACCAGAAAATCCAAGGATCATCTGCCGTGGTGTGAATAATTTAAAAATGAAACTCACGCATAAACATACACAGAAGAATACTACACGATCTAACCACTTCAACATCCAAAAAGGTTTTCATCAGTGTGGAAATTGTCTAAACTGCAGGAACACACGCAGTAAGAAACAAGTCATCACAACACTAGACGGTATCACAGGACCAATAACAATTAAAGACGTGATTACCTGTTTCACAAAGAACGTGATTTATCTATTGACCTGCCCATGTGGCCTTAAATACGTTGGAAGGACCACTAGACCACTTAATGTGCGTATACAAGAACACATCAGGAATATTAGAAATGGACTAGAAAATCACAGTGTTCCACTATACTTCAAATTAAAACATGCTCAGAATCCAGAAGGCCTAAAATTTATAGGAATAAAGAAAGTAGAAGTACCTTGGAGAGGTGGCAACTTCGAGAAAATTATTGGACAAACTGAAATGAGCATGATTTTCAAACTAGACACAATGCAGCCCCAAGGCCTCAATGCCGACTTCGAGCTTTGCCACTTTTTTAATTAAACACCCTGACTTTCTTCTTACAATTTTTAGTCATAATTTTTATGGTTTTATTCCCATCTGTACGTTTTATCTAATTTTTTCTCCCCTCCATTTTATTGATTTTTATCTCCCCCGTTATATTAAAGTTTTTTATTTATTTATATCCTGGGTCCTGTGACATCCTCAAGTGGCATCTTAAGTGGACGCTCAGAGTTGATTCCTGGAGTTGCGGGACTGGAGGAAGGAACTGCAAGGCCCACTTTTACTCTGGGTAAACGCACGTCTATATCATGCTTTCTCTCACGCTTCTGCTCTTTACTTCTACCTTTCTCCTTAAATGGAACTCCTGCCCTCTACCACCGACCCCTACACTATCTGCATCTCTCCCTCCCTCCTCTCGTCCACATGATGGCCTCACATGAGCTCCTTTGTTTCCTCAGAACATGGTCTCCTCTAACTCTCGTGCTGCCAATCACTCCCACTCCCACAAATCCCAATCCCACCTTCTCTTTCTCACCTTCCTGCTGTTACTCTATTCAGGTGACATATCCCCTAACCCTGGCCCCACAACACATCCAATACTTCCATCTCATCCTATCTCCATCGCACATAAATCACCTCCCTGCAAGCCCAGCAACCTCATTCCCATAATCCCTCAGCGCCTGTCCTCTTTCTCTTGCGCCCTCTGGAACGCTCGCTCTGTGTGCAACAAACTCACAGCAATCCATGACCTCTTCCTTTCAAACTCCTTCAACCTCCTAGCTTTAACTGAAACCTGGCTAACTCCCTCTGACACGGCCTCCGTTGCTGCTCTCTCACATGGCGGTCTACACTTGAGCCATACCCCCAGACCGGGTGAGAGAAATGGTGGCGGGGTCGGAATCCTGCTCTCTCCCACCTGCACCTACCAGCATCTCCCTCCACCCCCATCCCTCTCCTTCTCCTCCTTCGAGACACACTGCATCCGCCTGTTCTCTCCTCTGGCTCTCAGGGTGGCAGTCATCTACCGCCCACCGGGACCAACCTCCCAGTTCTTTGACCACTTTGCTACCTGGCTTTCTCACTTCCTGTCTTCTAATCTTCCATGCCTAATTCTCGGCCGACTTCAACATTCCCATTGACGATCCTTCCGCCCCTGCTGCCTCCAAACTTCTTTCACTCACATCCTCCCTTGGACTCACACAATCCTCCTCCTCCCTACCCACCGCAATGGTCACGCTATTGACCTTGTCTTTTCCAACCTCTGCTCCATTTCTGAGTTCAACTGTCGCCCTTTCCCCATCTCTGACCACCACCTTCTCTCTTTCAACCTATCTGGACTTCCTAAACACCCTGCTCCACCACCGCACACACACTCACAGAAATCTACATGCTGTGGACCCCCATCAATTCTCCAACCTACTTCACCACCTCCCTCATACCTCATCCTTCACCTGCCCTGATGCTGCCACTAATCACTACAACACTACTCTTATCTCTGCTCTAGACACTCTTGCTCCTCTTCGACTCTGTAAGGCCCCACGCTGCCAGCTTCAGCCCTGGCACACCCTCCAGACACGCTACCTGCAAAGATGCTCCCGCACTGCAGAGCGTGCCTGGAGGAAATCCCGCTCTGAAGCTGATTTTGTTCACTTCAAGTTTATTCTCCGGTCATACACCTCTGCCCTCCACTTGGCCAAACAATCCTTCTTCTCATCTCTTATATCTACGCTGTCCTCCAACCCTAAACGGCTCTGGTCCACCTTCAACACCCTCCTCTACCCACCTGCACCTCCCCCCACAGCTGCCTTCAGCGCTCAAGACCTGGCAGACTACTTCCTCAGTAAAACTCTAAATATCAGACGCAACATCCCAACACAAGATAGTTATCTGCCACCTCCACTCCCACAGGTCCCCTCTGCCACCCTCTGCCGCTTCCTCCCAGCCACTGAGGAGGAAGTCAATTCCTTATTGTCCTCCTCACATCTCACCACATGCCCGCTCGACCCCATTTCCTCACATCTAATTCCTCCCCTCTCCTCCTCACCCCTGCTCTCACACACATCTTCAACCTATCTCTCTCCACTGGCTCCTTTCCATCCGCCTTCAAACACGCGCTAGTTACCCCTTTACTAAAGAAACCATCCCTAGATCCCAACTCTCCATCCAACTACCGCCCTGTATCCCTGCTTCCCTTCACATCAAAGCTCTTAGAAAAACTAGTCTTCAACCGCCTCTCCCTCTTCCTGTCCTCCAATTCCCTACTTGACCCCCTGCAATCTGGCTTCCGTCCCCTACACTCAACTGAAACTGCCCTCACCAAAGTCACCAACGACCTCCTAACTGCTAAAAAAACGGCCACTATTCTATTCTCATCCTGCTTGACCTCTCGGCTGCTTTTGACACTGTTGACCACCCCCTCCTTCTACAGACCCTCAACTCTCTGGGTCTCGGTGACACTGCACTCGCTTGGGTCGAATCCTATTTATCCAACAGGTCCTTCTGTGTGTCCTTTGCTGGTAACTCCTCCTCCTCATTGCCTCTATCTGTTGGTGTACCTCAAGGCTCTGTCCTTGGTCCTCTGCTCTTTTCCATCTACACCTCCTCCCTGGGCAAAATCATCAACAGCTTTGGCTTCAATTACCACCTCTACGCTGATGACACTCAGATCTACCTCTCTACCCCTGATCTCTCTCCCCCTGTCCTTTCAAAAGTCAGTGACTGTTTATCTGGCATCTCCTCCTGGATGGCCTCCCACCACCTAAAGATCAACATGTCGAAGACTGAACTCCTACTTATTCCTCCCTCCAATGCCTCCCCACCTCCTGACTTCTCTATCACGGTGGAGGGTATCACCATTTCCCCATCAAACCAAGTTCGCTGTCTTGGAGTTACACTTGACTCTGCTCTTTCCTTCATCCCCCACATCAAGTCTCTTCCTCCTCCTGCCGATACCAACTGCGTAATATTTCCAGAATTCGGCCATTTCTTACCGCTGTCGCCACAAACAACGCATACACGCCCTGGTAATCTCCCGACTCGACTATTGCAATAATCTCTTATCTGGCCTCCCTCTGTCCCGCCTCTCCCCCCTACAATCCATCCTGAACGCCTCCGCCAGACTAATTCACCTCACCCGCCGCTCTGTCTCTGCCGCTCCCCTCTGCGAGTCCCTTCACTGGCTCCTCATCCACTGCAGAATTAAGTTCAAAATCCTTATCCTTACCTACAAAACCCTCACTAACTCAGCTCCCCACTACCTGTCCTCACTAATCACCAAATACACCCCAGCCCGCTCCTAAGGTCAAACAGTGACCTGCGCCTAGCTTCTCACCGCATCACCTCTTCCCATGATAGACTGCAGGATTTCTCACGCGCAGCCCCCACTCTCTGGAACGCTCTCCCTCGTACTGTCAGACTTTCCCCTAACTTCTCTTCCTTCAAACGCTCCCTTAAAACGTTCCTATTTAGGGAAGCCTACCACCCAACTCACTGACACAACCATCAATCACTCTCACCTTACAGTCCTCTCCTCCTGTTTCCAACCCCAACCCTCCCAGATTGTGAGTTCCTACGGGAATAGGGCCCTCATCTCCTCCTGTACTGTTTGTCAAATGTTGTTCAATGTATTGTAACCCTGTCTATACTGTGCTTATTGTACAGCGCTGCGGAATATGCTGGCGCTTTATAAATAAAGAATAATAATAATAATAATAAATCGATAATATAAACCACCCAATTTTATGGTTTTATGGTTTTTTCGATCGATATTCTTTTTCCACCAAAACGTCTTTTATGAATCATTTTAATATTGACAAACGAACGTTTTTAGCTCCTCTATATATATACTTTGTGGTAATGCCTCATTCATGTAAATGGTATCTCGGGCGCCACATATGTATGCTCATTATGTTTTGTGGTAATGCCTCATCTATGTAAATGGAACCTCGGGCGCCACATATGTATACTCATTAGATACTGCATGGATCATCCGAATTCCATCCCTGTTATATGGCATATGAACTATATATGTAAACCCCTAAAGGTCCCATTAATCAGGTTGAATGTTGAACATTTAAATGATCTATCCATTAGGAATTACCCTTTTCCCTCCGTTTTCCTCCCTTAATTTAATCTGTATGGCAGCACTATGCTATATAGATCAATGCGGACCCCTAACCACTCCATACACACACTCAGCGCCATGCAGTATGAAGTGGAATGCAAATAACGAGGTGGAACGCATATCCAAGATGGCCGCGACGCGGACTGATGACGCGATAGACGTCACGTGGTCGCAGCACCACACGAACCCGGAAGTCCGCTCCAAACACCGCATAGACACTGCCCCTGCTCTCTAAATAAAAAGAGGGCCCCTGAGAGGTCTCAGATCCCCCCATTCACATACCCATCGACTGAAGAAGGTGCTGGTTGCACCGAAACGCGTCTCGCCCCCCTTCCTTCCACCCATACTTTTTATGCTTTTTATGCACTTTAGATACTCTTGTTAAATTGCACAATAAATTCAATTACTTTTATTTCTCTCCCAAGAGTCTTTTAGTCGTTTTTTTTGTACCCAATATACCAGCCTTTGGATTTGGTAAAGCAACACTGAAGACACCCAACAAATTACGATCCGGTGCAGAGTGGTGCAGAGAGAGCAGCTAAAGAGGTTCAGCAGTTCACCGATAAGGAACTCCGCAAGCGTAACAGTTGAGCCTGGACCCTTGAGGCTCCTGTATTGGTGAGTGTAAACTTTTCCCTCTCCTAATGCATTATTGTAAGACTGGTATCATGCTATGAGAGCGTTGTCTCTTCTCTATTCTTGTGTCCCCCGGCTGAGGTGGAGTAAGAAGACCTTTTAAAGAAGGGCAGTGACCACCCTAGATTTAGGCACAAGGCGTTTCACTCCAGAGCCTGGATTCAATTAGGCTCTGGAACTTGTAAGTGTGCATTTTTACTTACTGTGTCACGGTTGTGAGGATGGCACCAGGGTGGCACCGGGGTATTGGGATGTGGTGAGCCCAGGATGCAGTGATCTGCACAGACAGGAGGGTGGAGTATGGGGAATGAATGGGAAAACTGACCAGGTATGGTTGTAGCAGAAGGAAAGGTGGTTGCTGAGATCTGGAGATCTGGTGGAAATCCGGTGAACAGGAGCAGGTAGGTAATTGGGGTTTCAGATAGAGCTGAATCTCAGAGCTAACAGAATCAATGGCTTACTCTGTCAGGATAGAATAGCAATGAACAGCACAGTTCAGTCTGGGGCACAGCCCTTTATTTGATTAGGAGTGTGAGGTGTGTTTTTGGTGTTAACTCTTTCACTACTTCCAGGTGTAAAACCAAGTGCAGGTTTGCAGGAACAGAACGTGAATTGGACCGCTGGGGGGGTTTTAGGATGGTGATAGCCATGGACCGTGACATACCTCCCCCTTCACAGTCACACACCGGGTGACAAGGCCATAGAACGGTCCCTACCAGACACGGCATCACTCTGGTGGGAGAGGGATCACGACACCGTTGCACCACTGAAAGGCGTCCCTGGATGGTCCCTTCTCAGTCAGCTCATCACGGTACTCTGTACCATATAGGGAACTGGTTCTTTTGGTGAGGGGTCAGGAGTCTTTCTCCCGCATAGGCTCTTGACAACGGAGTGACGCTGGTAGGGGTCAGAGCTGCCAGAGAACATAGTGCCCACATAGTCAGAGTTCACAGAGATAGGTGTCACCTGTAACATGTTCTGGGCCTCTCCTCCATTAGTTCTGGTAACGCTGGTTTTGCGGCGATTTTTCCTCTGCCGCCTCCGTGTTTTGGCTTTAGACTTCTCGTTCAGTCCTTCACGGGTTTTGGGGAAAACAGGTTCTTCTGGAAAAAGAGCATCCACATACCCAGATGACTGCAGGGGAGGTATTTCTTTTTCCCTTGGTTCCCATTCCGGATGGGGTCCATCACTAAGAGAGTAATAAAGCCTGGATCCCCTCTCCTCGTCCTTATCTTCCTCCTCGCCACAATCCCACTCAAGCTCGTCGCTGGAAGATGAGCAGATATTTCGCCACCCCTTCACAGAATCATACGTGGGTGAAGAGCAGGAAGACAGCGGTGGATCGTATGGGTTGGGAGTGATGGGAGTTGATGCTATGGCCTGTATGGGCATTATCTCCATTGGAGTTGGAAAATCTGACTCCACAGGCACAGTCCCATGGTCCATATGAGGAGCAGGTTCCATTTCAATGGGCAAGGTGGTCTCGGTCTCCATAGGACTGGGAAGCTCTTCCTCCTCTTCAGAACTAACCTCCAGCGATGCAGTGCTCCTGGGGGCAGACCTTGATGCAGGAGGTTTCCTATGAGCAATCACAGGTTTAGGTAAAGCCAGCTTCAGACGGGGTGTACTTCTAGGAACCAAAGTTTTTTGTTTGGGGGCCGGTTTGGGTTGGGGTACCGGCTTTAGTACGGCAGGTCTCCTGGGTACCTGAGGTCCTCCAGAAGCAGGTTTACACACCGGGGCCTGATTTGGAACGATAGTAGGCTTTGGTGTGGGTCTGGTTACTGCAGCGTAGGGTTTGGGGGGTTTATTTGGGCAGTTAGATATCCAGTGCCGTAAATCCCCACAGTACAGGCACCGGTTAGAGGCCTTTCTCCAGGCACGTTCCTCTTCGGTCAGCGGGTCATGGTGCGGTTTTGCTGGAGGAACAAACACCTTAGGCGTGGTGCCCAAATTGCCTTGCAGCAACTCCTTAACCAGGTCAGTTAGGTGTTTAAGCAGGTCCTGGTAGATTCTGCTTATACGCTCCACCACGATGGGCAGCACTGCAGGCTCACTCTTGTTTGGGCTGTTCATTCTGTCACAGTTGTGAGGATGGCACCAGGGTGGCACCGGGGTATTGGGATGTGGTGAGCCCAGGATGCAGTGATCTGCACAGACAGGAGGGTGGAGTATGGGGAATGAATGGGAAAACTGACCAGGTATGGTTGTAGCAGAAGGAAAGGTGGTTGCTGAGATCTGGAGATCTGGTGGAAATCCGGTGAACAGGAGCAGGTAGGTAATTGGGGTTTCAGATAGAGCTGAATCTCAGAGCTAACAGAATCAATGGCTTACTCTGTCAGGATAGAATAGCAATGAACAGCACAGTTCAGTCTGGGGCACAGCCCTTTATTTGATTAGGAGTGTGAGGTGTGTTTTTGGTGTTAACTCTTTCACTACTTCCAGGTGTAAAACCAAGTGCAGGTTTGCAGGAACAGAACGTGAATTGGACCGCTGGGGGGGGTTTTAGGATGGTGATAGCCATGGACCGTGACATACTGCAACACACTCGTATAGAAGATTTCTGCACTATTATCCCCCCCTTCTCCTTTTTTTCTTATTTATATCTCCTGCCGTGGAGCTCATCAAGACTACTAGAGGAGTAGACACGCCCAAACAAGCCTGCGACAATTGTGGAAGGGGTAATATTGGAATTAATCTCGAGCACATTTGATGCATCACCCATCCACTTAGGAACTGGAATGTCAACATCATAGACTTTCTTGAACATTGGCAGAAAGTCCTTTTTATGGACTAGATTGGATACTATAGCTAGATCCTCATTTTCACTGTTGTATTGTCCTTATCGCTGCACCTGCACTTTTATTCACTGGTGCATTTGCACTTTACTCTAATTGTTGCCATTGCACTTTAATGTATTGCATATACAGACTACTGTGATTATCTATACCCTTTGTGATTCGCATTTGCACTTTGTATTGCATACTGATGATTTGTATGGTACATGCAATTAGTCCTTGAGATATTGCATAAGGAGTAACTGAAATCACTGCGCCACTAGTTACCCTACTTTTCATATGGAGGCCAGTGGCCCTCATCCAGAATAAGTGCAATCCAGACAACCCTGAAAACTGCGGGCCACATTACATTCCTGACGTTAAAACGGGTACGCCAGGAAGAAAAAACTGTGCCTGCAGTTTTCTCCCTACCGCCCACGTTTTAACATGGGATTACAATGCAGGCACTTAAAAAGATGCCTGCATTGTTACCACGAGCTACGCCCCGGGATGCTCGAGGCAGCGCTGAGCACCGCCGTGAGCATCCACTCGATGGAGTCTGTCATGCCCCATGATTTAGGATTTATTTTATATTTTTCTGCTTTGTGTTGAATCTGCCTTTGCTGCTCACATACTTTTGATTTCATAGCTATTTTTTCCCTTCTGGGTTTCCCTAGCTTTTCTGTATCAGCTATAGTTTCCCACCTCTTTGCTCAGTGTGTTCTTAGGTACTTCCTGGTTACATAGCAGCCATTCTGTGCTCAGTGCTAGACAAAATTAATGACTTTTTACCTGCTTATCTGTACACTAACAAGATTGTCAGTCTGATCATTAAACTCTTCAACTGGGTTCATCTTTCTACGTGTCAGTTTTGCTGAGTTGAAGCTATCTGCTCAGGGGCGGATCCAGGGGGGGCAACGGGGCAATTGCCCCCCCCCCCGAGATTTGGCCCGGGGGTTGAGGGACCCAGATGCCGGGCAGTGCGAGAGCGCCTGCCCGGTCTTGAACAGTCCGTCCTGTAAAGTGGATGCGGCTGTGTGCGTGCGCAGCCGGTCACGTGGTCCGGCTAATCAGGTGGTACTGAGTCTCAGTACCACCTGACTGGCCGGACCGCGTGACCGGCTGCGCACGCACACAGCCGCATCCACTTCACAGGACGGACTGTTCAAGATCGGGCAGGCGCTCCCGCGCTGCCGGCATCTGGGTCCCTCAACCCCCTGCCAGAGCTGGGGCAACAATCCAGGTGAGAGCTGGGGGCAAATCCATGTGTGACCTGGGGGCAAATCCATGAGCTGGGGGCAAATCCATGACCTGGGGGCAAATCCATGACCTGGGGGCAAATCCATGTGTGACCTGGGGGCAAATCCATGAGCTGGGGCAAATCCATGTGTGACCTGGGGGCAAATCCATGTGTGACCTGGGGGCAAATCCATGAGCTGGGGGCAAATCCATGTGTGACCTGGGGGCAAATCCATGTGTGACCTGGGGGCAAATCCATGTGTGACCTGGGGGCAAATCCATGAGCTGGGGCAAATCCATGAGCTGGGCAAATCCATGAGCTGGGGGCAAATCCATGAGCTGGGCAAATCCATGAGCTGGGCAAATCCATGAGCTGGGGCAAATCCATGAGCTGGGGCAAATCCATGATCTGGGGGCAAATCCATGAGCTGGGGGCAAATCCATGAGCTGGGGGCAAATCCATGAGCTGGGGGCAAATCCATGAGCTGGGGCAAATCCATGACCTGGGGGCAAATACATGAGCTGGGCAAATACATGAGCTGGGCAAATCCATGACCTGGGGGCAAATCCATGAGCTGGGCAAATCCATGAGCTGGGCAAATCCATGACCTGGGGGCAAATCCATGAGCTGGGCAAATCCATGACCTGGGGGCAAATCCATGAGCTGGGCAAATCCATGTGCTGGGCAAATCCATGACCTGGGGGCAAATACATGAGCTGGGCAAATACATGAGCTGGGCAAATCCATGACCTGGGGGCAAATCCATGAGCTGGGCAAATCCATGTGCTGGGCAAATCCATGACCTGGGGGCAAATCCATGACCTGGGGGCAAATCCATGAGCTGGGGGCAAATCCATGTGCTGGGCAAATCCATGACCTGGGGGCAAATACATGAGCTGGGCAAATACATGAGCTGGGCAAATCCATGACCTGGGGGCAAATCCATGAGCTGGGCAAATCCATGTGCTGGGCAAATCCATGACCTGGGGGCAAATCCATGACCTGGGGGCAAATCCATGAGCTGGGGCAAATCCATGTGCTGGGCAAATCCATGACCTGGGGGCAAATCCATGAGCTGGGCAAATCCATGTGCTGGGCAAATCCATGACCTGGGGGCAAATACATGAGCTGGGCAAATACATGAGCTGGGCAAATCCATGACCTGGGGGCAAATCCATGAGCTGGGCAAATCCATGTGCTGGGCAAATCCATGACCTGGGGGCAAATCCATGACCTGGGGGCAAATCCATGAGCTGGGGGCAAATCCATGTGCTGGCAAATCCATGACCTGGGGGCAAATCCATGAGCTGGGCAAATCCATGACCTGGGGGCAAATCCATGAGCTGGGCAAATCCTTGAGCTGGGGGCAAATTCATGTGTGAGCTGGGGGCTCTCTGCTCCTCTAGATTGTAAAATCCGGGGTGCCCTCTGCTCCTCTAGATTGTAAAATCCGGGGTGCCCTCTGCTCCTCTAGATTGTAAGCTCCTGGGTGTCCTCTGCTCCTCTAGATTGTAAGCTCCTGGGTGCCCTCTGCTCCTCTAGATTGTAAGCTCCTGGGTGCCCTCTGCTCCTCTAGATTGTAAGCTCCTGTGAGCCGGGCCCTCTGCTCCTCTAGATTGTAAGCTCCTGTGAGCCGGGCCCTCTGTAAATTCTCGTGAGTCGGGCTCTCTGCTAAAACACCTTATTTTCTGTAAGTGCCCCTCCCGAGACTAGTCTCTGGATCCGCCCCTGTATCTGCTGAATTTCATCGTGTGAGTACTGGTTAAATACAGACTTCGCTAGTCTAAAGCATCCACACCTCACAGCTTTGCTTAGGGAAGCAAAATAGAGTCCATAGGACTCTATTGAGCCAGACTCCAGAGCACATGACCTGCTGGATCTCGCCTCGCGAGATACGGCCGGTGGGCGTAGTGATACGCAGGGGGAGACTGAGGAACTTTTTCCCCCAGTCTCTCCCTGCTCCCACCGGATGGAGGAGGCGGACGAAGCCGCGGTCCTCACTGCGGGACAGGAGGTGAGTATCTGATCACTTTTATTTTTTTCTTGGCTGGTGTTAACGGATTCTGCAGAAGCGGAATCCGTTAACACCAAGTCCTGGCTGTGGTTAACTTTCTGATAACTGTGGCCGGACGATAATCAGCGCTAGTATATTGTAATACTAATGCTGAATAACACTTTGCACTCCCCATGTTAAGTATAGGGAGCGCAAAGAACAGTAACCTCGGACTGAAAAGCGCAAGGTACCAAACGCAAACGGGTTACTTACTGAGCTCACCGATGCGTTCCTTCTTTTGAGAATGTTCCAAACAGTTGTTTTGGGCACACCTAATGTTCTTGCTATCTCTCTGATGGGTTTGTTTTGCTTCTTCAGCCTAATGATGGCTTGCTTCACTGATAGTGACAGCTCTTTGGATCTCATCTTGAGAGTTGACAGCAACAGATTCCAAATGCAAATAGCACACTTGAAATTAACTCTGGGCCTTTTATCTGCACATTGTAATTGGGGTAATGAGGGAATATCACACACCTGGCCATGGAACAGCTGAGAAGCCAATTGTCCCATTACCCTTGGTCCCTTAACAAGTGTGAGGCACATCTGCAAACTGCTGTAAGTCCTACACCGTTCACCTGAGTTGGATGTACATACCCTCAAATTAAAGCTGACAGTCTGCAGTTAAAGCACATTGTGTTTGTTTCATTCCAACTCCATTGTGGTGGTGTATAGAGCCAAAGATGTTAGAATTGTGTCGATGTTAGATGGTCCAGTATTTCTGGACGTATATATGTATATATGTATATATATCTCACAACAGGCACATACAAAAATGCATGTTTTTAAATACCAATGCATATACCAGCGTCAAATACAGAAAGACCAAGCTCAAAAAGACATAGGGCCACATTACAATCATCGTGCTAAAACCTGCAGGTTTCTCATTTGCGTCCCTGTTTTAGCGCGATATTACAATTCACTCGCTACAAAAGCTGCCTGCATTGTTATCGGGCGCTAAGCCTCGGGATGCGCGCAGCAGCACTAATCGCCGCTGCACGCATCTCCCCTATGGAGTCCATAGGACTCCATTGAGGCAGACGGCTCCGGTCACATGACCTGCAGGATCTCGCCTTGCGAAATTCGGCAGGTCGTCAGAGTGATTTGCAGAGGGAGACTGGGGGGACATTTTCCCCCAGTCTTTCTCTGCACCCGGCAGCAAGAAGATGTGAATGGAGCTGCTGTTTTCGCCATGGGATGGGAGGTGAGTATCTGATTTTTGGTTTTATTTTTGGTTGGGGCTGGCAGATTTCACAGAAGCAGAATCCGTTAGCACCAGGTATTAGCTGTAGTTAACTTTCGAGTTAACCGCAGCGAGACATAGTTAGCGTTAGGACTTTGTAATCCAAATGCCAATTAACACTTTGCGCTTCCCATGTTAAGCAAAGGGAGCGCAAAGTACAGTAACTTGCGCTGAAAAGTGCAGTCTCCGATTCACTAACATTTTTTTAACCCATTATCGTTCGGAATGTAACATGGGTCGCCCGCGCTAGGGCCACTTAACCTAGCGTTAACGCACACACACAGCTAAACGCTAACGTTAGGATTAAGAATGTAATATTGCCCTATGTCTCTTTGTGCTTGGTCTTTATGCACTTGATGCTGGTATATGCATTGATATTTAGACACATGTATCTTTTGTATCTGCCTATTGTGAGAGAGAGGTATATATTAGCTATGTTATGCAGTATTGTTGGCTTTCTTTGTTCTTAATTATTTGCAATAAAATTTATATATTTTTTATAAATATTTTGGTGTGCACTGTGCATCTCCTTCAGTTGTCTATCCATAGATCCTCCTAACATGCAGAATATGTTTAATGTAAATGTGTTCGGGTGGCATATAAATAAACCAGTGCTGGATGCCTGAAGCTCTCAAACAATGCGTTATAGCAGGTCACCCACAAACAATTCTAGGCCTGTGAAAATGATTTTGGAATGTTACATGGATGTCATGTGAATCTTTACAAATGCTGTCACATTCATATACAGCTTAGATCCTGTATTAGAGATTATTTTTTTCCCCTACTGGAAATCCTTCCCTTACATAGGAATGAATCTGAACTAGAGATAAGACACCATAGAATAATGGTGAAACACATCTAGATCAGTCTAGGATTGTCATGTGTTAGTAGAACGGTAACGTAGTTCTTCCATGCACCTTCAATGTGTGGGTTATAGTAGCATTCTAGTGAGTTTAATGGAATAGTTCGCAATGTCCTTCCGCAAACTCTTCTTTGCGACTTTACTTATCAGAGCACACACAAGTCTCAGTGGAGTCCTATGGACTCTAGAAGACCATACCTGTGGTGACTCCCTTCTATAAGATGTTGAGCGACTGATATAGCAGCTTGCACATAATAGAGAGCCACTAAAGGTTAACAGCTTGTACCTACTTTACCCTTTATGTGGCTCCTTATTACCAGCTGAGCAGGAATAGTAATTAGGAAGTACATAAGAATGTCTATACGGGTTATTCGCTAGCTACTGCTATTTTAATGAAAGAGCATTTGTTTAATGACAGTGTACTACAATCAATTCACTTATTAGGGAGATGCCAATGTAGTTTGCCATACCTTTTACCATTGTTTACACTAGTTTCTGCTGCTGTTGTCTAGTGTAGTTTATAGCGTGGTTACCAAGAAGAGATCCCACCTGTATTTCCACCTTGGTTTCTACCAATGTTATCCAATGTAGTTTTCAGAATTGTTTTCACTAGTATTTTAGTCAAGGTTCTCCAGCATTATTTTTACTATTGATTCTATTGGAGTCTTATTGAAGTCACCAGTTTAAAACTGCCAACCACAGCAGAACAATGGTAAATAGAGAATAGCCGTAGTATACTCATTATAGGGAAGAACAATGGTGGTATCATCGTCCAGCATTGTTTGCTGTAATTTCCCCTGCCAATGTTGTACATTTTCCTTCTATAGATAGCCGATATTCACTGTATTTGCAACATTGGCAATTTTTACTGTTGTTTGCAACAACAGGATACAATGGTGCTTTGTGAATAGCATCTCATGAGGTGTTCCAGAATGTGGTGTTAGATGGTACACATTCCAAAAAGCATAAGATAATCAAAGGAGCACCAAATATAAAAAAAAGAACCTATAACCTGTATATATAAAAGGTAAATCTGGATAAACCTGACATTACCCAACGGCTTTGGGTAAACCCAAAATTATATCAAGCATCATACTACCCGGGTAAACCGTGATCTACCCAAACGCCACTGGTTAATATGTTTGCTGAAAGTTTACAGTGGCTGACCCCAAATCTAGGATTATCGAAATACATGGCCAGCCCTAAACCTAATCCCTAACCCTAAAAATCACCTTTTGTCACGCGCGTGACCCAGGGTCCGAAAAAAGACTCGTCATAGCTGGTGCTGCTGTGAGGTGAACTCTGGCAACGTGACCCCTGTAGCCGGTCGGCCTACAGGCCAATGGCCTCCTGGGGAGCTGCCTGATACGCCCGATTTGTAGTCTGGGCCTGGTGTCCATGATGACTAGATATGAATGTGTAAGCACAATTTGGACAATCTGTGTCTGTTAAAGAATTAGTCCAACAACTTATATGAACCCAATAAGGGTCAGAATTACGAAGTTGGCACTAAAACTGGGACACTAACGGGGAAAACCTGTATCTGCAGGTTTCCCCTTAGCATCCCCATTTTAGCACGATATAATGGGTCAGGTTCTAATTCAGCATCCTGTCCCACAACGCAATACTAACCCTCCCTGATACTTGCAGTAGCGCTTCCGCGCCGCTGCGACTGTCACTTCCTGGAGTCCATAGGACTCTATGGAGGGTTGTGCTGCAGGGCCGAGATCCCTGCTCAATCTTGCTCTCCCAGGATTGTGCAGGGCCACGGAGTGATTTGCGAAGGGAGACTGGTGACTATTTGTCCCCAGTCTCACTCTGCTTCCGGCAGCAAAAGTGGCAGATCGGGCCACTGGTCGAGCTACAGGATGAGAGGTGAGTATCTGATTTTTTTGGGGGGGATTTCAGCTGGTGCCAACTGATTCTGTAGAAGCGGAATCAGCACCAGCTTCAAGATGTGGCTAACATTTTCGTTATCACATTGGTGCCGTAAATTAGCGTTAGGACTTTGTAATCCTAACGTTAATTACTTATTGCGCTCCCCATGTTAAGTATTGAGAGCGCAAAGTACAGTAAACTCACATAAGCTAGCGCAATCGCCGATACGCTAATGGGCTTTTTAACCTGTTAGCACTAAGAATTAATATCCACATGAAATTCAAGAAGATATAAATTTCTAAGAGTGTAGTACGGAGGAGGCGCTAGAATGGATGGAATATTGGTGTAAATGCGTATGCAGCCTACTAGGAGAAGAACACAAAACCTCGACAGAAATGTGTTTGAGATACAGAAAGGTGGGAGTTACTCCAGTGGCGCAAATGAGAGGGGGGGTTAGCATAAAAAACGTATATATAAATGTAAACAGAAGTAGTTCTACGAATGCAGTTTAAAATCAACTGTAGGAGCACAGTCTCGGAATGGACCAATGATAAAGTGCTATCTCAAGTGTACACTAGAAAAAGTGCAAATGCAGTCAGAAGTGCATATAGTGCAAATGTTAACTAGAAACGTTGTGCACGTTGGAAATACAAATAGTGCAAATAACGGTTGAAAACGTTGTGCAAATAACAGCTAAAAACGTTGTGTACGTTGAAAGCGTACTGTGAAAAGTGCATTAATTTTTAGGCAGGACAAAATTCGTAATAAGAACAGTTCCTAAAATCACAAAAAAAGCACATAAAAAACATAAAAAACAACACACACTTTTGTGCAAAGGTGCAAAATGAAGTGCAATTACAATGGCGCACTTATCGATGCAAAAAGGGGTAATAAAAATAGTCCAGAAAAATATAGAAGTCTAATGAAAAAAGTCTGATTTGTGAAAGGGTAAAGGAGGGCTTATTTGAGATGTGTGGGCCTCTCACTTGGGCAATTTTTTTCCTGGACTTTGGCACGTGAGCTGCCGAAACGCGTATCCTCCATCATTTATCCCCCCTTTTTTCCCTTCCCCTTTGCTATTTTAGATTTCCAATAAACCACGTTAATTTAACCCATCCGTGGTTTTGCTGCCGTCTTTTATGTTTTTTAATTCATCCTCCCTTCTGAGCCAGCAGAAGATCGCCGAAGAGGTGCAGCTAAAGAGGTGACGGTGCCCACCGAGCAAAGGAGCACTGTATGCCATTAAGTTGAGCCTGGAACAAGGCTCCACCATCGGTGAGTGAGACCAACTCTACCCTTACTATTCTAGCCACCATATAATTTGCGCTATGAATACCCTGTTTTTCTATATTCGAGGTGAATAACAACTTTAAAAGAAGGGCAGAGGCCACTCTATATTTGGCCCAGTGTACTTCGAACCAGAGCCTGGAAGACATAGGCTCTGGAAAGTGTAAGTGTGGATTTTTCTTACACCTGTTCACGATTAACATATCTAGACAATATTGCACTATTTTTCTTTCCTTTGTCTTCCTTTTTCCCCCGCACTACGAGAACGTGGAATTCACTAGAACACAGAATCCACTAGGACAACAAGGACAAGATCCTTTTCTCCCCCATTTTGGAGGATCTCCGCATATGGACGGTACAAGTGAGAGGCCCACACATCTCAAATAAGCCCTCCTTTACCCTTTCACAA
The DNA here is from genome assembly GCA_009667805.1 of Leptobrachium leishanense. NCBI lineage: Eukaryota > Metazoa > Chordata > Amphibia > Anura > Megophryidae > Leptobrachium > Leptobrachium leishanense. Next base: position 281,929,172 of record CM019063.1, read on the forward strand.
ATCAGACTTTTTTCATTAGACTTCTATATTTTTCTGGACTATTTTTATTACCCCTTTTTGCATCGATAAGTGCGCCATTGTAATTGCACTTCATTTTGCACCTTTGCACAAAAGTGTGTGTTGTTTTTTATGTTTTTTATGTGCTTTTTTTGTGATTTTAGGAACTGTTCTTATTACGAATTTTGTCCTGCCTAAAAATTAATGCACTTTTCACAGTACGCTTTCAACGTACACAACGTTTTTAGCTGTTATTTGCACAACGTTTTCAACCGTTATTTGCACTATTTGTATTTCCAACGTGCACAACGTTTTTAGTTAACATTTGCACTATATGCACTTCTGACTGCATTTGCACTTTTTCTAGTGTACACTTGAGATAGCACTTTATCATTGGTCCATTCCGAGACTGTGCTCCTACAGTTGATTTTAAACTGCATTCGTAGATATAAATTTCTACCTGTGACAATATTAAAACGTGACTTTTAATGAAATCATGAAAAAAACAGCTTAACGATGTAAGGTGGTTCAGACATGCTTCACAAACATCATGACAAGACTAAAATAAAATTCAAACACATCCGCTGTGAATGAACTAAACAAAACAATCACTTGGTGCTCCACAAAAATTGGTATGTATGTATGGTTCGTTTTTTCAGAATGATCCCGTATCAAGAAACATGAAGAAACAGGTGATATTTTTCAGATTTAAAACCACTCCACCTATGCATACACTTAAACAGCAAGCTGTGATACTGTAGCGAGATATGTATCTGGCATTGTCATAATATTGATTGATTCAGTGTGGTCTGATATACTATGTGCTGTTCAAAATTTGAAACGAACATCACCTGTTTCTTTATAACCTTTGATATGAGACCATCCTAAAACAGAACCATATGTACATATCAATTTTGGGTGTGATTAGAATTAGGGACCAAATGCAGAAATTCATTACTATTTAGTTTAGTGATTAGCGGGCCGTGACATCATTGTTAATCAATACGCCATTATGATGGTGTTTGTATGAAATCGAACGTTATCTTTTGTTCAATTGTGCTGTTTCTCTACTCAATATCTACAACTACATAATTGTTTCAACATTCAATCATGGTCTCTGATTCTTTTCTTCCTGATGCTATTTGGGTGTGTTATTTGGAACCATTTTACTTATACATATATTTAACAAGCAAACTGTGATACTGTAGCGAGATATTCCTCTTATATAGTTATAATACTGATTATTAGTGTGTTTTTTGTGTGCTGTTAAAAATATGAAAAATGTCACTTGTTCCTTCATGTTTCTTGATACGGGATCATTCTGAAAAAAGGAACCATACACACATACCAATTCTTGTGGAGCACCATTGATTTTTTTGTTTAGTTCATACACAGTGGATGTGTTTGAATTTTATTTTATTCTTGTTATGATGTTTGTGAAGCATGTCTGAATCCCTTAGATCGTTAAGCTGTTTTTTTCATGATTTCATTAAAAGTCAAGTTTTAATATTGTGACAGGTAGAAATTTATATCCTCTTGAATTTCATGTGGATATTAATTCATTTTGACTTTATGAGGTTTAATCCCTCTTTAATCTCCTGTGATTTATACTGGTTGGTTATAAAATATAAATTCTTCTCACATATTGTTTGTTACGTTTTGCTGTTTATGTTTCCATCTGTTAGCGCTATGGTTGTAATATAGGGGGCGTGCGTTAAAGTCACTTAATCCAGTATTATCGCTTCCATATCTTATCGCTAACGCTAGCTTTAAGAATGTAATAGTGCCCAAGAAGTTTAAAAATGCAGAAATTGAGATCATCAATCACTGATCAGACACTCGCGGCACTCTGACCACTCAAATTACATTAACATTTGTGAGTAGTAATGTAAAAGATAATAACTCTTAAGTATTAACTTCTCTCTTAGAATCATGCCCATCATTGCATCTTTTTTTACTTTAATTATTACAGCATGCTGGTAGGTGTCAACTCTTTGCAATAAGGATCTCCACATTCCTATGCAATAATAATGCACGATTACCGGTCTTCAGACCACAATGCACCCGTATAAGGTACAGTACATGTTGGTTAAGAGTAACATTGGTGTGTTTAGAAAAATAATAGGAGCGTCCTACCAGTGACCTGATACCACACCCATTCTACCTTGTAATTAAACTTGACATGGAGCACATAGAGTGCTGAAAATAGAGAACACTGGTTCCACCTTTGAGATAACTATAAGGGAAGCATTCCTGGATGTGTAAACTGTCCTTTTACTGTAATATTGTACGCCTTTTTAATTATCACTATACTATTATGTAATGATCTGCCCTACATGGGCGTACCTGAAATGGATGTATTTATAGAAAGCGAAATATAGATAAATTATCTGTGATATAAGAGCTTCAGTTAAACTAGAAAAAGTGGAAGGACAGGGTTAGGAAGCTATTGCAAGAAAGATGATGTGATACTTTGATGAAATAGAGAAGTGTTACTGCAACCATTTGATAAGAGCATTATGGTTTAAGGTCCGTATGAGGATTGTAATATATTCCTTGGGTTTCAATTTAGTCACTTTTAAGTAACTGGTTATTTGTAGTTATATTAAATATGAAATTAGAAATATTGCGAATATTTCAGGTTACTTTAAAAGTTAGATTAAAAAAGTGCACTAGCAGGTACTGTACACCCTTCATTTTATTTCTACCCAGTCAAACTCTTCCTTGACAATGTTCAATTTTACAGGGTTGGACCTACCAGCGCCAAGTGTCTTTAATGCACATATCCAGGCAAAGGCTACCATAATATATCTAGGTTTTATTACAGTTCATGCAGATAATTTAGCCACCACATATATTGTAGCCCTAAAGGGAAATTCCAATACCCCTGTTGGTCCATTTTTCACTCAGGACCAGACTGGCCATTAGTCATGGCAGGCAAATGCCCATGGAGCCATGTTCACAGAGGGTTACCTAGTCAGATCATCAGATCGAAGATCTCCCCAACTGTTGCAGTGCTGCCATTCTGCTGTATAATAGGAGAGCACTGGCTGTTCCTTATATTCAATGTCTTTAACACATTCAGGGGTGTAGAACTCCAAGCTGCCCTGGATTCAGTTGGACTTTTAGATCCTGGTCCACTGTTTCAGGTTCTTAGTCTGGTCTCCCTATTATGGGACACCAGGGAAGAATCCCTATTAAATGAAATGTAACTGCGACAATGACATTGGCACTGAGCCTCCAGCAAGCCTGGCTGTGAGCTTAGAGTACAGATATGCTCACATGTGAGAGGAGCCACGTTCTCTCTACACAATTGATGATGCAATAGGGATTGGGCAGGTTTTAAATGCCATGCTTCCTCTATGTCCTGGATTAATATCTACCAATATTGTGAGGTATTCAGAGAACAAGGGATTAGGGTCGGGCTTCGAGAGCTCCTTCCTTGCACACCAACCACAAAATGGTGCTCTATGGAATGATTAAGGCCTTAAGGGCCAAAACGTTGCGTTTATCCACACTCCAATAAAGATCCATGTACACTACACTATACCAGGAGTCCCTCTCAGTCTCCTGGAATATTGGGAGGTATGGGAGGAGCTATATCAATGAACCAGTCATGGTACAGAGTTGTTAATGCCCAGATACAGGGGACAAATGGCGCAGCACGCAGTATACAATGGAATGCAGGAGGTTTAGTTACACTGATCAGGAAAATCAGGAATGAATGGGTACTCACAGAGGTACACAGTGATGGCAGGGGACACAATATAGGGAACTTGGTTAGGCAAGGCTTTGGCACACAGATACATACAGGCTCCAGGACACACCATGAACAAGCATTAAAGGCAAAGGTTCATAGAGGCAAAACCCTTAAATAGTAGTCCAGGGTGCAGCTCAAGTTAGACTGGGGAACCACCAAAACCTGGAAGCGTTGGTTCTTGATGACAAGGACAGCAAACATGCTGACAGGGCTCAGTTCACGGTATGACTAGCATGGGCACAGGCCTTTCTATGACCCTTATGTGTCGGGTGAAATTTTCTCCACAGTAGCTTTGATATGTCCCATTATCCTGCACATAGTATGCCCGATCTATCCGTAACCTCGGTACCTTCTTTACCTGTCCAAATTGCAGTCCTAGTCTGTATTTCATTTCAATTGATTATATAGCTAATGTAGTACAAAAATCTGCAAAGACAACCGAGTTTAAAGATATACTGTATCTATTTACGCATAAATGGAATGCTCATCAGCCCGATGCCTCAAGCTTGTTGCCTTGGTGTCACTTTCACTTCTAATCTTATATTTTCTCCTCGCATCCAGATGGTGACCAAATCTTGTTTTTTATCAATTTAGAAAGGGGCTGATATGGGCAATGTTTATGACACAAGATACTGCAAAGGTGCTTGTCCATGCACTTGTTATATCTCACAACTTGATTACTGTAACTCGCTCATTATTGGCCTCCCCAATGCCCACATTGCCCACTTGCAAACTGTAATGAATTCAGCTGCCAGGCCTATATCTTTCACCAGATGCTCCTCACATACCCTTATATTCTTGTTATGTTTTATACATGAAGTGGGCTGGATGCTCATGGTTTACTCAGTCTCCTTAGGAGGGAATAGTGAGCGACTCTGCTTTTTGTGGCATGGAGTCATAGGTTTAAACACAAATGACAACCTTTTTTTCTTGTTATGTTTTATACAACAAATGGGCTGGATGGTCCTGGTTTACACAGCTGCCCTGGTGGGGAATAGAGCGCAAAACCACTTTTTGTGCAAATTTGTATATTTTGGTGTATCTGCTGCTGTCCCGTTTCGTGTTTAATTTTTCATTCCTAAAGTGGAAATGTTTTTGGTTAGGGTATAAAATAAACCCACCATTCTGTCTCTTGGCTGAGAAGCAGCAGGAGGATGTGTGGTTGTTGGTAGGCAATTATTGGTTTCATTGGGTTAGGAGGATCCACCTTAAGAGGTTGCCTTGACGTTGGGTCAGAGACTGTACAGCAGGGGTCTCAAAGTACCAGCCCGCAAGCCATTTGTGGCCCACAGATTGGTTACAAATGGCCCACAGACAGGGACAGACTGACCCATTGGGCACTCAGGCCCTGCCCAAGAGCCCGGATTGGGGGGCGGTCCGGATTGACTTTGCTGCTCTTGCAGTGCAGGGTGTGTGTGGAGTGCCATGGGGATTCCCTCCCCAGCATACAGGATGCTCCATGCCCATCCTGTTCGGCCCCTGCTCGGTGACGATCTGGCAATGAGCAGGGGCTTCAGCCACAAGGGCTGACACCAGCCCTTGCTTTGGGACAGCCCCTCCAGGTGGGATGTCACCCTCTGGGTTTCACCCTGCCCAAGAGTACAGGAGATGCAGGGATCCTTTGGAGTAATTTGAGTTTGAGATCCCTGCTGTACAGACTTTTAACCCCTTCACTACTGAGGCATTTCACCACTGTGTGCTGAGCTCCTTTTTACCGCTTTTGCTCATCATGTTTAAACGCAATTTGAAGCCACATTTTTTTATGTGACCCAGACATATTATATATCGTTCTTTCCGGCAGACTCTGCAGATTCATAATATATCATTTTTTAATGTATACGTCATGTCCTGCCTGTATATTATAACAAAAAATGCAATAAAATTTGAATTTTTAATCATCTACAGTGTGTAAAGGTTTTTTTTTTCCACATTTTATCACATGATCGTTTGCGGTTATATTTTCTATGGGGTGCACTTTTACAAAAATTAGAAATGGGGACTCGTTACATTTTTTGGGGAGAATTACGTGATTTTTAGCAAACACACCCCATAGAAAAAAATCATTAGTACAGCATCATTGTTCACATTGTAATTGAAATGTGAACAATATTGCTGCATTAATAAAAACAACAAACAAAAAAAACATGTTTTTATTTTTTTACTGTAGCGCTGGTTTAAAACACTGTTGCTGTAGTACTTATTTTTTGCCACCAGAGGGAGACAAGTGCAATGTAAAAGACACTGGACAATGGGACTACGTTTTCCAGCATGCTTTGCGTCGGGAACAGGAAGTGGGTGGGGAGAAAAAGACTTACATCCGCAGCCTCGTGCAGAGGAAACCCAGAGCGCGCCGAGGAGTGAAGAGAGCAAGACGCACGTGAGACAGACAATGATCGCGACCCGGCCGGAGTGCAGGTGCGGCCTTGCGGAGCTGGAGATCGGTTCACATTACTTGCCAGAGACCTAGTAATCCACCGCTGAGATGTTTACAAAGATACAGAGTTGCTGAAGGACCCCAAGTTAGGAGACCGCGACGATCTAGTGGGAGTGCAAGCGGTGAGCAGAGCATCTTGTGACAGAAACGGACAAGCAAGACAAGCGGATCTGGTGGCACAGAGTTCCAGTCAAGTCGAGCGGAGAGACGTCCTGGGTCGAGCAGAGCGCAGATTATCTGGCGGATGGGTGAGAGGCCTTCCCGGCCACAGTAAAATAATAAAGCACGCTGCAAGTTTGTCTAAACCTACAGGGCCCCAACATGACTAGTCGAAGACACATTGAAATCATTCACTGGCCAGTTGAATCTTGTACCCGGGTACCAACACACGCATACACGTACACCTTCTTGGGACACAACCTGTACGGGACTCACATTCCAACAACGAAGGGGTTAATATTAATTTTTCTTTTCCGCTGCGCGTTTCTCGCATTACAAACTTCTGTAAATATATATGTATACCGTGCTGCTCTATATATGCCAGTTTATTTGAGATCAGTAAACTATATAACTTATAAAATCCACAACAGTGCTGGTGTATATTTATTCCCTAGTGCGGGGAGACTGACCCGAGGTTTAAATTCAGTGGCTCCTCCGGGAGTGAGCGCTACATTACATTTTTGTTTTACTTTGAGCATGGTCATCTATGGCTCAGGCCTTTTGAATGACCCCCTCCATGACCCCCTAGCTGCCACGGTTCTGGAGATATCGGGTTCAAAGAAACCTCTTATCACCACCAGGGGATTTCCTTGGGAAATCCCCAGGCAGCTAGTGGTTCCCCGTCTATCTGATGTCCTCTCGCTATGCGCGATATGTCAGGAGGCAAGGGGGAACCCAGAGGTGGAGCCGCCATCCAAGATGGCGGCCCCCACCGGAGCTCGATTGTGATCTGGCGCTGAACGGGGCTGGATCGCGATCTGGCAGGTAAGGGGTTAAAAAAAAGACGCCGCTTTAAAGGGCAGACACTGCCCTTCAAAGAGGTGCCTTTTTTTTTTACTGTAAACCCTCCCAATCAGGAGGGAGAGGGATCCAAAAGGATCCCCCTCCCTTTCAGGTGATGTCTCGGCATTGCCGGGGGTCGTCTGGAAATGACGTCATCGCGCATGGCACGATGACGTCATTGACACGGGAGGGGCTTAACTTCAGCGTCTGACTTCGCTGAAGTCAGAACGCCGCAGGACCCCGGACAGAGAGATGAGTATCTCCGCCGGGGCTCCCGCTTGTGGATGACGTGTGGGGAACGTCCTCCGCATATTGCAGGAGTCAATGAGGACGTTCCCCACACGTCATCCGCAGTGAAGGGGTTAAACAATGACTTGACAATTTCCTGCAAAAACATAATATTAAAAGTTATAGGGCCCTATTACAATCTCTGCATTAAAATGCTTGCGCAACACGTGAATTTGTGCGCCAAGCGTTAAACATTAACACGCGTAAATCAACGCTGAAATTACAGTCCTCGCGCATTTTTTCATCCGTCGAGCAATAACGCGCTTAAAAAGGACGCGCACAAATGGGCGTGCAGTTACGTTGCGTGCAGAAATCAGTGTGCGCAATGTTTTTTTCACGCGATTCAGTCAGGAAAGGCAGGAACAGAATGTCAAATGAGCGCACCTGCACACTTGCGACGGCAGGCACGTTGCGTAGGCCCGTGCGGCTCGGCAGCAGAGTGACAAGTGTGAAGGCTGGCCTGTTGCGTGTCTCTACTGTCTAACACTATAGATGTGGAGCTGCTCATCGGTACTGTCGAACAGCACCCCGTGTTGTGGGACACCGCTCACGTCGACTACAAACACAGGAAAGAAAAGGCAAGCGCATGGAGTGACGTGTGCAAAGAAGTAATCGAGCAGTTCGAGACCTGGACGGAACCGTAAAAAAATAGGAAAAGTATGTACCTTTTAAAAAATGTATTTATTTGTTTAACAAAAGCGTAAAAAAGCATAGGAATAGCATTACATTTAAAATGCTTACGTACTTACCGTTAGGGATGGGCTGCCGGTTCGATTCGAACATGAGTTCGAATCGAACATCGGCCTTCTGAAAGTTCGGCGAATTTCGAATTTCAACGATTTTCGCGAAAAGGTCGACCGTTAGTGAAACACTGTATGCAAAAAGCTACTGAACGAAAATGTATGGATTTTAAATATAACATCCAATGAATGAATGATAATGAAAAGGGCTTGTGTTATAATGTGTCCTTGTATACCGTCTGGCCTATTTCAGGTATACCCTGTCCTGTGTGTTGGTCAAACAATTCCCACTCGTTGGTGATGAAACATTCCCCGTGGCTACAAATCGCGTTTAGTTGAAACATGAGCAAAAGCGGTGACATGGCTCAGCACTCAGCAATGAAAGAGTTAAAAAGGTTTTTTAAAAAAAGTTTTTTAATTGTTTCCTGTCCCCTAGGGCAGTACCCGGACCCCCATACACCTTTTATGGCCAATATCTTGCATATATGCCCTCTTGGAGGGCACATTCATTTTCGGAAGTTCGAATCCTATTGACTTGCATTACGTTCCAGTTTGAACTTTTCGGCCGTTCAGGTGTTCAAGTTCGAACCAAACATGGGTTGTTCGGCCAATCCCTACTTACCGTAAATTGATGACCAGCATCTCCTCCAGTGACATGGTGGCCCGCATATTAGTGTCCATCTTGGTCAGTGGCTCCTTTACCCTGGCCAGCAGTTCATCGAATGCGGCTATGGACATCCGGAGGTAATTGACAAATTTTACCGGAATTCCCTCTCTCTGCGGCTTGTACAGCGTCTGGAAATGTCCATGAGTGTCTCCCACGAAGTTTACCCACCACTTCCTTTTCTTCTTGAGTTTCTTGGAATACGCGTCTGCCATCAGAGTACACAGGACTGCATCTCTCCCGTCCATCTTGCAACAAACACCTCAACATAAAACGCTTTTATTTTATTATTTTTGTCTCCCTTTTTTTTAAAAACTTTATTAAAATTTCGATTCTTCCAGCCCAGCTTTTTATTTTTCAACTCAAATTCGTTTTTACGCCGCCCGTCAAAAAATAGTGGATGTTCTGGCGTCTAACAATCTCTTCCGTCATAATGTGTGTCCTTTTTAAAGCGCGAACTGTGCACAGCGGAATTAACACCAGCTTTTAGAAGTTGCTAAATTTCTGCGCACAAAGGCTGTGCGTTAAAAACTGCGCATAGATTATAATACCATCCGCGTACCAGCGCACAAACGCATTTGCGCTGACAATGTTAAGTATAGGATGCGCGCAGTACAGTACACTCGCAAAGGGTTCGCGCAGGTTCACCCGCGATAGACGAGTGCGCTCATTTGTTGTGCTGACTTTGGAATATGACGGTCTGCGCAAAGGGTTTTACCCCTCGCGTTAATGCGTTTTTGCACCGGCGCTGACATTTGCGCCAAGATTGTAATAGGGCTCATAATATTTAGAATTTGGGTAAAAGCTGATTGATATAAGGAGAAATCTGACCACCATCTGGGGATAAGAAGGATTTTTTTCCCAGTGTGTTGCATATTGGCGAGCGTTTCAGACTGGGTTTTTTGCCTTCTTTTGGATCAACAGCAGTAGGTGATGTGTGACAGGCTGAACTTGATGGACAAACGTCTATTTTTCAGCTTGTGTAATTATGTAACTATGTAACTGGTGCTGAGGTTCAAAGCCCTCAATAATACAACCCCTCCATACATGTCTTCCTTACTCCACAGGCATGTAACTTCTAGATCACTCCGGTCAGCGGGCGACCTCCAACTGTCCTCTGTCTCCACCTGCCAACTCTTGCTTCAAGACTTCTCTAGAGCAGCTCCAGTCCTATGGGATAACCTACTTCGCCCTATTAAACTCTCCCCTAATCTTTTGGCCTTTAAAAAATCCATTAAAGCACATCTCTTCAGAATAGCGTACCACATTACTGATGCTGACCTATCCCTCTCCTCGCCTATACCCTCCCCTCATAATAGAGGCCCCTTCCTTGTCCTCACCATTTCTGTAACACTAGTGCTAATGATCCGGATGACCAATAAAACTCCTCTGGTCTTCTGCTACCACAACTCCTCTTGATTGTAAAAGAATAGCAACCCTCAATGTCTCTCAGGACATCAAATGGGAACCTACGTTACAACTGTCTACCTCTAGGGCATGAACACACTTCTCAAACTCATCACTCACAGCGCCATACCCAGAGCCTGATTCCCAGACACCATATACTTAAAATAAGATCCTCTGATAAACTTGCTTGAGTTCAGTTTATTTTTACATTGTGTAATCTCACACTCATGTTGTAATTATAGGGCAGCTGCTACATAGTGTGTGGCATGAAGCCTAAACCCTTCGCTTGTGTCTGAGTTCCTCTTGCCGAGCACCTGCCCTCAACCTGTTAGACAAATCTATTTCCCTTTCCTATTGTTGGTTCTTCTACAAAAAATAAAATTTGGTAACAACTCGTTCTAGCCCATTCTAGGAGAACTATAAATACTTTAAATACTACCAGTAGTTATAATTTTACATTAGACACATTAGAATACATTAGACACAGTCTAGATTCATTTATCAGATCTTGCAAAAGAAGTGAAAAATCACAGATGACATGCATATACCTTTGCTCAATAGTTTCCTGGAGAAATTTAAGACAGGCTTAAGCACATCCTCCCTGTGTTCCATTTCCTTATGAGATCTGCTGTCACAAATTTTTGTTTTAGTAAATATGATTCACAGTTACATAGCGTACACAAAAGCAGTCACTGATTTCAGCAAAAAATAATCAGCAAGCAAGTTAATTATTTGCATGCTTTTTCTTTTCTCATATAAGGCCAAAGGATTCCAGATTTATAGAAATAGTTCATCTGGCCACCAGTTACTAGACACGTGCACATCACAACATTTAATTTCGGAATGATGATATTTTGTCCGAAAACTATTTTGAACAATTAATGCGCATGTCATCTACTGGTTACTTGATCTCTCACGCAGTCCAGTTGATCTTTTACTCAATTATTATCTTAACTCTTTTGCTGCAGGCGATATATGGGAGTTGTCATGGAGTGTCCCCGTTGTATGCAGAGGACGTCCCTCACACGGACAGAGGGGTTTACTGCCTCATGGGGTCCTGCGGTGGTCTGACTTCCTTAAATTCAGACCCCGCTTATATACCCCCTCCCGTCGCACGGATGTCATTGCGACGGGCGAGATGATGTCAGTTTCAGGCGCCCAGCAAACCCAGGAGAGCACCTGAAAGGGTGAAAAAATGATGCTGCACTAGCGAAAAATTTTGTTGTTTCATTGTTAGCTAACATTTTCTCAGAAAAATGCATTGATGAGTTCCTATTTCTAATTGGTTTAACCCTTTCGCTGCTGAGGCATTTCCCGCCTGTGTGCTGAGGTCATTTTTACCGGTTTCACTCATCATGTTTAACCGCGTTTTGAAGCCTTATTTTATTATATGACCTAGACATATTATATATAGTTCTTTCCGGCAGACTCGGAAGATTCATAATATGTCATTATTATATGTATACGTTATGTCCTGTCTGTATATTATAACAAAATATGCAATAAAATTTGAATTTTCAAAAATTTACAACGTGTAAAGTGTTTTTTTTCACATTTTAACATTCGATCGTTTGCGGATATATTTTGTATGGGGTGCGCTTGTTAAAAGAATTAGAAATGGGGTCTCGTTACATTTTTTTTGGGGGAAAATTTCGCTATTTTTAACAAACGCACCCCATACAAAAATCGTTAGTGCAGCATCATTGTTCACATTATAAATTAAATGGGAACAATATTGCTGCATTAACAAAACAAATAAAAAAAAAACTTGTTTATTTTTTTTATTATTATTATTTTTTTATTTTTTTTAGAAACATTTTTTAAAAAAAAAAAACTTTTTTCACGGTCCATGTTTGATATCGTTGGAAAGGCCATGCTCTGGCCGATCCAACGATATCAAACATTAACCCCTAGCTGCCACAGATCGGTAGATAGGGGGTTCATTGGAACTCCCTATCTCCACCATTGGTGGCAGCTAGGTGTTAACTCCAGGACTAGCGTCATCGTGCTATGCACGATGACGCCAGTCCTCAGGGGGAGTTCCCAGAGACTTGGCCGACATCCAAGATGTTGGCCAGCTCCGGGAAAGGATCACGAACCGGCGCTTTTAGGCGCCGATTCGTGATCCGGCCCCCATGGGGTTAATGCCAGGTACCATTTGGAAGGGCAGGCTGTGCCCTTCCAAACGGTGCCTGGCATTAAGCTGAGGACCCCCACGATCGGGAGGGAGAGAGGTCCGAGGGACCTCCCCCCTCCCTTTCAGGCGCCTCCTCCGCACACGCGGGGGGCGCCTGAAATAGATGTCATCGCGCCGCCGCGATGACATCTATTGTGCCCGCGGCGGTCCCGGATTGACGAGCTGACATCCAAGATGTCAGCCCGCACCGGGGGGCACAACGATCGGCCGGAATCCGGCCGATCGCAGGCTGCTTCGGGAGGACGCGCTCAGCGCGTCTTCCGCAGCCGACCCTTCCTGCGGCAGGACGCGCTCAGCTCGTCCTCCGCAGCAAAGTGGTTAATAAACGTGCCCCTTAGAATATGTAACTGGAAAGGCTTGGATGATAAAATGAGAAAAAAAATTATTTTACACGCTGTAGATGATTGAAATTTTAATGGAAATCCACATTTTTGTTATAGCATTCAGGTAGGACATGACGTATACATTTAGTAATGATATATTATGAATCTGCCAAAAATGCTGTAAAAAAAGGATATATAATTGTCTCGGTCATACAATAAAACATGACTTCAAATCGCGTTTAAACATGATGAAGAAAAAACTAAAAATTAGGTCAGCACACAGAGGTGAAATGGCTCAGCAGTGAAGGGGTTAAATAAGCTTCTGAGCAGAGAGAACATAAAGTGAACCTGTCACGGTAGGCCCATCCATCGGCTGCCTCGGTCAGCGGAACATTACATCCCTCTGCCTAGCCAGGGGTTACCTTTCGAGCCTAGTCACAACAAGTGTCCAGGTGATTCCTGGAGCTCAGAGCAGGACACGTGCGGCTTAGCTGCTACTGGCTTACCAGGTGATCGGCCCTGGACCATCGGCCTCTTCCATGGAGCATTAGTGATGGGCTTTGGCGGTCCCAAGCTGCAGATACGTCAGTGGTATTGGTATATGTTTTAGAGGTAGGGCAAGGGGAATAGAGAAGGCCAGGGTGCCCCTCCCCCACAAATTGGCAGGGAGAACAGGCCGCTCGTCCCATCGTGGGTCCTAGAGTCCCCCTCCTACTGCTGTGGCTCAGTAATGACTCAGAAGTGACGTGATATTGTGGCCTCCAGGTCGTGTCCTCCCAGCCTGGGCTCCTGCACTCTGGCTAATGCCAGTGATTTGTTGGCCTCCTGTAAAAATGGTATTTATCTGGCATCCAGCTATCCCCCAGAGCTGGCAAATCTGTATATACTTTATTTTTTCTCCCCCCACATGTACTGTAGGTGGAATCCCTGATAGGGATAGGCTAAATAGGAATTGGATCTTGGCTGCCTCCCACACATTAGTTTCTCTTCCACAGGAATCTCATACTTCTCTCTTAATATACCTATGTGGAACACAGAGCATTCAGCTAGCTTGTGATTTTTTTACTCCTTTTTCCGATAAGCCATGCATAGATATCTTACCGAACGGTCATCTTCAATCCCGTCGACACATTCAACAATGTCAGAATCTTCTAAATCAAAATCTATTAACAAGCTAGCGGTGAAAGTTTCTAGAAATAAATGCAGAATGACCTTGAATTAGGTGGACACTTCACCTTAAATTGGGGGTAACCCTAGTTGCTTCTAATTAATCACAAATGAAGTGCAAAAATAATCTAAAATCAATTCTTTATTAATAATTTCTTTAAAAAACATACAGTTGTGGGGGCGTGGCCAGCCGTCGAAGAGACCAGATGCTCTTTAGAGGAGCTCTGATTCAGCGTATTGTTTTGGGGTCCCCCTACCGCTTTTTCTATACCCGATGACTACTCGGGGGACGCCTGAAGGGCTGGCCTACGGAACTGACATGTCCGGGGTCCGTGTTGCTCCCCCCCGGACCAGAGACTTACTCAGAAGCTGCTCGCTGTCTCCACCACGAGGCCGGTGGCCATCTTGCGGCCTGCCGCCCGACTCCGGATGTCTCCTCGCCCTAATGCACTGGGCGCTTTCTCAGGCCCTGACGCTGAGCCGGCGGCTGTGGGGGAGGTGGGCCCACGGCTCCTGATGGTCCCAGCTGTCTGTGGGTCAGATGAGACTGGAGGCACGGTGGCAGTAGCTGCGGGCCTGGATGCCTGTCTGTGGCTATTGCAGGCAGAAGATGACGCCCCGATGACCAGGGGCTTTTTGAATTGGATGATGGCGGTGCTTCGGAGCGGCAGAGAAAGAGTGACCTAGAAGGAAGCGGAGGTGAGCTGCGGAGCGTCGGATCCCCCGAGCGAAGCCAAGTTACGGAGACGGTCTGCCGGTGCACCTGACTGTAAGACCGTGGCTGAATCCTGTGAGGAGGGGAAGGTCTCGGAATCCCTGTTCTTGCAGACGGAAGAGTTGGCACCGACAGGTGACCCCGATGTGCTTCCCGTTTACGGATCTCTGGGTGGTGCGAGGCCTGATGGTTCGGTGATAGGGCCTGAGGGCCCTAAGAGCGGTCTGGAGATGGAGGAGCACTCCTTAGGGTTGACCGAGAGGAAGCCGCGGTCTAGATTTCTTGCCCTGTCCCTTGCCCTGCCAGTGGTTGGAGCCTTTGCATATGGGGCTGATGTCCGCCATCATGTTGCGGTTTGGAAACTAAGGGTGCTGTGGGACTGGCTCTCCGACATCGACGCGGCAGAGGTGACATGCCTTGGATGCAAAAAATTACCTGCCGTGGCTACCGTACCGTTTTTAGACACAGGCTGAAACGACTCGCTCTATAATTTTTACCAGGACACTCCTCTGTGTTAAAATTAGCATACCTCCCGGAGAGATTTTTTCGATGTGCTCCCCCTTCTGTCTTAAACCATATATGTCCTTTTGCTCTAAGTCTGCAGACCCTGATCCTTGTGGACTTCTGCCTTTAACTTTTGTTTTTTCTCTCCCGGTTGAGTTTTATTTTCGATTTCCAGCGATTGTTTCGTTATAAACCCCCTCTCGCTTTTTGATAATTTGCAGCTTCCTTTTGAGACAACCCCACGTATTTCCCCATCCCTGTATGCATTACTGATACCGATGTCTTTTGATGCTTTTATATATTTTGCAGTTTGATGTACTGATGACATATTTTCCAAAATAAAAAATTTTGAATACAAAAAAAACCAACAAAAAAAAACATACCGTTTATTGATAAAGTGCAACAGACATTCATCCACACGTTAAAATATACTCATGCATATACATGCCACATTGGTTGCGAATTTGTATCCTGTATTGGTACTGTGTCGGATATAATCTCTGCACGTGACTACAACACGTCATATATTGGACTTCTCAGCCAAGCCAGGGATTATTATTCCATAAGAAACTTATACGAGACACAAATATCAATCGTTTATATTTCCTAGAAATTCTCCTAAATTCTTTTAATTGTCTGTGTTTTGCTTTGAAGAATACAATAATTGGATAAAAACATATATATATTTATTACGTATACAAAAAAATTTCAAATCTCATATCATAAACAAAGATTTATAAACCACAATCCATCAGCACATAAAAACTAGCTTCACAATATATGTATCTCCTGTTAGTAACTGCATATATGATTAATATCATTTACCTTATCAGTTAGTAACTAATACACAAATGGTTAATAAACACTTCTGCTTAATAAAACATGCATTTCCCAGCAAACAATGTTTAACCAGCTAGATCTTAGAGATATTTATATCTCTCTAAACTACATGGATCAACAAAAGATGAGTTAATTTAAAATGATAAGTAATAAACTTATTTAGTGAATCCTCCCCTAATCTCGAGAATTAAACTTCTAATCTTTTGCTTTTTATTTTGTAGTTATAAAATTCCTTGCTTATTAATTTCAATCACAGTAATTTCCAAATTCAATATATATATATTTGTATCAATCCTACAACAGTTTCTTTTAGAATAAATCCTTATGTCCACTTCTTCATATTTCTATCTGCAGAATAGAAATATTTAGATTTTTGGAGCTACCAAGAATCTGAGAAATCTCAGTCTATATGTTGCAAGAAATCTACAAATATATATAATTACATTAATTCCTTAATTTAAATAGCTCTCATACATTACCTCTCCAATCTGGATTTTGATGAGTCTGCCCTGGAATTCTTTATGTAATATTTTGGAATATGTGAAGATTATCACTATCAGATAATCAATGCATGTGAGTCAGAGATTTGGTGAGAGTCTTGAGTGCATTGTCCCGGAATGATCTGCTAGCAATGTGTGTTAGCCTCGGAATGGCTCATGTCCTGGAATCTCGGAATCTCTCATGTGTATTGGAAGTCTGAATGCATTGCGGTGTGAGTCTCTGAATGACTGCAACCAACATTGCCCCTAAAATTATAGTCAATTTGACGTCACTAGCAATATTTTCATCATATCAAATATAATATTTGCTATCCTCTAGAGGGCAGTGTTGCACTTCTTAATTAATTCCAACATTTAATTTTTATTTATCTTATCTCGTGTCAAAAGGTCAATTTGACTTAACAAATACCTTCTCTCTCCCAATGTAGACATTTAGTCTCTACATATCAAAATTTGATTTATCCTCACTCCTTTCAAAGTTTTACATTCCTCTTTAGTTAATTCACAGAATCTCTTCTTCAGTAATCATCTATTTAACAATTATATACTTATACAATATTTATCGGAGCATATATTTTCTACTGTAAATATAATAAAATATACCTTGATTTATAAACAAATATTTCGTGAATATATTTTACATTCTAAAAATTTTAACTATTATATTCCTATACCCAAAAGACAAAATATCTTATATCACACAAAGACATTTTAAGGTTCCTTCATGTCTGGTATTTCTAAAAAATATATAAGATCTCACCCAGCCATGAACTCTGTAAAAAAAATCTCGGTTCATTTCTAACTAGGGAAATTTGGAAAAAGAAAAAGACTGTCTTTAAAAACAAAATGGCTACAGGCATCAATTTTACCTTTTTTCCCTTCCAATATACCTGACATAACCCCCCTTTGGTTTCATCTGTTCTTTGATCAAAATAGAATTGTGGAAAACATACAATATTTCCCCCCTTTACCAATTAGGCTAGGTTTCCACCTTTCGCAACACGTTTTTCTTCTTTCATCCATTTAATAATTGAAAATACAGTGTTTTTAAACTTCAATGTACATACTTTCTTTGTTAGTACAATCATCCAGACAGTTAGAAACATAATTACTATACAAATCACAATCTCTGTAATCTTTGGCCCGTTATAAGCAGATAGCAATTGATGATCAAGCTGTGAATACATTGGAGCATAAATTGTTAGATTATCTTTCTTTATTAGAAGTTCAATGGTATGATCGGGCTTGTTCTCTAGTAGAAATTTCAAATCCGGATTCATAGGTATCTCTCGTCCTTGGAATGCGTCAACAATTTTTATCTCGTCATACCAGACTTCATTCCCGACCGGATAAAGAGTAACGTCTCCGATAACAACTCTTGATTCTTTAGGAACTTTTACGAGAATCACTGGTGTAGGTATCAACACTCTTTTGTTTTGTACCAGATCCTTCTGGTAAGCATTTGCTTCGCTCTCTGTATAAAACAGCGGTTGCAATAAAATATGCGGCAAATCTTTTCCTTCGGTGGTTCTTGTACATAGCAATCAACGGTATCCTGGCTTTATCCAGCATGTCTTTCAGGCTTGCATGAGCTTGATTCGCATGGGACTTAGGCATTCTCCTTGGTCAGAAGAAATCCAGGCGTCCCTTGGATTATTGTGCCAAGAAACGATCCTGGTTCAAATATTTGATCTGCTCAGAATCGTGCGGAAAACCGTAGAATTTCCAGATAGTCGCAGTCTCCTTGGTGGTCCGACTCATCTTTGCGGATTAGCGTCGCAGTTCGGATTAACCACTTTTCTCAATTTCTGTTGAAAGAAAGAGTATAAATAACCATTCATAGACTAGCGATTTCATTCACATTCCCTATAGATACTCTGATCTCTGATTAAATTAGACTAGATCCGTACAGTTAATTTATCTACTAGCTTGAGTTAAACATCTGAATGCTGGGAAGAAGAATCACATGTTAATCAAAACATCACTTCACATGAAACCAGTTAAATGTCTTCTGCTGGTCCATTTTCACATATCCTGAAGGGAGATCTAGGATGACAAACACGCAATTGAGCTTGGCAGTTTTATTTCTTCTAGAAATGCATAACATACATTTTTCCAATAACATTATTACTGTCTCCGTCATTACCTAGATCTGTTATCCACTCATCTTGAGGATTTGGGTATCTGATCACTTCAGGTCACTATGTCCATTTGGTTCTGTCTCTCTCTTGTGGAGGTGAATAATTAGCATGTCATTCTCCAGACATATATCTCGAATTCTCTCGGGGGGGACACATATGGTGTTATCCTCCTGCTCTCCTGGAGTCAGGGGCTTTGGCCTTAAGAAAGAGATATCAGGTGTCTGGCTATTTCTGAAATGGACTTCAATAGAATCCGGCCTTTCCTCAATCACGTGGCAGTTACGCTGAGCATGATGGGATTGGGGTCTATTGTAGCTGATTGGAACATTTACTTGGGACCAAATTACCTCATTGATAAAATCAATGATTGGATTTAACCATTTGAGAAGGTCCATTCCAATAATTAGGCGATTTTGGGGCAGATCCACGATAAGCGTTGGATGCCGAATTATTTTATTCCCCAATTTAAAATCCAATTTAGCTGTGCCCAGAACTTTCAGAGATGTGCCACTCACACTCACTAGATTAGCATTAGATTTATCTAATCTAGGTTTCCTGGAGGACAGTTCTTGGACCTGTTCAAAATAATTAGCTGATATTAATGTAACCTGGCTTCCAGTGTCTAGCAAGGAGGTAATATGTGGTAAATTATCTTGTAATTCTACATTCACATAATATCGGTCTTCAATGCTATGCAATTTACAGAGAAATTTAGAGTGAGATATAAAATTAGATTTTGTACAGATTTTACCAACTGATTTTTCTCTCTGAAACATGCTTTTGGCAGCTGTGCTGTCCTTCTCGGATCCAGTCTTCTCAGCTTGCTCGCACTTAGTCTGGGGAGATAAAATACATTTTCCTTCTCTTTGCAGGGAAGGGTTTAAAATCTCATCAACCATACAAACATTTGTATTAATCATTTCATCATCACTTTCTGGTAAATTGTCATGGATACTGGTTACTTCATCAGAAACATCATCTAGTCACTGGTTGGGTGGGGCTGCAGGTGTTGCATCGCTTACAACCTGACCAGGGTTATTTCCAGTCATTAACTGAGTGATCTGATCCAGTTTTTCTGTCAGAACACGGAAATTTTCCTGCATTTGACCAATACGCTGGCGTACATTATATCTCCGCTTTCTATTCGTCCTTGGGGACGAAGCTTGCGCATTATCAGAGTCATCAGATTCAGTTTTACCTCTGGTCGCTTCCTGTCTAGGTACATTTTCCCTTGACTTCCCTTCCCCTGAGTTTCTTCACTATATTCAAATACAGTAAATAGGGTCATACTTTCTTTTAGTACCCAATCCAAACCATTTCTTGGTTCATAATCTCTTGCCAAAATTACCTTTATTTTATTTGGCAATGCATCATAAAATAATTGGATAAATTCAGGGTTTTCAAAATCTGGGTTTCTTTCAGCTAAGCTATACGCATTTTTAAGGACTGAAAGAAATTCACGGGGGCTTTGATTAGGTCTGCATTTTAGAGTTAAAATTGCTCCTTTCGCAGCTAGACTGGTGCGGTGAGGCCCAAATTCAGATTTGACTTCGGAGACTATTTTACTCCAGTTACGTATACCTCTCAGGCCTCTTACTTATTTCAAATCACATCACTCTAGCCAGCCACAGCCCATTAAGAAATCTCATAAAGTACAGGATTTAATGAAAATTGTCCATTTCTTAAAAAATTCAGTAGGTATCTGGGACCACCAAAAGGGATTGCCAAAAATAATAAATCATTTAGAGATGTTTGAAGAAGCATTGTCAATTTTAGGTGTCACTTCAGATGCTCAGAAAATTGAGTTTATCCCATGGGTCTTTGAAGCCAAACATAGGTATTTTTTTCAGTCTTTGAAAGAATCTGGTATACGTAACTGGAGTAAAATAGTCTCCGAGGTCAAATCTGAATTTGGGCCTCACCGCACCAGTCTAGCTGCGAAAGGAGCAATTTTAACTCTAAAATGCAGACCTAATCAAAGCCCCCGTGAATTTCTTTCAGTCCTTAAAAATGCGTATAGCTTAGCTGAAAGAAACCCAGATTTTGAAAACCCTGAATTTATCCAATTATTTTATGATGCATTGCCAAATAAAATAAAGGTAATTTTGGCAAGAGATTATGAACCAAGAAATGGTTTGGATTGGGTACTAAAAGAAAGTATGACCCTATTTACTGTATTTGAATATAGTGAAGAAACTCAGGGGAAAAGAGTGAAAAACTCACCTGGGGAAATAGTGGAAACACACGTTAAAAAGGGTGATATTAAATTTGAGTCCCACAAAAAGAGTTATGCGGAAATATTGCGTGACTCCATACCTAAAAGGGAAAAATCCAAACCAGATCAGGAAAGAGGGATTGCCAGAGAAAATTCAGGAAGTCATTTTCAATCTAGAAAGCAATGGGTACCTAGAAATCAGTGGGATAAGTCAAGGGAAAATGTACCTAGACAGGAAGCGACCAGAGGTAAAACTGAATCTGATGACTCTGATAATGCGCAAGCTTCGTCCCCAAGGACGAATAGAAAGCGGAGATATAATGTACGCCAGCGTATTGGTCAAATGCAGGAAAATTTCCGTGTTCTGACAGAAAAACTGGATCAGATCACTCAGTTAATGACTGGAAATAACCCTGGTCAGGTTGTAAGCGATGCAACACCTGCAGCCCCACCCAACCAGTGACTAGATGATGTTTCTGATGAAGTAACCAGTATCCATGACAATTTACCAGAAAGTGATGATGAAATGATTAATACAAATGTTTGTATGGTTGATGAGATTTTAAACCCTTCCCTGCCTTGTCTTGAGTGCATTGTCCCGGAATGATCTGCTAGCAATGTGTGTTAGCCTCGGAATGGCTCATGTCCTGGAATCTCGGAATCTCTCATGTGTATTGGAAGTCTGAATGCATTGCGGTGTGAGTCTCTGAATGACTGCAACCAACATTGCCGCTTCAATTATAGTCAATTTGACGTCACTAGGAATAAATATAATATTTGCTATCCTCTAGAGGGCAGTGTTGCACTTCTTAATTAATTCCAACATTAAATTTTTATAGATCTTATCTCGTGTCAAAAGGTCAATTTGACTTAACAAAAACCTTCTCTCTCCCAATGTAGACATTTAGTCTCTACATATCAAAATTAGATTTATCCTCACTCCTTTCAAAGTTTTACATTCCTCTCTAGTTAACTCACAGAATCTCTTCTTCAATAATCATCTATTTAACAATTATATACTTATACAATATTTATTGGAGCATATATTTTCTACTGTAAATATAATAAAATATACCTTGATTATAAAAATTGTAACTCTTATATTCCTATACCCAAAAGACAAAATATCTTTTTGTTTTAAAGACTTAAAACAGACCAATAAATTTAATTATGACAGGTCTTAGCACTTAGCTACAGGCATCCATTTTCCCTTTTTTCCCTTCCAATATACCTTACAACTGCCATACATGAGGTACAGTAGATGGTTTCTAATCAGTGTCTCAATCTGAATTAATAGTAGGATTGGGACTTCAAGTCGATTTTTATATAAATATCTTTCGATATAATCCTTGTTTGGATACTTATTTTTACAACACCACCATTGATCCTCAAAAAGCAGACAACCCGCTCTGTAATTCACTTGATGGCGTGTCTAATCTAGGGATGAGCCGAACACCCCCCGAGTTCGGTTCGGATCCGAACCCGAACATTCCAAATGTTCGAATCCGAATCCGAACTCAAACTCGATACAAGTCAATGGGGCTGAAAATTCGGTTTTTAGAGTGCCCTCCAAGAGGGCATATATGCTAGATATTTGCCATAAAAGGTGTATGGGGGTCCGGGTAGTGCCCTGGTGGACAGGAAACAAGGACAAAAAGTAAAAAAAAAAACTTTTTTAAAGGGACAGTGAGTTTTCCATGAAATAAGAGTTAAAAATAAAAACTAAAAATTCCTTCAAATATCGTGCCTAGGAGGTCCCCATAACCTGCCCGTGAAGTGGTGGATTTGTGGGATGTATAGAAACACTTAGAAACAAAAAAATGACGTTTCAAATGACGGTAAATGCTTTTCCTTTAATCTATTCATAAACAACTGCTCGGGGCGGCAGTCTGTATTAAAGGAGGAGACATTTTCGGACACGCAGAAAAAGTTTAGTGATTTTTTTTGGCTAAATTATTGTGAAACTTATGCAGGCTTTGGATGAAAGTAACAATAGGTGCTTTAAGGCTGGGGTCAGACTAGCGCACTTTTATCGTGCAGTTAGGCGCACTTAATCACGGCCGCACTAGCAGCAAATGACACGCAATGACGGCCAATATACGAAGTACGGCCGCACGAAAGTCCGACCGCGCAAGGCAAGTGGAAAATGAACGCATTTTTTCGAGAACGCTGAACCGCTAGTACTGACGTACAGAGTGTGCTGCGTCCGCATAGCGGCGTGTGTACGTGATTAGGAGACGTCAGACGCTGCTCATGTCCGGCCAACATAACGGCCAGACACCCAAAGTTTCCTGGTTTGGATCCATAAAAAATCACGCACAAAAATGCCCTTGTATGACCGTTTAAGCGCTTTCCGTGAAAAAACACCTCAATGCGTTCGGACGCACTTTTTGACGTTCGCTGCGAAAAATGCGTTCGTTTGACCCTAGCCTAAAATTGGGCCTTTAGCATCGGCAACAGTGCCGTCACACAGTCTCACTCCTCTGAGGATATGAATCTGATACAGGCGTCAGTGGCAGTGCAGCCAAATATTGTGCCTTTGGTGCCAGGCCAGCAAGTGCCATCATACAGTAACCCCTCTGTGGTATTGTGGAAGAGTGCAGGGGTGGACCATGCGGTCAGGGCCGGTGCTAGACTATTTTGCGCCCTAGGCAAGACCAGCTACTTGCACCCCCCCAAAAAAACAACATTAAACTGCTAAATTTCTTTTTACTTAAGAATAAAGTTTGAAAAGCACCAATAGTAAAGGTAAAATAAATATAAATAAACTGTATTAAACCATTTTTAATTAACTCTATTAAACAAATTAAAATTAAATGTATTGAACAAATATAAGTTAACGAAAAAAAAATAAGAGTTGTCACGTAAGTTTCAATTTCAGACACATCAAAATTTCACTTTGCGTGCCTTATCCTTTGCAAATTTTCATCATGCTGATATATATATATATTGCCCAGGCCAGCTCACATCATGTGTATATGTATTGCCCAGGCCAATCCCCTGGTGGAGATAGGGGGTTCATTTGAACCCCGATATCTCCAGGCATCTAGTGGGTCATGGAGGGTGTCAATCGAAAGGCCTGAGCATGGCCTTTCGAATGATACCCAACATGACCAGGTATAAAGTAAAAAAAAGAAAAAAGAAAATAAAAACATGTATTTTTTTGTGTAATATTTTTATTAATGCAGCAATATTGTTCACATTGCAATTATAATGTGAACGATGATGCACTAATGATTTTTTTCTATGGGGTGTGTTTGCTATAATCACGTAATTCCCCCCACAAAAGGTAACAAGTCCCCATTTATAATTTTTGTACAAGTGCACCCCATAGAAAACATAACCGCAAACACTTATGTGATAAAATATGAAAAAAAACAACACTTTACACACTGCAGATGTTTAAAAATTCAATTTTTATTGCATTTTTTTCATAATATACAGCCAGGACATGACGTATACATATAAAAATGATATATTATGAATCTGCGGAGTCTGCCGGAAAGAATGATATCTAACATGTCGGTCATTTAACAAAATGTGGCTTCAAAATCGCGTTTAAACATGATGAGCGAAAGCGGTAAAAATGAGCTGAGCACACAGAGGTGAAATACAGCATATTAGAAGTTTTAGGAGGGAAATTAACACTTCTCAAATGTCAATCAGAAGAAGACACCACCCCACCCCCTCAGTATAGTCTACAATGTATCAAATTGATTAGACCAGACTAAAAACACCTGTTATGCCATTTGAAAAACACAGGTCATTTAGAGGTGAGAATCTTTGCACGTACACATTAGTTTTTAATTCAATATCTAATAAACCGTTGCTTATAATATTCTGCAGTAAAGAGTCTCTTTATTTCTAGATTTTTTAGTATTTGTGTAAGCATTTTCTATACTTTTTTCAAAATTTCTTTTTTTTGCGAACTCGAACCGCACACACCCAAAAAGTTCGAAGTTCGCGAACTTTCGAACAACCAAAGTTCGGTTCGAACTCCGAACTGATCGAACCGAACAGCTCATCCCTAGTCTAAACAACACGCTTCAATTAATAAGCTTTGAAGCAAATAAACAACCAATTAGCTGTGTTTATTGTGGAACAAATCCAATTGGGATTCTTGAACCAATATTAAAGAAATCGAAAGGCAAGTCTCATAGGTCCGTATGAAGGTGCAAAGCATAGAAGGCTGGACCGATGATGAATAAGTGGAACTATACCGTCGGTTTAATACATTGCTCCACTCATCGCTGTTAGGTAGAGTGGCTTCATTCAAAACAGTTGACCTCATCCGTTTGTTCTAAACCTTAAACGTCACTGAACGATTGGCAGGCGGTATACCCAGGCTGGCAAGCAGTATATCGAGGCTAGTCTAAGTGACTTCACTTCAAAGTGATCCGAGTTTAGATAAATTCCTGGGCAACAGCGGAGAGTTCAAAAACAGACCTTGAAGGGTCCGTATAGTAATGAGAATATAGACAAGATTGTAAATCAAAATCTAAACCAACATCTGCTGACTTTCAAAGGGGCCACGACTTCAGTTCGGATTTCTCTTGAGAGGAAGTATCTCTTCCATCTCAACATACTGCCTCTGATCACAGGTCCCTGGTCCAGCAAATACAAGTTATGATTCATAAGGAATTTGGTCTTGCTGAAATTAGGAAGGAAATAGTGGAAAGAAACACGTACCGCTCACCTCGAGTAACGTTACGATGAAATTGAAGATTTGCTCTCACCAATACACTCTGAACTTAAGAAATGTGTTGAACGAACAAAGATATTAGAGGATCAAAATGAGGACTTGGGGAATAAGTCGTGGCGGATTAATGTTAGATTCTGAGGTTTCTGGAGTTTCTATATTGATGAGACTTCAGTAATGATGGCTATCATTCGTCTTATCCTTTCGGACGACCATGAGTCTACTTTGCAACTGGACCAGGTGCACAGAGCACTTACTAGACTGGCAGACTCTACTCAACCCTGTGTTATAATTCTGAGATTTTATTGTTTTTAGGTTAAAAATTTTTTTCTTAAACTGGCACCGCAAGCTGTACCACTCAAATATGAAGGACACACTTTTACCATTTTCCCGGATTTGTCTCTAACAAAGTACACAGAGCGACGCAACCTCATGCCAGTTGTCACGTTTCGTCGTTCCAGCCCTGTCCCCCTGCCCTCTGTTTTCTTGTATATTCATGTGCTGGCATAACTCCAGGCTGCTAGTCCTAGGTTGCAGTTTAAGGGTTAATTGCTTCCTTTCTGCTGCAGCTCACCTGTTGGTCCTTATGTGCTGATTCCTCTCTATTTAGAGCAGTGAGCCCATATCCCATTGCTCTGTCATTGTGCCAGTTTGCCTTTGTATCCAGTCTGCTGTGTTTTGAGCTACTTGCTGTTTATTTCCAGTCCTAGTTTGTATATTTTTAGCTTATACTTTTGGTTCTGTTTTCCCCTGTTTGTCTGTATCTCTTGCCGCTGTGTTTTCTGGTTCATGTCTAGTTATTCCTGTGTATTTAGTTCATAGTCGTTTCCCTCACTGTTATTGGTTTCCTGTTCATGTTATATGTTATACTGATTACCTGGTTTTGACCCTTTTGCCTGATTGACTTCTCTACCGGTTCTGGATCCCTGGCATATGTATTAGGTTCTTGTTCTGGTTCTGATTGACGCCCAACCCAGCAGTAAGGCATACGTTGCCAAGCCTGTTAGTACCTCCACCAACACCATGTCCTGTGGTATAGCTATCCTTCCAGGTCTCGATCCAAGAGGAGATGAAAAAGGGTGACCAGCTCTAGTCCAGCTGGGCCTGAGGATGCCACGCTCTGTCCTGGGCCTAAGGATGCCACGCTCTGTTCTGTGCCCGAGGATGCCACGCTCTGTTCTGTGCCCGATGAGGCCATACTCCATTCTTGTTTTGAGGAGATCAACAATTATGGGGATCTTCCTACCGGTTAGACAACCTATCAAGCCCTGTACCCAAGGGATATGCACGAACGCCTTCTGGGTTCTTGGTTTGTGAGGCTCACTTGGCTGTGCTCTGGAAACACCTCAATATCTGGAGGTGGGTCAAGGAGCATTCTGATGACTCTGAGGAGGAGTGGGATCCTAATGGGTTTTGGTGACTGTAGTTTGTGTCCCTTGTCCTGATTCCCTTGGTCTTGTTTCTTGTCGTTGTGGGTGCCCGGTGGTCACCCATTGAGGAGGGGGTCCTGCCACGTTTCGTCGTTCCAGCCCTGTCCCCCTGTCCTCTGTTTTCTTGCATATTCATGTGCTGGCATAACCCCAGGCTGCTAGGCCTAGGTTGCAGCTTAAGGGTTAATTGCTTCCTTTCTGCTGCAGCTCACCTGGTGGTCCTTATGTGCTGATTCCTCCCTATTTAGAGCAGTGAGCCCATATCCCATTGCTCTGTCATTGTTCCAGTTTGCCTGTGTATCCAGTCTGCTGTGTTCTGAGCTCCTTGCTGTTTATTTCCAGTCCTAGTTTGTATATTTTTGCTTTTGGTTCTGTTTTCCCCTGTTTGTCTGTATCTCAGCGGTTTTCTGGTTCATGTCTAGTTATTCCTGTGTATTTAGTTCATAGTTGTTTCCCTCACTGTTATTGGTTTCCTGTTCATGTTATATGTTATACTGATTACCTGGTTTTGAACATTTTGCCTGTCTGACTTCCATCCCGGTTCTGGATCCCTGTCATATGTATTAGGTTCTTGTTCTGGTTCTGATTCATGGCTTTTCCACTTGATTACGTTCTTGCTTTATCCTAGTCTGCACTGTTGTTATTGATATCCTGCCTCCTCTGTATTTCCTAGACTCTGCACTGCGCCGTTGTAACATCTCTTCTATAGAGCAGACCCAACTATTCTCTAAAGACCGGTCTATCAGAACAGGGCTGATGTGGTATATTCGCTGTGCAGAGGTCTATGGTTTACACTCTGGTACTCAGTGTTATACTGTATCAGTTGTCTGCATACAGGGGCTTTCCCAGGAACCAGGGCCTCACCTTGGCGCGTGCCAGGTACACCCTTTGTCACACCAGTGTTGGCAAAATTACAGAAAATTTCAGTGACCTACCACTAGGGATTTCCGTTTAAGGTTTCATTCAGATATAGGAATGCTGTTCATTCTTTTCTCACCCTTTCCTCTGGACTTCATTCTTACATCGCCTGGGATTCTCTCCTTACCCTCCGGACCCGGAGGCACATCCAGCACCGGAATCGGTGATACCCAGAGTAGAATAATTGGACATAGTCTAAAGTGCCATTACCAAGATCTTGGAAAGACATTAGCTCTAATGATGGCTTTATCACCACTTCAAAATCCCCACCACATCGTTGAAGAGACAGAGCTCCTAAGATTGTTATTTTTTCTAATATCTCCTTACAAGGTGTGGGGGGAATGCTAGTTTCCTCTCCGTTTTGGAGACTGTTTGTTCATTACTCATGTTTTTGCAGTTCTTACGATTTTTTTATCAGTTTTTCTTTTTAGAAATGTTATTTCTTGTTTTCGAGAACAAGATTCAGTTTTGTTTAGTTTCAAGTTTGGTTCTGCGATCATTTTGTTGAATTTTGGTTATTCATGAAACATGCAGATAGGTGGTGTACCAATGAGGTTGTATTTCACTTTCACTACCAGTCACGGGCAACTGGGACACTGTCCTTCTGTCACGGTTCACATCACCGCAGGAAGGCGCAAACCAGTATTACTATGCCCAGAATACCTTGACATCACCTTTCCTGCTAGGTCCTATTCACATCCTGACTCTCCTGCAAGCAGCCACAGCTGTTCCCGTTTACAAGGCTTGTGTTTCCCTATATAACGGTGGAGCTCCCATGATGCAGGGCATCAGCATTGCCAAGAATTGGTGAAAACTGCTTAAAAAGCCTTTTCCCTGCTCAAACCTCTGCCATGTTCCCTCCAAGCTTCCAGCTTCTGCCGTGTTCCTTCCAAACATCCAGCTGTGTTCCCTCCTAGATTCCTGCCATATTTCCTCCAAGCCTCCAGCCATGCCCTCTGCTTTCACTGCTCTTGACTGCGCTTAGCCAGCCCCTTTCCTGTCCTGTCTGTCTGCTATCTCGTGCCTCCTGTAAGTCTCCTGGTGTGCTGCTGTCTATGTCTCCATGTCTTGTCCTTTCTTCAGTTTACCTTGCCTCGGTCTCTTCTCTATACCTTACCTAGACCAGTACATTTCCTGTCTTGCACCTCTCCTTAACCCAGGATCCCCACCTACAGCCAAACCATTTTGTCACTGTATCTGAAGTAAATTAATAAACCCCTGTTAAAACTTACTTCAGTGTCTACCTGTATGTCACTGCATCCTGGGCTCACACCTTCACCCCCCCCCCTTTGGTACACCATCACCTGACACCTTCCTGCCATGTTTGTGCTCGGCTCCTTTTAGAACAGCAGTGGGACAGAAGAGCATGGTGTCTTTTCTTAATTTACAGTTATGGAGAATTTGTCAGGTCATTAGAAATTGTCTCTCAAAATGCAAGGGGGCTAAATTCGCTGATTAAAAGACTGTGTCAACTGAGGACAAAGATATTATTTATACAGTAAACTCACTTTCACAAAGGAATTATCCATAAATTCTGGTCATTGATGTATCATATCCATTTTCATTCCATTTACACTTCTTCCTCCAGAGGAGATTTATTATCTTAATATCAGACCAGGTGAGACTTATGGTAAATCGTGTTATGAAAGATACTAAAGGAATGTATGTTATTTTGGATGGCTCCATTAGAGGACATAAACTCTTACTTGTCAGTGTCTACAGGGGTTATTCAGAGATCCGAACTGGTCCCGAACATTCACCGAACAGTGAATTTCCCCTGTACGGTGCATTTTTGTGACCATTCAGCTATTCACAAAGCAGTCAGGTTGCCAACTTTTGGCGAATTGCCTTCAAACTACGGTGCTGTTTGGCAGCAGTGAAAGTCCCCTAGAGAAGCAATGGTTAATCTATTCACAGAACATCGAACGGCAGTGAAAAGTTGTCGAAATGCCCTGATGTTTGGTGCTTTCATTTAGCAGGTTTAATTAGGCGAATCCAATAGGTTTGAATGTTAAAAACATTCTTGTTTTTTTATTCAATATCTATTAAACCGTTTATTCTTTTAATCTGCAGCAAAAAGTCTCTTCATCTATAAATTTTTTAGGATATTTTTAGGCATTTTTCTGGATTTTTTCAGCAAAATATTTTTTTCCAATTTTTTTAAATAGCATTTTTTCTCTTTTTCTGTAACAGACCTTTTTATTATTATTCATAGGACCTTGAAGATCAGAGCACATTTTATGACCAATTCATGCAAAACTCCACGTAATCCCAAAGGGTTCACATACTTTTTCTTGCCACTGTATATATATATATATATCCAGTGCTTTTTTTCTGGAAAAATAGATGGGGTAACTCTCACGCCCAGGGAAAAACTGATTATTATGACGCTTTTTCGTGTCCTAATAAATACTCCTTTATTCACACTGGATACATTGCCCCCAGCTCACACATGGATATATTGCCCCAGGCCAGCTCATACATGGATATATTGCCCCAGGCCAGCTCACATGGATATATATTTGCCCCCAGCTCACATGGGTATATATTGCCCCAGCTCACATGGGTATATTTGCCCCCAGCCCAGCTATGCCGTACAGGCACATATCGGCTAAAAAAACCCTGTATACAGTTGTGTTCAAAATTATTCAACCCCCAATGCTGTAAAGGGTTTTAGGGAATTTAGTGTACATTTGTAATTGTATTCAGAATGAAATCCTACAAGGACTTTTTAAAGAACCATATGCAACTAAAATGACATCAATTGGTTTTGTAATACAATAGTAAATGTTTCTTTTGTGAATTCTTCATTGACACAATTATTCAACCCCTTAAAGACTACCACTCTGAAGAACAGAGGTTCATTCAAGTGTTTTCAATCAGGTATTGAAAACACCTGTGGATGTCACGGAGCAGCGATAAAGCATAATAAGCACCAATTAGGCAGCTTTAAAATGACTGTGATACTCAGCTCCTTCTAGACATTTACTGGTGTGGTTACAAACATGGTGAAGTCAAGAGAATGGTCCAGGAAGACAAGAGAAGAGGTGATTACTCTTCACAGGAAGGGCAATGGCTATAAGACGATTGCAACGATGTTAAACATACCAAGAGAGACCATAGGAAGCATCATTCGCAAATTCAAGGCAAAGGGCACTGTTAAAACGCTACCTGGTCGTGGCAGAAAGAAGATGCTGACTTCGACTGCTGTGCGCTACCTGAAGCGTAGAGTGGAGAAAAGTCCCCGTGTGACTGCTGAGGAACTGAGAAAAGATTTGTCAGATGTGGGTACTGAAGTTTCAGCTCAGACAATACGGCGCACACTGCGTAATGAAGGCCTCCATGCCAGAACTCCCAGGCGCACCCCCTTGCTGTCTCCAAAGAATAAGGAAGAGTCGACTGCAGTATGCCAAAAGTCATGTGGACAAACCACAGAAGATTTGGGATAGTGTTCTGTGGACTGATGAAACAAAATTAGAACTGTTTGGACCCATGGATCAACGCTATGTTTGGAGGAGGAAGAACAAGGCCTATGAAGAAAAGAACACCTTGCCTACTGTGAAGCATGGCGGGGGGTCAATCATGCTTTGGGGCTGTTTTGCTCCTGCAGGTACAGGGAAGCTTCAGCGTGTGCAAGGTACCATGAATTCTCTTCAGTACCAGGAGATATTGGATGACAATGTGATGCAGTCCGTCACAAACCTGAGGTTTGGGAGACGTTGGACCTTTCAACAGGACAATGATCCCAAGCATACCTCCAAGTCCACTAGAGCATGGTTGCAGATTAAAGGCTGGAACATTTTGGAGTGGCCATCGCAGTCACCTGACTTAAATACGATTGAGAACCTCTGGTGGGACTTAAAGAAATCAGTTGCAGTGCGCAAGCCTAAGAATGTGACTGAACTGGAAGCTTTTGCCCATGACGAATGGGCGACGATACCCTTAGATAACTGCAAGACACTTGTGTCAAGGTATGCTTCACGTTTAAAAGCTGTTATAACTGTAAAAGGATGTTGTACTAAGTACTAAGATTGAATGTCACTTGGGGGTTGAATAAAACTGATAATGATGTGAGCACAGAAAAGACATTTGTGGTTATTTCATTATAAATGTTATGTTATATTTGTCTGACCTACACGTGCCTCTTTGATTTAATTGTAAGCAAGATGACTGAATGATCAAAATCAATGTCAAACTGGCCAAAACACTCAATTTCAGTGGGGGTTGAATAATTTTGAACACAACTGTATATCTATCTTTTTTTATCAACAGTAGATGGGGAACTAGGAACCGAGCACCGTGTAAATTAACATAGACTATAATACGATTTAAGCTGAGAGCGAGGATTGAAAGTGTGAGAGATAGATATATATATATATATTCCACCGCACTTACAGGAAACATACAAAACTATTTCAGGACAACAAAGGGGGTGGTAAAAAACATTTGTGCTGCTCAGATCCCTTTCCTTGCAGGGGTTAAAGACCACCGGGGATGAAAATTGTCCTTTCCAGCATGGGTTGTAATATGGCAGGAATGTCTCCTCCTTGACACAGGAGACCCCTCACACATTACAGCTTACACTGTAGGGAGGATGTGTGTGTAACCAGGGGGGAATTTGTGCAGGGGGGTGCCGTGATATGAGGATTTACAGTGCAGAGAGCAGATAGTTTCTCACCTGGCAGCCTGGTGGAATGGAATCTCTGCTCCTCACTCAGCAGCACGTGGAACAAGAGGGCAGGGTGCCATGTTCCCGCTGCTCTGTAACAGCCTGCAGCTGAGAGCAGCCACTCACTGGGGGCTGTGTGTGCAATGCTAATCTGACAGCGCAGGAGCAGGGCCCTCGGAGCATGCTGCCTGGAGGTACTGAGCAACTCTGGTGGCGTCAGCTCCTTTCACTGCCCAGTGCTACTGACATGAGCTTGACCAGTGAGTCTGAGGTCACTGTGGGGGAAAGCAACCTTGTGAGGCCCCAGTTGGGGTGAGGCCTTAGGCGGCTGCCTTAACTGCCTAATTGGAGAGCCGCCTATGCTAGAGAACCATTAATTAAATGATTCCTGAGCAGGATTTTATTAATTGGGATTTTATTTGGTGATCCATAATTCGAATCGATATGAACTATCGAATCGATGTTAACTTACAATACACAACATACACGTAATAACTTAAGCAAACGATATGAAACAAATCAGAATCATTAGACCGTTGGCTACAGGACAGCTCAACATTGCCTTTTAACAGCAGAATTTGATTAATTGGGGATTTATTTAGTGATCTGAAATGCGAATTGATATCAACTATCGAATCGCTCCCAAATGACAGTATATTACATACAAACAGTATGAAACAAATATATTTCATTTTACTGATTCACAATGCACCAAGTCCCTGCCAATTAGGTTTGGTGCTAAATCTGTTGCATTCAGCACCACAGGCCAATGGACAGATTAACATATTTTTTTGGTTTTAGAAAGTATTTTACCCGGAACGATACATTGAGATTTCTCTCATTTTCAAGTATGTCCTGGGTGGTGAGTATGTACCATTTTGTGTCTTTCCCAAGGACATTTACTGGAGAGTTGCTCTTGCTGGGATTCGAACCTGTGTCTCCACGGTCTCCACAGTTATAGAGCAGTGATGTTACCGCTACTCCACCCAGCCAGTACCCTAGCTTGTCTTTTAACAGCAGGATTTGATTAATTGGTTGCCGCAAGCAAGATTGCTAAACGTCCGTCGAAATTAATAGGCTGCGATATTGTGAGGGTAGGATGTACTTTCAACAACACTTTCCCTCTTCAAAAATGGCGCTCGACGGTTCAGACTGGCGGAAGTTGGAACATGGTGATGTAATCACCATGCGCCTGTCTACATGCCGGATGTCTGCCGCTGCTATGCCCACGAACACCTGGGAAAGATATCACCTCATGGACGGTGGGAGCCCGCTGGTTCGGGACCCCAAAACGTCCGGAAATAAGCTTGCTTTAAATGCCCATCAATGTTGCGAGGGCAAGCTATATTGTGGACACCATTTTCCCTCTTCCAAAATGGCGATCGATGGCTCAGAGGGGCGGGGTCGAGGTAGATGGACGTAATCATTATGCGCCCGTTTGTATATTGAATGTTTGCTGGTGCTGTGCCTCTAAATGATTGAAAGTAGGGTGTGTTAGTACCAATTAAGTTAATGAGGTTGTGGCTTGACACCGCCTATTTCCCTTATCTTTTTTGTATAAATGAACGTTGTACACTGCATTGTATTATGTATATTTTTCTGCACTTTGATAAAGACCAATTAGGTCGAAACGCGTTAGTGCTGCAATAAATTTTACTTTATTTTATCCTGCCGACTTTTCGTCTGTGACATATCCCGGGGATCCAATATTTCATCTATGGACCAGGTTATCACCACAGATGGTTGCTGGTAGGACGGGCTGGTGAGATCATATCCACAGATATATGCCTATATAGTCCAGAGCCGACTTTATGGGGCTCAGAAAAAAGTGAGTTGAATACTTTCTCTCTGGAAACCAGGTGTCATAAGAATGTACTGCGCAATGTATGTCTCCTATTATGTTTTCTAGATTATCTTGAAGTAGTACTCACTGGACACTTGGCGTAAGCGCGAGGACTCTACCCATTATTTTATCCATTGACTATTCGCACTTGGGAGTGTGCGTTTGTGCCCTTGCTGCTACCCAAGACCGACCATCTACACATTATCTGCGCCATTTTTTCCACCTTATTGTTTTTTCATTAACTATTTTCTCCCAATAGGTGGGGCTGCAATACCTTTCTGTCAATTGTCCATATTTGATTATAGAGACAATTGGCACCAGAATGTTAATCAATTATTCGATGTTATTCTAAATGATGATATGATTACTGACTCAGTTTTGGTCAGTGACAATTTAGATATTATATGTAACAATTTGGAAAAACTGTTGATTAAGGAACTCCGTTTAAAATGGGACATTTTTACTCTAGAAAAATATATTGAAAAAAAGATTTCACCTAGAGGTTTAAGATTTACAAAATGGCCCACGTTTGATAGAGAGAAAGAACTGTTTTTGACAATCTGGAACAATGCACTAGATTCTTTTTCTGTGGAAATGATGCATATTGTCATTAAGCAGAGGATAGACACTCTGTCTGATTTGGATAAATCTATTTCCATTATTCGCGACAAACTTGAACCCTTTATAAAATCTGAAGACTTCCTAACTCTCTCCAAGAAAATAAAAGAAAGATTGATTAAGGTTGAATTTAACATCGCTAAAAAGAAAAAAACTAAATTTTTACGAGATATTCAGGATTTCGCAACTGGCAATGTAAGAAAAAAACCAAAAGAGTTAAATGTCCATAAAGGACTGGTAAACACACCCAAGAGATCGAATAATCGTAAACAGAATTCTTACAGAAGTTTTAATAAAAATCGACCATTTAAAACACCACAGCTGAATAAATTCAATCAGCAGGTTAGTGTTAGACGTGATTCTTTTCACAACAACACTAACCAACATACACCTCAACAAAATTTAAGAAATACCCAACATGATGGATGGACTCAACATCAAAACCCATATGTTTGGCAGAGGGTGAATTATAAAAATAAAAATAAAAACGGGAATGGGAATAGAAATTATTCCACTAACCACAAGCAATATAACTATAGAACTCACGACCAGATTCCTATGTCAAACAGATATGAGGCATTAGAGCCACAAGAGCATTTAGAGTCTCCTTTCTCTAGGGTGAGTTTTTTAGACCGGCAACCGCTTCAAAATCACAAAAGAAAAAATACAGCTACAGTCCTAAAAAGAACAAGGGAAGATGTGGACGAGGAGTCAGAGGAGGACAGACCAGAACCAAAAGACAGAAGGGAGAAGAGAGAAAAGAGATAACAATCTTTAATCTCTCAAAAAAAACACTGACCCTGACCCAAGAAAATGTCCTTAGGACTCAAATTCGCACCAAGTGTGGGTTTGAATAAATTTTAAACTTATCTCGACATCAATAGATATATCAGGAAACTTTGCCTTAAAAAGTATTTTTTGGATAAAGAGAATATAAATATTCAAAATAAGGAATCAGAATTTGTCCACACTTCCTTAAAGAAAAAATCGAGTTTTTACCCCTTCTTTTTGAAGAGTGATAGCATGAAAACCTTTGAGAAGGCATGTGTAGAGGATATTAGAAAGATTAAACCTTTGAATAAATATCAACACAATCTTACCCATTCTGAAATGCTGGCATTAAACCATCTTATAAAAGATAATGAAGTGGTTATAAAACATGCCGATAAAGATGGTGGAGTGGTGATCCTTGATAGACAGCAATATCTAAGTGAGATTCAGAGACAATTGCAAGATGTGGATACTTATGAGAAATTACCTTCAGATCCTTCCCTTATAATAGCGAATAAATATAGAAGTCATCTGACCAAGGGAGTAGATTTGGGTATTTTAAATAACCATGAGTACGATTTCCTTCTCCCTAAATGTCCTATCATTCCAGTTATCTATGTGCTGCCTAAATTGCACAAAGATCCCATCTGCCCACCAGGCAGACCAATAGTTTCGGGAATAGGATCTATCCTATCCCCCCTTTTGGAGCATATCGACCACATTTTACAGCCAATAGTGGTCACACAACCAGCTTATTTGAAGGACTCAATTAGTTTGCTCCAAATTCTGGATGGTATGATTTGGATGGAGGGATCATATATGGTTACTTGCGATGTTGGTAGTTTATATACCATCATTGAGCATCCGAAAGGATGCAAGACTGTTCGCTACTACATGGAGTTAACCAAGCTTTTCCCACTGACACAGATTGACTATGTGATAGATGGAATCAATTTAATTTTGAACAACAATTGTTTCTGGTTTGATGGTGACTTCTACCTACAACGTAGAGGTATGGCGATGGGGACCAGGTTCGCCCCCAGTTATGCTAATTTATTTATGTCCTACTGGGAAAACCAGTTTGTTTATTCTGGACATGACTGGGGTTCGAGCCTGGTCCTCTACCGCCGTTACATAGATGATATCTTTTTCATTTGGAGGGGGGATCTTATATCTCTGAATGCTTTTTTGAATCATCTAAACTCCAATACATGGGGAATATCACTTACCACTGATATTAGTGATGCTAAGGTTCACTTTTTGGACTTAGAAATTTTAAGGGAAGGCAATACTCTTATTACCAAAACCTATTTTAAACAGGTTGATATTAATAGTTTCATTCATATAGAAAGCTGCCATCATGCCCCATGGCTGACTAATATCCCAAAAGGCCAAATTTTGAGAATTAGGAGTAATTGTTCGAAATTAAGTGATTTTGAGGAACAGGCGGAACTTCTGAAAAAACAGATTGTACAAAAAGGTTACGATGAAACTGCGATAAATAAAGATCATGAGAAAGTGAGAAAGATGGATAGGTCCCAATTACTTAGCTACAAAAAGAGAAATAACGATGGGGATAAACTCGATCCACAGGTGCCTTTTATCAAGAATTACTCCACAAACCATAACAGCATATTAAAAATTCTTAAGAAAAATTGGGGTTTGTTACACCAGAATAAAGACATTATCAAGTACATAGGTGATAAACCTAAAGTTATCTATAGAGGGACTAAAAACCTAAAGATGTTGTTGACCAAAAGTGTTTTGGATAAAGAAAAAGCCCCAGGAACTTTCCTTTCTAAGTTTAAAAAGATAGGTTTTCATAAATGTGGACTATGCATCTGCTGTAGGACCGCAATAAATAGCACTAGATGTTTAATGGATTTTAAATCACATTCCAATAACCAGGTGTTCTCTATTCAAACATTTTTGACCTGTAATTTTACTAATATGATTTATCTATTGTGGTGTCCGTGCGGCCTACAATATATTGGACGAACTACTAGGATGCTGAAAACTAGAGTAGCTGAACATATATATAACATCAAAAGGAAGTATGATAAACATAGCGTATCAGCCCATTTTTCTAAACATCATAATGGTAACCCTAAACTTCTTGGCTTCGCTGGTATTCAACATGTTAAAAAATATTGGAGAGGGGGTGATATGGAAAAGAATTTAAACCGTTTAGAAGCCAAATGGATATTTGATATAGGATGTCTAACACCTGAGGGCTTGAATATAGATATGGAAATTAATGCTCTATTATAATTCAATTACCATTATGCTTTTTATATGACTCACATTTTATATTTCATATTTTATTATCGACTCTACATGACACCACTATATGTTATGTGGAATAGTATATGCACTATTCCCCAACTCAATCAATGACGTGACATATGTATGCTATATGCTTATT
Source organism: Leptobrachium leishanense (assembly GCA_009667805.1). Classification (NCBI taxonomy): domain Eukaryota; kingdom Metazoa; phylum Chordata; class Amphibia; order Anura; family Megophryidae; genus Leptobrachium; species Leptobrachium leishanense. The sequence goes on from CM019063.1 coordinate 281,967,439, forward strand.
GCGCGCTATATGTTGATCGACTGGCGAATTGTGACATTGCGGCATATATGCTGTAATTTTGTGTTTTTGTTTATTTTTTTATCTTTTAATTTTTTTATCTTTTTATTTTTATTTATTTATTTATTTATTTTTTAATTTTTTTTTTTTTTAATATATTTTTCTTTTTTCCTTCTTTTTTGATATATCGCCCGGAAGAGTGAAGTTCATGTGGGAGCATGTGTGTCGATATGGTCCCCGTGCGTCTGTCGGATGGTAGGGACCTGCTGACTTGGCACTCAAAACGGCCGCAAGCAAGATTGCTAAACGTCCGTCGAAATTAATAGGCTGCGATATTGTGAGGGTAGGATGTACTTTCAACAACACTTTCCCTCTTCAAAAATGGCGCTCGACGGTTCAGACTGGCGGAAGTTGGAACATGGTGATGTAATCACCATGCGCCTGTCTACATGCCGGATGTCTGCCGCTGCTATGCCCACGAACACCTGGGAAAGATATCACCTCATGGACGGTGGGAGCCCGCTGGTTCGGGACCCCAAAACATCCGGAAATAAGCTTGCTTTAAATGCCCATCAATGTTGCGAGGGCAAGCTATATTGTGGACACCATTTTCCCTCTTCCAAAATGGCGATCGATGGCTCAGAGGGGCGGGGTCGAGGTAGATGGACGTAATCATTATGCGCCCATTTGTATATTGAATGTTTGCTGGTGCTGTGCCTCTAAATGATTGAAAGTAGGGTGTGTTAGTACCAATTAAGTTAATGAGGTTGTGGCTTGACACCGCCTATTTCCCTTATCTTTTTTGTATAAATGAACGTTGTACACTGCATTGTATTATGTATATTTTTCTGCACTTTGATAAAGACCAATTAGGTCGAAACGCGTTAGTGCTGCAATAAATTTTACTTTATTTTATCCTGCCGACTTTTCGTCTGTGACATATCCCGGGGATCCAATATTTCATCTATGGACCAGGTTATCACCACGGATGGTTGCTGGTAGGATGGGCTGGTGAGATCATATCCACAGATATATGCCTATATAGTCCAGAGCCGACTTTATGGGGTTCAGAAAAAAGTGAGTTGAATACTTTCTCTCTGGAAACCAGGTGTCATAAGAATGTACTGCGGAATGTATGTCTCCTATTATGTTTTCTAGATTATCTTGAAGTATTACTCACTGGACACTTGGTGTAAGCGCGAGGACTCTACCCATTATTTTATCCATTGACTATTCGCACTTGGGAGTGTGCGTTTGTGCCCTTGCTGCTACCCAAGACCGACCATCTACACATTATCTGCGCCATTTTTTCCACTTTATTGTTTTTTCATATGTGTGAGGATGTCAGTGGGCCAGTTAACCATCTAGCTGCCATGTAGAGATAAGGGGATCCTAAGGATCCCCATATCTCCCGATCCATGGCAGCTAGATAGTCATATTTGACATCATTTGAAAGGCCTGATTATGGCCTTTCCAATGATAACATGACCAGGTTTGGTTTTAAAAAAAAAATAAAAAATAAAAAATAAAATAAAAATAATAACAAAATTAAATAAAATAAAAAAATGGGTTTTTTTTAAAAGTTTTTTTGTCTGGGGGGAGTTTAATTAAATAGGACCTAGGCTGTCATCTAAAAATAATTAGCACAAAATGGTCAGAATGAGCGCAGCGCACATAGATGAACTGTCTCAGCAGTGAAGGGGTTAAAAAGCAAACGCATGTAAAAATTGGGTATTTCTAGTCTCGGGACAAAATTTTGAACCTATTTAGCCGGGGTCTTTTTGGGTGGTTGTAGATTTTGGGGATTAAATTACGAAAAAGTGTGTTTTTACCATTTTTTTTCCCTCATATTTCATATTTTTTTTATAGTAAATTATTCGATATGATGGAAATAATGGTATTTCTAGAAAGTCCATTTAATGGCAGGAAAAAGGGTGTATAACATGTGTGGGTCGAATAAACGAGTAAGAGGAAAATTTGACCTAAACACTAACAGCGCAGAAACGTAAAAACAGCAGCGGTCACTAAAAGACGGATTTGTGTAAAACCGCCCGGTCACTAAGGGGTTAATTAAGAGTATTGCGTATCTAATGTCTTTTTTATGGCAAATGTATATTTGATATATTTAGTGCAGGTGTATACAGAGCAACCAAACAAGAAAATAATCATAGTAATGAGTTTTTTAACCAGGCATGTCAAACACTGGCCTACAATCCTGAGATATCTTTCCATAAAACAGACAGACAGAGAATCATGGGACTTGTAGTTCAGCAACATCTGGAGGGCTGGAGTTTGAGATCCCTCCTCTAAACTATAATACATGATCCTAGAAAACAATGTGGGATTTTTTTTGGTGTAGTTATTAAATGGAATGTTTATTTAACTGAATGGCTACACTTTCAGCCACACGGAATGAAAAGCAAGCATTTGAATAGCCTTGTCCCTGGCCATACCTTCATTCATTCATTCATTCATTCATTTCATTCATTACTATGTTCATAGCAATATCAACTAGACAAAAATGTTAAATATACAAATATAGTCAACAATATAGCTATTAACTTTTTACCCTTGGTGTGTATAGCCATACCTGTACCTGGATAATATTCAAGCAGAAAATATTTTTACACAATATTGAGTTTCATTTCTGTATTTCCCTAAAACCTCCAAACCTAGTAACCCTAGCTATCTTCTGGTAAGGACTAGGAGGTATACAGGGGGTTTAGAGGAAGCAAAGGGGGGTTAGAGGTGGATAGAAGTATAGAATGGACTAGGTATGGGGGAAAATATTCACTCTCTTAAGGGGTTATTCAGAGAGCACCGAAATGTCGACGACATTTCAGTGCTCTCTCGTTCCCTGCACTTCGGGGAATCAAATTTCAGTGCAGGGAAAGGACCTGAAAATCCACTGCAAAAGCGCAGAAAAAAAGGCAAAAATCCAATGGAAAACACATCCGTTTTGATCTTAAGTATCGGATCACTCAAACTGCCGCAAAAAGAATCCTGAATGCGTCCGGAAAAGCTGACGATCCCCCACACACCATGCCAAGCTGGCCAGCTGCTGGAAAAAGCCGACAAGCTGACGGAGTTAAAAAAAAAACAATACGACTGAAAGTTTCAAATTTGAAAAGCCGTTTGCAAAAAAACTACTTAAGGAAGATGTCTGGAATTAACATATAAGATCCTATGAATGATAATAAAAAGGTCTGTTACAAAAAAAATGAAAAAACGATTTAAAAAGAAAAACAGAAAAAAATTGGCTAAAAAATCCCAAAAATGCCTAAAAGAACCTAAAAAAATAAATAAATAGTTAGACTTTTTACTGCAGATTAAAAGAATACACGGTTTATTAGATATCGAATAAAAATGGGAATTTTTTTAACATTGAAACCTATGGGATTCGTCTGATTAAACCTGCAGTACAGGGGCAGACTGACCCGTCGAGCACTCGGGCACTGCCCGAGGGCCCATGGGTTGGTAGGGGCCTGCTTTTGGCAGGCACAGTGGGCTCTGCCATTTTCCCTCAGCTCTGGGCAGTAACCGGATCTGAGCGGCAGTAACCATGGCCCAGCGGCGCACTCTGAAACTGCGGCGGCGCCACAGCATGCCTTTCTCAGTCCCACATTCTAAACTCGAGCATGGCATGCTGACTTGGCGCCGCCCCCTCAAGTGATGCACGCAGCGGCAGCAGAGGATGAAGAAGGGTGCACTACTGCAGTCCAGTGAAGCCAGCCAGCTTGAGGGTGCGTGTACATAAGATTTTTCCAGTAGTGTAAGCAGTTAGTTGGGGGGGGGATGTAAAATGACAAACAAATTGATATGCTGGGGGGGGGGGGTAAGATGTAAAATTGATATGCTGGGGGTTTGAATAAACTATCAGTATATTACTGTGAGGTTTATTGCTGTGGCGCTCTGTGATACACTCATACACACTGCACATTACTGTGTGTTTTATTGCTGTGTATTCTGTAATACGCTCATACACACCGCACATTACTGTGAATTTTATTGCTATGTATTCTGTGATATGGTCATCCACAGTGCACATTGCTGTGAGTTTCATTACTTTGTATTCTGTGATATGCTCATACACCATGCACATTGCTGTGAGTTTTACTGCTGTGGAGCTCTGTGATATGCTCATACACACCGCACATTACTGTGTTTTATTGCTGTGGCGCTCTGTGATACACTCATACACACACACATTACTGTGTGTTTTATTGCTGTGTATTCTGTAATACGCTCATACACACCGCACATTACTGTGAATTTTATTGCTATGTATTCTGTGATATGGTCATCCACAGTGCACATTGCTGTGAGTTTCATTACTTTGTATTCTGTGATATGCTCATACACCATGCACATTGCTGTGAGTTTTACTGCTGTGGAGCTCTGTGATACGCTCATACACACCGCACATTACTGTGTTTTATTGCTGTGGCGCTCTGTGATACACTCATACACACACACATTACTGTGTGTTTTATTGCTGTGTATTCTGTAATACACTCATACACGGTGCATATTGCTGTGAGTTTAGTTGTGTATTCTGTAATACACTCATACACAGTGCACATTGCTGTGAGTTTTATTGCTGTGAATACTGTGATATGCTCATACACACCGCACATTACAATGAGTTCTATTGTTGTGGAGCTCTGTTATATGCTCATACACACCACACATTACTGTGAGTTTTATTGCTGTGGAGCTCTGTGATACTCTCATACACACTGCAAATTACTGTGAGTTTTATTGCTGTGCATTCTGTGATATGCTCATACACACCACACTGTGAGTTTTATTGCTGTGTATTCTGTGATACGTTCATACACACCGCACATTGTTTTGAGTTTTATTGCTGTGGAGCTAGATTATTCATGAACTAGTAATTATAGTAAAAAATGGTGTAGAGAAATAAATGCTATACAACAAATGTGGGCGGAGTTTAATGTGGGTGTGGTTTGTGGGTGGGTGTGGCACAAGGGGCCGCATGATTTCCTGCTACCGAATGAAACCACTGAACAGCAGGGCACTTCTCTGACATTTCACTGCTGTATGGTGTTCTCTGAATAGGTTAATCATTGCTTCTCTATGGGGATTTCCCTGCTGTCGAACAGGCACCGTATTTGCAGGCAATTCGCCAAAATTTGGTAAACTGCCTGCTTTCTGAATAGCTGGCCACAAAATTGCACCGTACGGAGAAATTCACAGTTCAGTGCCATTTCGTGGCCAGATCGGTTCTCTGTGAATAACCCTGTTAATTCTCCAAACCAAATCAATATCAGATCGGCACAATATTTTTTAGATTTGACTGAATACGAAATTACTGAATCTGAAATATTTGAAATTCAAAATTTCTGAATCGGAACAAAAATGTTTGGCCGCGCACATGTCTATCATTTATTCATCCTCATTTTATACTGTCTATTGATAATTAGGTTATGGACTTATACAGTCAGGTCCAGAAATATTGGGACATCGACACAATTCTAACATCTTTGGCTCTATACACCACCACAAATGAGTTGGAATGAAACAAACACAATGTGCTTTAACTGCAGACTGTCAGCTTTAGTTTGAGGGTTAAAGCACATTGTGTTTGTTTCATTCCAACTCCATTGTGGTGGTGTATAGAGACAAAGATGTTAGAATTGTGTCGATGGCCCAATATTTCTGGACCTGACTGTATATAACAAATTATTATTTTTAATAATTATTATTCTGGCGTGGGGATCAAGTGAGTTAAAAAAAAAAATAAGCTTCAGGCTTCTTCGAAAATTTTATTAAATTAGTGAGATTATAGACAAGTTCATTTTATACATTTCCGTAATAATTTCTGCAAAAGCTTATGTGCGTCATTGAAAGATTCAAGAAAGATTCAAGTAGCTCTAAGTCACGTTAGGATATAACTGACAGGTATCAAATAGATGATTTGTGCAAAGGATAATCATTGCATCTTGTAAATAAGCACAACTGCTTTTAAGCATGTAATAAGCATGAATAAACTATTTAAAATGGAATCAAAATACAAATTTAATTCCAACAATATGGACAATGGTCTACCTTTTTCTACATTGAAGCACCACAGGAAATTCTTGATAACGATGGTGATGATGATGATGATTACTCCTGATCAAATTTCCACACTGGAGTAATACAGCTCTGTTTAAAAAAAAAAAAAATCCTATACATAAATAACTAGTTTTTTTTTTGGAGAAAGGATCTTATTAGGGATGTGCACCGTTTTTTTTTCGGTTCGTTTCGGTTCGGCTCGTTCGAATTTTTAAAATTTTCGTTTTGGATCGTTTCAGCCGATTTTAGTTTCGGCTCCTTTCGTTTCGGCTCGTTGTTTCGTATCGACTTTTATTTCATGATATCTGGAATTTTTGTTCTTTTCAGATAGTCTCTTCTCTTCGTTTCAAAGTGTCTATTTGTTTTGACTTGAACGAATGGTATTTCGGATGCTCCAATATTTCGGACGATATGGTAATTCTGCCGATTCATTCTTTTGGACGTATCGTTTGTTAATGAAAGAACCTTTTTTTCTTATGAATATGCATTGCACAACTTTATTTAATCATATTAAAATGGTATGAAAGGAAAAAAAATGAACAAAACGATTTAAAAAAAAAATATGTCATCTGCGCTTATTCCCATTATACCGTGTGAAACAACACTACAAAAACCATTGGACAGCCAAATCAAGGACTGTCAAATAGTACAAGAAGAGTGGCTAAATGAAAAAAGTTCATTTAATATTGACTAATTAGACACTCCCAGATATGAAAAAATAAAAAACATACATAACAACAAGCATCGCCGGGTATATTGGAAAGGAAACCAGTATTATGACAACTGTGCGCAAATATTGTGAAGAGAAGTCAATACAACATATCTCTCTATTGAATGAACTCCCGTAATTAGGGGAAAGCATGAACACCAAATTGTTAATTGGCAAATAACAACCACAATTGGCACACATAAACTGGTCCTAAACTGATCGAGCTCATGCTCAAAATTCTGCCCTCACCCTAAGAATGTAAGACACCACACTCACAACTCTAAAAACAAAGTTGGTACATATAGCTCGACATGTGTTTCGCCGAACGCATCGGCTTCATCTGGAGCAAAAATTAGCTGGTACTGCTGTATGTACCTCCCTCTTTTTTATTCAACATCTCGCTTAGAATTGACCAATCAATGATCTCCAACTGATCACATGTCCCTCTCATAGAGGGCGCCGTGTAATTGAACCCACGTGAAACACTTAAACCAATTGTATGAATGAAAGGTCACATGGTGTCCAAACAGCAAATCGGAAGGACTGAAGATAAGCAATACCGTGTGAAACAAAACACAATTAGAGGCTTTGGTTTCTATTAATGGCCATTTAGAGTGTAAGCTCACCGCCAACGTCAAGGCACCTCTAATGAGGGTGAGTCCTATCCTAAAATGAAACCACAGGCTGCTGTGTAGCGAACCATCACTGCTCACGCTGCTTTTCAATTATGAGGTAGACTGGTGGGCTCATATTTATGCCCCCCAGAAACAAATCCACCTTGGGATCAAAAAACAAAGACACGTAGCGGAACATTCTGCAATGATGACCTGGCTGGAGGTACAACAAAACATACATAGTACAGGTGGGGTGGGGTCGCGCCTATTCCCCGATGGGTCGGCTGCAACCACCAGATGTATCCAGCCCAGGAACATGTATAAAACACAAGAAAAAATATATGTAATCTGCGCTTATTCCCATTATACTGTGTGAAACAAAACACAATTAGAGGCTTTGGTTTCTATTATAAAAAACCTTAAAAATAAATTTAAAAAATGGCATATTGCTGCAGATGAAACAAAAAAATGGTTTAAGAGATAATTAATAAAAAGTTAAAAACACAAATACTTTTTTACATTGAAAAGTATGGAGGAATAAAGCCTAGTTTTGTTTAAAATTAGTTAGAAACCCTAATGATTAACCGACAAATTCCAGAAAAATGCCCAAAAACCCCATAAAAATACATTTTAAAAATGGCATATTGCTGCAGATGAGACTAAAAAAACGGTTTAAGAGATATTTGATAAAAAGTTAAAAACGCAAATACTTTTTTACATTGAAAAGTATGGAGGAATAAAGTCTAGTTTTGTTTAAAATTAGTTAGAAACCCTAAAGATTAACCCAAAAATTCCTGAAAAATGCCCAAAAAAACATAAAAAATATAAATAAGTAAGGAGACTTTTATTTTATTGGTAGTAAATAATATCAATATTAAAAAATAATAATAATTAAATATTTAAAATAATATATTATTGATGTAGAAAGAAAGCACTGGAACAAGTGAAAAAAGTGACCGACATTACGAAATCAGCAACGGAACCGAAACGGATTTGAAACGATACGAAAATATGATGTCCGAAATTAACCGAAACGGAACCGAAATCGTGAATGAACGAAAATGACTTGCGAATACGATTTTACAAATTTCGGCCCGTTTCATGAAAAAAACAAATCGGTACGAAACTTAATGCACATCCATAGATTTTACCAGGAAGGATACATTGAGATTTCTCTCGTTTTCAAGTATGTCCTGGCTTGCAAATATGTACCGTTAGGTGTCTTGCCCAAGGACACTTACTGGAGAGGTGCTCTTGCTGGTATCAAACCTGTGTCTCCACAGTCTCTCTCCACGCAGAGCAGTGATGTTACCTCTACTCCACCCAGCCGGTTCAATGTATACACACTGTATCTGTTTGAGATTTTAACATCTTTTGTGATTTTGGGTTGTATTTCCCCTCCTCACAAAAGTGACTCCACATTTATCTTGTGTTTCCTGCTCACTACATAGAATGCTGTCCCTTAGAATCCTCATGGAATATATCCTCTCAATACTGTATCCGTTAAAATATTTATATTCCAATCAAACTTGGCTGCAAAATATGCATAGGTGAGAATGGACATTATTCATTTCCATTACTGAAACTGCTTTGGACTGACTTCATTCGAATCACATGAACACCTTGATATAATGCAAGATGTAGCTTGTTACCTGTTTGAGCTAATCCATATTAACCTTTCTATTTCGGGACACACACAATGTCATCATTGCTTCACTTCTGGGTGTGACCTAGTCGGAAATACTAGTACAGTGACTTATGCTCACACTACCAAGAAAAAACAATATTATCTGATGACTTTCCTAAGGCGTTATGAGAAACCATCCCTAAGAAAGCCTGAAACCTGTACAATTACCCAATAGACAGGCTTTCACATGAGAAAAGAACTATAAAATTATGTAACTCTATTAATGTGAACAGAAGAACAGAACCCTGGTAGCCTCAGGTGAAATCAGAACATTTGCACATACATATGTTTGCCATCTTGTAGCTTTATCACCTCCTTCAAGCTAACACATCACCTTTGAATCGCTAGCGGGTTAAAAAACCCGTTAGCGTTAGTTAATTTGCAATTCATAACGTGAGTTTACTGTACTTTGTGCTCCCTATACTTAACATGGGGAGCGCAAAGTGAAGGCACAGATTAACTAGCGTTAGGATCACTTGGTCCTAATGCTAGTTAATAAGAGTTGGTGCTAACGAAAGAGTTACCACCAGCTCAGAGTTTTAGGTAAGAGATTTTGGTGCTGCAGAATCTGATACCTGCAGCTCAAAACCCCCCAAAAATCAGATACTCACCCCTTCCCAAATCAAGAACGGTGTCCCGATCCGCTACTTCTGGCTGCCGGGAGCAGAGGGAGACTGGGGGAAGAAAGTCCCCTGTCTCCCTTTGCGATCACTCCGCCGACTAGCAGGATCTTGTGAGAGGCAAGATCCTGCCGGTCATGTGACCCAGCAGCACGATCTTCCATTCAGTCCTATGACACCATGGAGGGGATGCTAGGGGATGGCGCTGTAGCGCTGCTCCCAGCATCCTCAAGCTTATTGATGGCTAAGGGGCAGGCTACAGGACTCAGCACCTGCCCCGCGATCTGCTGGGGAAGCCGGGACGCAAAGGGGAAGTTAGCGGACGCTAATTTTTCCCCTTTGCATCCCGGTTTTAGCTCAGGGCAGCTGATAGTGCCCTACAGTTGTGTTCAAAATTATTCAACCACCACTGAAATTGTGTGTTTTGGCCAGTTTGACATTGATTTTGATCATTCAGTCATCTTGCTTACAATTAAATCAAAGAGGCACGTGTAGGTCAGACAAATATAACATAACATTTATAATGAAATAACCACAAATGTCTTTTCTGTGCTCACATCATTATCAGTTTTATTCAACCCCAAGTGACATTCAATCTTAGTACTTAGTACAACATCCTTTTACAGTTATAACAGCTTTTAAACGTGAAGCATAGCTTGACACAAGTGTCTTGCAGCGATCTACGGGTATCTTCTCCCATTCGTCATGGGCAAAAGCCTCCAGTTCAGTCACATTCTTAGGCTTGCGCACTGCAACTGCTTTCTTTAAGTCCCACCAGAGGTTCTCAATCGGATTTAAGTCAGGTGACTGCGATGGCCACTCCAAAATGTTCCAGCCTTTAATCTGCAACCATGCTCTAGTGGACTTGGAGGTATGCTTGGGATCATTGTCCTGTTGAAAGGTTCAACGTCTCCCAAGCCTCAGGTTTGTGACGGACTGCATCACATTGTCATCCAATATCTCCTGGTACTGAAGAGAATTCATGGTACCTTGCACACGCTGAAGCTTCCCTGTACCTGCAGAAGCAAAACAGCCCCAAAGCATGATTGACCCCCCGCCATGCTTCACAGTAGGCAATGTGTTCTTTTCTTCATAGGCCTTGTTCTTCCTCCTCCAAACATAGCGTTGATCCATGGGTCCAAACAGTTCTAATTTTGTTTCATCAGTCCACAGAACACTATCCCAAAACTTCTGTGGTTTGTCCACATGACTTTTGGCATACTGCAGTCGACTCTTCTTATTCTTTGGAGACAGCAAGGGGGTGCGCCTGGGAGTTCTGGCATGGAGGCCTTCATTACGCAGTGTGCGCCGTATTGTCTGAGCTGAAACTTCAGTACCCGCATCTGACAAATCTTTTCTCAGATCCTCAGCAGTCACATGGGGACTTTTCTCCACTCTACGCTTCAGGTAGCGCACAGCAGTCGAAGTCAGCATCTTCTTTCTGCCACGACCAGGTAGCGTTTCAACAGTGCCCTTTGCCTTGAATTTGCGAATGATGCTTCCTATGGTCTCTCTTGGTATGTTTAACATCTTTGCAATCTTCTTATAGCCATTGCCCTTCCTGTGAAGAGTAATCACCTCTTCTCTTGTCTTCCTGGACCATTCTCTTGACTTCACCATGTTTGTAACCACACCAGTAAATGTCTAGAAGGAGCTGAGTATCACAGTCATTTTAAAGCTGCCTAATTGGTGCTTATTATGCTTTATTGCTGCTCCGTGACATCCACAGGTGTTTTCAATACCTGATTGAAAACACTTGAATGAACCTCTGTTCTTCAGAGTGGTAGTCTTTAAGGGGTTGAATAATTGTGTCAATGAAGAATTCACAAAAGAAACATTTACTACTGTATTACAAAACCAATTGATGTCATTTTAGTTGCATATGGTTCTTTAAAAAGTCCTTGTAGGATTTCATTCTGAATACAATTACAAATGTACACTAAATTCCCTAAAACCCTTTACAGCATTGGGGGTTGAATAATTTTGAACACAACTGTACATGTTATAATACAGTTAAATGAATGAACCACAGTTTGTTTGCTCTTGTGTTCAGATTGTTGTAATCACAGCAGAAATTTCTTAAACAAATTATTTACAGCTCTATACCTTTCATGTATGGTAGTTACAGCTTTCATGTAACACTCTCTTTGACTTAAATTTATTTTCTTTTCTGATTAGTAAACCGCATAATTTTTAAACAATGATTGCAACAAAACTTCACAAATAGCTTAAGTTAACAACAAAAATAAAATAATAATTTTATAGGATGAAAAATGTTTTGTAATTAATAAAGATAGTGGGAAGAGAGTTTAGAACTATTATATACTTTGGCCTGGTTTTCATGACTGGTTGAGGATTTTAAGCCCACGTTATTTTAAAATGACACTCTAGGCATTGGACATTGAATGGCCACAGTGTCCAGAGCATCCTCAGTTCTCTTTCTTCTCTGGACTGCTATTGGACAACTAATTCAGCCCTCCAAGTGCAGGGGCTTAGCTCATCCCAGTAGTTCAGAAGGTGTTAATGTTTGACTCCTCTGTCCCCCTTTCGTTTAACCATAGAGTGTTCCTTTAATGTGCGTGGTTTGACATCATTTTTTATAAATAGTGTCTAATAAGTGATTCTTGCCATATTATTGGCTGTTTTATATCCTTTTTGGGGGTTCACAAGAACGGAATTCTGTATCATCTGTTTCTTTTTAAAGCCTGATTATGGCTGTCATTGTGAGTCAGTATGCACTCTACACCTAATACCAGTGGCTGAGAAAAAATACTTCTGAACAGTTTGTTATACTTTTATTTTTCATCACAGCTTTATTTTTATATACACACAATTGATAAAATATATGTATTTCTTTTTTTTTATTTCCATTAACTAAGGGAATACATGTTGTGAGGTTGCAGCATCTAACTTTATTGTTTCACATAGAACCTTTGCACACACCTAATTTCTTTAGGTTAGTGTTTACTCCTAATGTCTAGGTTTTAGCATTCCACTAATTATACTAGGGACACAATCCATTTGTTCATGAATTACCTAACCCTGCACTTTTTATGTTTATATCTACAAGGCCATCAGGACAATATTAGGAAAATTGGTCTCCCTGCTATTAATTTTGTTAAGGTGGATAGAGGGTTAAATCGTTCCTCCCTGCAAAAAAAAAGAAGAAACACGCATGGTAGTGTGGGTTATATTTAGAAAACACGGGGTTAACTCAAAATTACTCTCAACGCATTTCACTTCTTCAGGAGAACCCTTAATATGAATTTAAAATTTAATTGATGAGCGAACAAAACACTTTCCGGTGAAACGCGTTGAGAGTAATTGAGTTAACTGCGTGTTTTCTAGCTGTATGCTACACTACTGTGCTTTTTATTTCTTTTCAGGGAGGCACGATATAACCCTCTATCCTCTTAACTCTTTGCATATTATATGCAACAAAGCGAAGATGCAGGGATCACTATAACTTTCATTATCCACATTGAGGGGATCTAGCGCTTCCCCATCAATAAATCTTTTTTAGTTATCAAGCAGGTTCATTCTGAGCAGATTAACCCCTTGAGTATTTCTAATACATTGCTCTGTTGTTGCAAACCTTTCTTTGCTGGTACTTGCAGCATTGCAGATTTACCCCTATAATCTTTCTTATCTTTCCTATCCAGACAGACCCACAAAGGCCCGTTTCCTCCTTTTGGAGGATATTTGTTGTCTTATTTTAAGAAGTGGGGTACTGCACCGCTGCGGAATTAAGCCTTTTTCCATAGTTACTGTTTGTATGTTTTTAAACCTTATTTTTGGTTTTGTGTTTATGTTCTCCAATCTATTTAGTTGCTGAGCATTGCATGTAACATTGTTTTTTTATTTATTTTTTGTGTTCAAGGATTTTTATTTTGAAAAATCAACAGCAAAACAGCACTATGCAGAATTAAAAGACCCCGTAAGGCCGATCAACAACATTGGCAAAGATAAGAACATCAGTACAGTAATCGCAGAATCAGAATAACTGAAAAAAAATCAGCAAAAAGTATCCAGCAGAGAAAACAAACAAAACATAACAGAGAACAACATCCCCAACAAATGACGGCATCCTAAACCCGAATTACTCCAGAAAGGGCCTTCAGTATCAACCGAGTGAATCACATCCCCCTTAGTAATCAGCAAAGAACCCACCACCCTCCACCGGTATTTGAGACCATAGTCACGTAGAAGCATGGCAACAGTGCGAGATTTGCGGCGGGCGAGCAAGGACATAAACAGCAAATCATGAAACAGTAGTGAAGAATCCTCAAAAGGAATAGCAGTGTTAAGCGGGACCGATGATATTACGTTTAATTTCAGAGGCACATCCTGTGCAATAGCAACGTCAAAGACTGCAGTCCCAGGTGCAGTGGCTGCCTTACGAAGGCACATAGCCATAACAAAAACTTCCGTACTGTCCAAACGAAGATTCAGATTCCGGTACCCACGAACACGAATGTTCCGGTGCCGCTGTCACATCTCAAGTGTCTCCACTGCACAAGTCAGGGTGTTCATCTGTGATTTCAGAGCCGCTAAGTCAGCAGTCTGGTGTGAGTGAGCTTCAGCGAGCTAAGGCACCTGTGCACCAGTGGCAGCAAACTGCGTTGCCAGGGTGGACACATCCTCCTTCACACCTCGTAGGTCTGACTGCCACTGTAATCTCATGTCGGCCAGCAGCGCTTTAATATCCCCATTAGTTGCAAGTTGGTCGTCTCCATGAAGCACAGATCGTGGTGCGGGAGGTGAGGGTCCCAAGGAGCAAGCAGGCAAAGGCCCCGAAGAGGTGGGAGAGTGCGCACCCGTGGATAGACCAGAGCCCTGATCCGAGTTGTCCGTATCGCCAGCAGGTAAGGGAGCACCCCCGATCCCTATCCTCCACCGCCAAGGGATGTTCTGATATCCTGTTGTCAGGGGCCCTCATCCAACAGAGGTCGCTTCACAGACCTCTTTCCCATCTGGACTCGTGGAGGAAAGGCGCTAAGCAGAAGACGAGGGACTCAAAGAAACACCACAGCTCTCAGGATTGAAAAATGGCTGACAGAGATAGGCCTCAGTCCAGAAACCTCGGACCTTAGGGTGCAACTGAGTTGCAGTCTCCGATCACAAAGGGCCAGTCCGTAGGGCAGTCTACAGGGCCAGCCCGACCATGGAGCAGTTTGGAGCAACTGCTCTAAGCAGCAGATTCTGGGGTAGCGGCATATTTTTGCCGCCGACCCCTGCACTATTTTTTAAACAGCGCCGCTGTGCCGGCATCTCTTGGAGGCTGGGGCAGTGGCTGCTCCACGCCGAGCTTCCAGAATAACTCCCTGTCTGTGTGCCACCTACTGGCATCACTGGACCATTTCATGCTGGGAGATGTAGTCTAGACTGGTTTACTGCATATTGCAGAGAACCAGTCTAGGACTACATCTCAGGGTATGCAATGCTCCAGTGATGCCAGCAGGTGGCGCCCAGACAGTGAGTTAACCTGGAAGTTCGGCGCAGACTTTCACAGATGGGTAACAGTGCCTGTGAAGGGAGAGAAGCAGGCACTGGGCAGCATGGAGACCAGAGGGAGGCAGGGGTCGGATTGCAGACAGAGCCTGCTGGTAAGTACAGGTCTGTCTCTCTTCCCACCATCCATTCCTCTCACACCCATCTTTGCCTCTCTCTCCCACCTCTGTTCTTCACTCCCACCTACCCCCTCTCTCCCCATCCCTCCTGCACTCCCATCTCTCCCCTCTCTCTCCCCATTCCTCCTGCACTCCTATCTCCCCCTCTTTCTCCCCATCTTTCCTGCACTCCCATCTCTCACCTCTCTCCCCATCCCTTCTGCACTCCCATCTCTCCCCCTCTCTCCCCATCCCTCGTGCATTCCCATCTCTCACCATCCCTCCTGCACTCCCGTGTCTCACCATCCTTCCTGCACTCCCATCCCTGTGGGTGTTTGTGTATGAGACTGTATGTGGGGAGGTGTGAGACTGTATATGTATGTGTGTAACTGTATGTGTGTGTGTGACTGTATTTGGGTGTGTGGGTGTGAGACTGTATGTGTGGGTGTGTGTGAGAGAGACTGTGTGTGTGAGAGAGAGACTGTGTGAGTGTGAGAGAGACTGTATGTGTCTGTGAGAGAGACTGTGTGAGAGAGAGAGAGAGACTGTGTGTGGGAGAAAGACTGTGGGTGAGAGACTGTATGTTGGTGTGTGACTTTATGTGTGTGTGTGACTGTGTGTGTGAGACTGTATGTGGGTGTGACTAGATGTGTGTGTGTGCATGAGACTGTGGGTGGGTGTGCATGGATGGATGTGTGGAGCTCTGTGATACGCTAATACATACCGCACATTACTGTGAGTTTTATTGCTGTGGAGCTCTGATACAGTACTGTGCAGTGTGTATGAGCGTATCAGAGCTCCACAGCAATAAAACTCACAGAAATGTGCGGTGTGTATGAGCGTATCACAGAGCTCCACAGCAATAAAACTCAGTAATGTGCAGTGTGTATCGGCGTATCAGAGTCGCACAGCAATAAAACTCACAGTAATGTGCAGTGTCTATCAGCGTGAGTATTATTGCTGTGGAGCTGTGATACGCTCATACACACCATACTTTTCTGTGAGTTTTATTGCTATGAAGATCTGTGCTACACTCATACACACCACACATTACTGTGAGTTTTAATGCTGTGTAGTTCTGTGATACGCTTTTACTTGCCATGTGGTTTTTCCTTTTTTTCTCATCCATCTCTCCAGGAAGCAAAGTGGACTTGGGCCGACCCTGAGTCTGGGAAGCAACAGCCGGGAAAAGATCAAAAAATCTCGAGGCAGGATGGTGGTATAACTCAAAAATAAAATTGTCGTGGAGGAGCTCAGTAAGAACTCGACCATCCACCTCGGCAGTTAACTCTCCCCCATGTAACATTATTAATCTCCCTTCGGAGTATCTCTTTTGGCAGATACATTTTATTTGTCTTTCCAATGTTTATCCACTTCATTTTTTTTGTAATTTTCAAGGGTTACCCCTATTTTTTTGTACTTGGTTAATATCTGGCACAGCCATTCTCTCAAACCAATCCTCACTATTTATTTACTACTGGGGAAGTTCTCTTGGTTTGGTTTTTAATTTAATAAAGTATAACTAAAATGCCCAAAAATTCATCAGATCCAAAGGTTTGTGATCCCCATTCTTTAGTCATGTTTACATATCTCACATCTGTTTGGTGGTATATAGAATGTTTGTATTAACGTTAAAAGCAAATTTAAGACAAAAACATAAGAGTGGCTAAATTCCATACTTCAGGTCCTATTCCAAGGTAGGTGTAAACTTACCAGAGCCATTAAAGTATATGGAGTTGTCAACTTTAAGTTTACACCAACCGTGGAATAGGACCCTTCAATTAGGAGCGACTGCATGCTGCCTTGTTTTGAAGAACATACATACAATTTCGTTGTTCATAAAAAGTATTATTTCTTACATTGCTCGCTTGTCTTCTGCCCAAATATCTTGGATAACACTAGTGCCCTGATCAGCACCTGACTCCAAATATTCCCCCATGGCTGACTAACTTTAATCCTAGCAACAACGGTAATTTATCTGAAACAAGGATAACCTTTCGTGCCAGCCTGTCATCTATTTTTTATGATTTTTTTCTAAGCAGTGTCCATCTGCCCTCTAATCTTCAGTAGTCAGGTGAAGGAAAATATTTAGAATATTTGTTCTATTTTGCATTTTGTTTTACCTCAAAAAAGTATGAAAAACATTGATTTAAATAAATCTAGTTATTTACATACTGCCCTTCGATCAAGTGAAAACAGGTTCTCCTACATCGCTTGGATATTTTGAATAAGAGGTGAATTAGTGAAGCATTGTGAGGGAATTGCAAATTTTAGGTTGATTTGTTCGAGCTGAAAAATAGTGAAAAAATATTCAAATTCAGTTATTTTGGCCTAAAATATTCAGTTCCCATATAATTAGCTGACAATTCATTATTTATTGCATAGTTTCTTTAAAAAATAACACACCTCGCCTTCATTTACTATAACATTTTATATTTAGCATAAATATACAGTTACAGGGTTATTCAAAGAGATCCGAATTGCTTGAGAAAGGTAACCGAACGCTGAAAATCAGCGTTCGGTACCTTTCCTGGCCATTCGGCTATCCAGAGAGCAGGCAATTTGCCAAATCCTAGCGAATTGCCTGAACATACAGTGCCTGTCTGGTGCCTGTTCGAGGGCAGTGAAAACCCCATGAAAAGCACTGCTTCGTCTATTCAGTGAACACAAACCAGCAGTGAAAGGTTCCCCTAATGCCCTGCCATTCGGTGGTTTAATTCGGCAAATTTATTCAGGAGAATCCCATAGGCTTCAATGTTAAAAATATTCCCGTTTTAATTCAATATCTAATAAACCGTTCAATATAAAATTCTGCAGTAAAGAGTCTCTTTATTTATAAATTTTTTAGGATATTCTAAGCATTTTTCTGAACTTTTTTTTTTCTAAAAAGTCCGATTTTTTTTTTTTTTTTAAAGTTTTCTTCTTTTTTCTGTAACAGCCCTCTTTATTATCATTCCCTGGACCTCATATGTAAATTTCAGACATTTTCGCTTAGTAGTTTCTTTGCAAACAGCGTTTCACTTTCACACATTCATACAAACTGTTTTGCTAATTTATTCACTGCCTCTTCTGCTGTGTCGAAGGCTACGATCTTGCAATTCGGGGACCCTGTGGTGCTTGCTGAATACACCACAGGGTCACCGAAATGTGATCGGGAAAAGGAACCGAATTGAAGAGAACGAAAAGTCACCGAACGTGCGGTGACTTTTCGAATCTCTTTGAATAACCCTGTTAGTGTCTATTTTCTGGCACATTTTCTAAACTATGGTGGATCAAGAACAGTGAAACTTTAACCATAACTTTCACCTTTCTTTCCAAATTGTCTTCACCATAGTTCCTGCTACAGTTGTCTACTGTTGTTCTCATGTCCTTTTTAATGACGTTTCGATTGGTGTTTCCAGTGAAGTTATTTAGTCTATTCCACTGTGTCACATTCGGTACAGGATGGTCTCCAGGATGGGGATATGAGCCCAATGTATGGTGAAACGCAGGAAAATGCAGGGAAGGGTGGAGTAGGAGCATCAGGCTTGAAGAATGTGGAACAGGATATAGAAGACTGACTAAGGCCACTGGTAGGGATCGTGAGAGATGTGGTTATAACACTGACCAAACACGGGAATTTTGATACATGAGGATAGAGTGGAAATGGCATGAGAGGTATGAGGATTCAGAGAAGAAGACTGGAGGTTTTACAGGAGCAGAAAGAAATAAGTCTTTCTCTCTTCAGGTTAACAGCTTCAATGATGAGGCACTGGTTGAATGGGGGGTGTAGAATTGGATCCTTTATTGCAGGGGTGGGAAAACTGCAGCCCGCGGGTCACATGCGGCCTGCCACAGAGTTTTTTGTGGCCTGCTGTCACGGATCCCTCTGATTACCAAAATAGTGGTCCCTTTACGCAGACCGCTCTCTACCCTTCCGATCCTTGAATGGTCGGCAAAACTAGAAAGACAATTAACCAGACAATAGATAATCAAGGGATAACACCAGACAGAGGTATGGAATAGAGTATTGTCACGAATCCTTCTGACTACCAAGATAGTGATCTCTTTATGTAGCTCACTCTCTACTCTTCCGATCCTTGAATGGTCGGCAAAGCTATATAGACAATTAAGCAGGTAACAGATAAAGAAAGGAAAACACCAGACAAAGGTACAGACCAGAGTACAAGTCCTCCCTAGGACTTTAGTATTAGCAGAGGTAATCTGATGTGTGCTTAGGGTGCCACATAGACTGACCTCGGTACCAGCGTTAAGGGCAGAACCAAGAGCAGAGTAAATGCCAATACCAGGGGTTATACACAGAAGGGTTCGTTTGCAAATGCCAGGGGTCATACACAGGAGAGTTCGTTTGCCAATGCCAAGGGTCATACACAGGAGGGTTCGTTTGCCAATGCCAAGGGTTATACACAGGAGGGTTCGTTTGCCAATGCCAAGAGTCATACACAGGAGGATTCGTTTGCCAATGCCAAGGGTCATACACAGGTAATAGCCAAATATTCACAAGAGCTCTGCGGGAAGTGAATACCACGTCAGGGCACCGGTATAGTGGTGAGACTGGGTTTTAAACCCGGCGGGTCCGCGTCATAACGCCAGGCCCCGCCCCTCGGCGTCCCACGTGAGCGCACCCGGAAGCGTTTACATTCGGCGCCTGGCCAGCGAGCAGCGAGGAAGCTGCTGCCAGGCGCCCCATCCCCTGACCCACCGTGACACCTGCCAAGACAGTCAGAAAAATCCGCCTTGAACCGAGATTTCCTTCCCGTGCGCGACCGAAGATTCGTCTCGTATTTTCCACTAGGACGGTGCATGCGCAGACGTCTGTAGTGAGCCCCATCAGCTGGCTGGAGACAGGGGCATTCTTCTACTCCCGAGGCGAGAGGCCACTGGCATGCAGCTTGGCCGCTCACCTGGGATGGGAACCACCTGTCCAGTGCTCGATCTCACGAGAACGCGGCTGGTCAGGTGGTTCCCATCCCCGGCGAGCGGCAAACCTGCATGCCAGCGGCCGCTCACCTCGGGAGTAGAAGAACGCTGGTGGACGTGGAGCCTGGGGCCACAGCAGAGGAGGTGAGAGCTGGGGGCAAATATATCAATGTGAGCTGGGGCAAATACAGTTGTGTTCAAAATTATTCAACCCCCAATGCTGTAAAGGGTTTTAGGGAATTTAGTGTACATTTGTAATTGTATTCAGAATGAAATCCTACAAGGACTTTTTAAAGAACCATATGCAACTAAAATGTAGGGATGTGCATTTCGGGTTTCGGAATTTCAGAATTTTCACGAAATTTCCCGATTCGTGCATTCGGATTCGGCCGACTTTCTAAAAATTTTAAGATCCGGAAACGGCAGATCCGAACGAATTTTTGTGCCAAAACGAAAACTTTTCGGAATTTTCGAATGGACTAGAAATGTGTAAAATCGAAATTCATTTTCGTTCCATTTGTGATTTTGGCTCCATTCCTGATTTCGGTTCCATTTCAGTAATTTCGGACATCGTATTTATAACGCTGATTCTTTAATTAAGTTTTGTATCATTCACATCTCAATGTATCCTTCCTGGAAAATCAGAGAAATCTTAATGTATCCTTGTTGTAAAACATGAGAAAATCTCAATGGCAGAATTATCGTATCGTATAATTATCGTATCCGAAAAACCATTAGTTTACGTCAAAACGAATAGACACTCCAACCCTCCTAGATTGTGAGTTCCTACGGGAATAGGGCCCTCATCTCCTCCTGTACTGTTTGTCAAATGTTGTTCAATGTATTGTAACCCTGTCTATACTGTGCTTATTGTACAGCGCTGCGGAATATGCTGGCGCTTTATAAATAAAGAATAATAATAATAATAATAGACACTGTGAAACGAGGAGAACAGACGTTCCGAAAAACACGAAAATTTCCGAAATCAGGAAAAAAAGTAGATACGAAAAACGAAACGAAACGAACCGAAACGAAACGGAAATCGTCCGAAACGAGTCGAAACGAAAATTTTCAAGATCCGAACGAACCGAACCGAATCGGACCGAAAAAAAAATCGATGCACCAGCCTACTAAAATGACATCAATTGGTTTTGTAATACAGTAGTAAATGTTTCTTTTGTGAATTCTTCATTGACACAATTATTCAACCCCTTAAAGACTACCACTCTGAAGAATAGAGGTTCATTCAAGTGTTTTCAATCAGGTATTGAAAACACCTGTGTATGTCACGGAGCAGCAATAAAGCATAATAAGCACCAATTAGGCAGCTTTAAAATGACTGTGATACTCAGCTCCTTCTAGACATTTACTGGTGTGGTTACAAACATGGTGAAGTCAAGAGAATGGTCCAGGAAGAAAAGAGAAGAGGTGATTACTCTTCACAGGAAGGGCAATGGCTATAAGAAGATTGCAAAGATGTTAAACATACCAAGAGAGACCATAGGAAGCATCATTCGCAAATTCAAGGCAAAGGGCACTGTTGAAACGCTACCTGGTCGTGGCAGAAAGAAGATGCTGACTTCGACTGCTGTGCGCTACCTGAAGCGTAGAGTGGAGAAAAGTCCCCGTGTGACTGCTGAGGAACTGAGAAAAGATTTGTCAGATGTGGGTACTGAAGTTTCAGCTCAGACAATACGGCGCACACTGCGTAATGAAGGCCTCCATGCCAGAACTCCCAGGCGCACCCCCTTGCTGTCTCCAAAGAATAAGAAAAGTCGACTGCAGTATGCCAAAAGTCATGTGGACAAACCACAGAAATTTTGGGTTAGTGTTCTGTGGACTGATGAAACAAAATTAGAACTGTTTGGGCCCATGGATCAACTCTATATTTGGAGGAGGAAGAACAAGGCCTATGAAGCATGGATGGGGGGTCAATCATGCTTTGGGGCTGTTTTGCTTCTGCAGGTACAGGGAAGCTTCAGCGTGTGCAAGGTACCATGAATTCTCTTCAGTACCAGGAGATATTGGATGACAATGTGATGCAGTCCGTCACAAACCTGAGGCTTGGGAGACGTTGGACCTTTCAACAGGACAATGATCCCAAGCATACCTCCAAGTCCACTAGAGCATGGTTGCAGATTAAAGGCTGGAACATTTTGGAGTGGCCATCGCAGTCACCTGACTTAAATCCGATTGAGAACCTCTGGTGGGACTTAAAGAAAGCAGTTGCAGTGCGCAAGCCTAAGAATGTGACTGAACTGGAGGCTTTTGCCCATGACGAATGGGCGAAGATACCTGTAGATCGCTGCAAGACACTTGTGTCAAGCTATGCTTCACGTTTAAAAGCTGTTATAACTGTAAAAGGATGTTGTACTAAGTACTAAGATTGAATGTCACTTGGGGGTTGAATAAAACTGATAATGATGTGAGCACAGAAAAGACATTTGTGGTTATTTCATTATAAATGTTATGTTATATTTGTCTGACCTACACGTGCCTCTTTGATTTAATTGTAAGCAAGATGACTGAATGATCAAAATCAATGTCAAACTGGCCAAAACACTCAATTTCAGTGGGGGTTGAATAATTTTGAACACAACTGTATATCCATGTGAGCTGGGGCCCTGGGCAATATATATCCATGTGAGCTGGGGCAATATATACACATATGAGCTGGAGACAATATATACCCATATGAGCTGTGGGCAATATATATATCCATGTGAGCTGGGGCAATATATACCCATATACCAATATATAACTTGCAGGCTGTGATGAGAATCTCAACAAGCAATCTCACTCCCGATTTCAAAACATTTTTGGAAAAGTGTGATAGGATACGTTTGTCTCATTAAACTGGTTTAAAATTAAATGTGCTTGCAGCTATAGATGATATGAAATTAGCACAATAAATAAATTGAATAAAACTACCACTATTTCATCATTTTAAAAGGTGCGGCCCTCCGCTAACCTCCGCTCCCACAAAGTGGCCCCCGAGCCAAAACAAATGACCACCCCTGCTTTATTGGATTCATCCAGTGCTAGATGGTCACATGGTCAGGGTGGTTTGTGCAACTAGACATACACTAGCTGAGCACCTGGCCTGGAGATGGGCCGCACATGAATGAGGCTGCCAGTGGTTCAGAGCATGGGTCGTTGTTATTGTTTCTACTAATGTTTCAGTCTAAATTTTCTAGCATTAACTGTATTTTCAATAGAAGTTCAATAGAGAGTGCCACTTCAGAATTGCCAAAGTAATATTCACAGTTGTTGCAAACAATGGATAATACCTAATCTTTGGGTGATATGCAGGCAGTAACTGGGTGGTCCATTACCTGGATGATTTCCAATTCACAGGACCCTGAGATTCTGCAGTCTGTGCTGAACTGCTACAGGATTTACAGAAGTTGACTAGAGAGTTTGGAGTGCCGCTGGAAGAGAAGATGGAGGGCTGATTGTCTTCAGTTCACTGCTTATTTCAGCATTTTGTCTTGCGCTGCCTAGAATATAAAATCAGGCTTCAAGGGTGGCAGTACCTGGGGTGGACAATGTCATTGTGATGGGACTGTTTCTGGCAGGTGGTTCCAGGGCCGGATCAGACAGAGACATTATTCTCCCAATGGCTGTGGACCCTCACCTCACCCAGGTGCAGGTCATATGTACTGGTTTGGAGACCGTGAGAATTGCATATTCATGTTTATAGAAGGACAAGTATTACAGCATCAACAGGCAAGGTACATCAACTTCAATGAGACGATAGGAAAGTCATAAATATTACATAGTACAGTAAGTGGTGTAGGATAAAATACAACATATGGTGATCGATATGCAGGGTTATTCAGAGAGCGCCGATCTGATCCCGAAATGTCACCGAACAGTGAATTACCCCTTACGGTGACATTTCGGGGCCATTCAGCTATTCAGAGAGTAGGCAGTTTGCCAAATTTTGGCGAACTGCCAGCCAGTACAGTGCCTGGTCGAAGACAGTGAAATCCCCCATAGAGAAGCAATGGTTAATCTATTCAGAGAACACCGAACAGCAGAGAAAAGTTGCCGAAGTGCATTGCTGTTCATTGGTTTCATTCGGCAGGTTTATTCAGGCAAATCCCATAGGCTTCAATGTTAAAAATATTCCCGTTTTTACTCAACATCTAATAAACCGTTTATTATTTTAATCTGCAGTAAAAAGTCTCTATAGATTTTTTACGATGTTTTAGGTATTTTTTCGTCAAAATTTTTTTCCGTTTTTTTTAAAAAGCGCTTTTTTCCCCCCTCTTTGTATCATTCTTTTTATTATCATTCATAGGATCTCATATGTAAATTCCAGGCATTATCGTTCAGTAGGTTTTTCGTAAACAGCGTTTAAATTTTCACACTTTCAAATGCTTTTTTTTTCCCTTTTCGTCAGCTTGTCGGCTTTTTCCGACGTGTTTTGCTCGTATTTTGCGGCGGTTCCTGTGCAATTTCGCCAGGTGTTCGGCAGTTTTTCAGCAGGTTTTCCCTGCATTCCGGGGACCCTGCGGTGAATGCTGAATTCACCCCAGGGTGGGGAACTTTCATTCCCCGAATTGGAGGGAATTGTGGGGAATGAGAGAGCACCTAAATGTCAGCGACATTTCGGTGCTCTCTGAATAACCCCCATAGAATTGCCTTGCCTAAACAACTGATCGACAACATAAGGCTGGGACTTGGTTGCCAACAAGACTGAGCAAGGGTGGCTGGCTACTGCTGATCAGTACTGGGAAGCCTGGGCATTTATAGGTTGATATGAGGAGGGAGGGTCATTCGGCCACATGTGCTGCACAAAAATTTGCATTCCTGTCAGTGGCGTAGTGAGGTGGGGGAGAGGGGGCACTTTCCCCTGGGTGCCTGTCAGGGGGGGCGCCAGAAGCAGGAGTGGACCGATGTGTTTTCCCCAGGGGCAGAACTACCATGTACAAAACCGGAACTTCTCTGGCGGGAAAAAATCACATCAACGTATAATGCAACTAACTACATGGAGAGAAGGCACCGCCCCCTAAGGTATGCTGCCCTATGTGTGATGCCAGGAGAAAGAGAGGCAGCTTGAGCCAGCACTAGAGGTAAGGGGATTCCCTGGGGGGCCCTTAGTGGGAGGAAAGAATAAAAAAGTTTCCCTGGGGGGGGACTGTGTCTTCCCTCCATGCTGTAATGACACTGCTCCCTGTCATTACAGCAGACACAGTGCCCCCTGTCATTACAACATGGAGGGGAGGCAGAGTGCCCCCTGTCATTACAGCATGGAGGAGAGACACAGTTCCCCCCTGGCATTACAGCACACACAGTGCCCCCCGTGGCAATACAGCAGACACTGTGCCCCCTGTTATTACAGCATGGAGGGGAGACACAGTGCCCCCTGGCAGTACAGCACAGTGCCCCTGGTCATTACAGCATGGTGGAAGACACAGTGCCCCCCCTGTCATTAAAGCACTGTGTCTTACCACCATGCTGTAATGACTGGGGGCACTGTGTCTGCTGTAATGCCAGGGGCGTACCTAGAACATTTGGCACACGGGGCACCCCGCCCCCCTAGGTACACCCCTGCCAGGGGTACTGTGTCTCCCCTCCAAGCTGTAATGACAGGGGGCACTGTGTCTTCCACCATGCTGTAATGAAAGAGGGGCGCTTTGTCTCCCACCATGCTGTAATGATGGGGGGCTCTGTGTCTTCCCACTATGCTCATGTGAGTCCTGTAACCACTGGACCACCTGGAATTTAACCCCCTCCCTGCCAAAATGACAAGAAGTAGAGGGGACAATATGGTCATATTGTTATGTTAATGTTTAATATATACATTTTAAATATAATTAGCATCTTAATATTATTTATCTCAATAATATAGTTATCTTTATATATAATTTATTTAAATATATTATTCTAGTAATTTAAAAGCAGGCCTTTTCAAGACAGTCCTGAATATATTGTTGCTCTCAGTGAGATTCCAACCTTCCTTTATATTTACCCACAGTAGTAGTAACAGCACAGGAGCAAGTAATTTTTAACTTTTCAGAATTCCTGGATTTTTATATAATTATTATTATGTTTATAATTATTTGAGAATTTTATTGCTGTGGAGCTCTGTGATACATTCATACATACAGTGACATTATTTGTTTATAATGCAAACAATGTCGCTGCACTAATTCACCTTCTCATTTCAACACTGTGAGCAAATTTGAAAGTGATGGCATAATGCGTTAGTACTCATTAGTTCATCTAACACATTAGGAGGGCGTTAGGGGGGGACTTGCCCCCGGGCGCCTCATGACCTTGCTACGCCTCTGATTCCTGTTGTTGCTTAGTTGTTTTCTTGCGAGTGGAGGCTCTGTCAAGGAATGATGTTTTACCCAAAGTGGCCAGTTTAATTTACTTTGCTAACTGAATTACTGGGCGTTTTGCCTGGGATGTTTGCAGATGCATTTGAGACTTGTCTCTCCCAGATGATATTTTCCCTCTTGTTTCATGAGACCTGCAGCATGAACTTTTTCCTGTCTACTATGGGATGTTACATTTACTTTTTGATAGCACAATTTTGACTGATAAAATGTTAAAAAGGGCTAGCATAACAGTAAACAGGATTGTAGAGATATGCTGTCCATGGTGGTTGGTGTTGACCCGGCCCTGTGCACAGGGGGAATGCAGGGGCAGCCTGGAAAGGAGATACGTCGCTATTCGGGGCTCTGGGGAGACATGCACTGCAGCTGACTTCAGTCACAGCAGGGCAATGAGCGTGTAGTTTATACAGACTAAGGAAATTGCCTTCTGTGATATTAAAAGTGGTTGGGTTGGGGGGCGTGGCTGGCTCGGCAAGGGAGCAGGCGTGTCAAGGGGGAGCTCTGCTGGATTCTTCTGTTATCGGGGGGTTTTGGCTGGAACTTCTCACCAAGTTACCCACTATTGAGGTCCCTGCACAGCTGGCCATAATGGGGATTGCTCCGGGGCCTGTTCTTGTCACCCCCTCCAGAGCACAGCTGAGTTTTTGCCTGGCGGGTCTGAGTGACTGTTGGCCATTTTGAGACCTACCCCTCTACTCCCGGGCGTTCGTTCCTCCTCTTGCTTCCCCCTTTGGAGTGCAAAATCAGCGTGTTTTGCGGCTAAGGACTGAGGGGATGGAGAGCCCCCATCTCCCGGCCGCATCTGCTGTCCTTTCGGTAAAGATGTCGGGGGGAGCGGGTGGAGTGGCGCGGTCTGGGGTGGATCCCCCCTCCAATGGAATGGTGGCTGCTTTTGCAACCCTCAAGGCCTGCTCGGCGCAGCTACTGGGGGGCGGATGAGAGCCCATCTCTCAAGGCTCATGGAGGCAACTGATGGCTGCGTGGAGGACTGGCTGGGCGACGGCAGACCTGATGGAGGAAGCCACGGAGGCTGATCTACCTGCTGCTCACAGAGAAGGAGCTGATGACCCGTGGAGTGCTGGAGATGGACCGGTGTCTGCTGTGCTGGAGGATGTGGTAGGGACCATGGACCTACCTGCTTGTTGGCCCCCAGGAGCACTCGGCGGAGGTGGAGCTGACAGGCGCTGTAGTTTGGGCCCCTGACATGCTTGAGTGCATATCCCGACTCCACAGCACAGCCCTGACTGTGGCTGGGTTGTCTTGGGTCCTGCTTGTTTCCCGGGACCTTTGAGAGGGGTCGGGGAGTGAGTGCGCTATCCGCCGTGTCATGTGGATGGACACGGACTGAATCACCCAGTCCCGCTTCATTTGCGGCTTCGGACCTATCTCCTTTACCCATCGCAAGACCATGCTGTTGAGTTTCTCCCTCCCTTTGTTCCCCTTTGCCGGTGTGTAGTGGCCCTGATGACTTTTCTCTTTGATTTTTCCTTTTGATTTTACTTTTTGACCTGCCGTGCTTTTTTGACGTCAATTGTTCCCCCTCCCCATATCCTGTTCTGAGGACTCTTTTTGATTTCTAGCAGAGCATTTTCTTTTCTCGGCTGACTTGTTTCTTAGTTCATTCCATGCCCTGTATGTGATTTTGCTGTCCTGCTTTTTGGGACACTTTTGTTTTGATTGTTTTATAGAAAATAAATGGAGTTGGAGGAGGGCACGCCCAAACTTCAAATGGAGTAATAAATAAGAGAAAAGTCTGTGTAACTGATCTCTAGATAGTCTTTATCAGATGGCTCAAATAAACAGTCTTGGCCGCTGGGCAGGTCTCTGCAAGCTCCGTAGCAAACCAGATGGTTAATAAGTAGTAATAACTTGACGCAAGTCCCATGGTGCTGAGCCAACGTGGGTGAAATAAAGCAAAGAAATGTTTTGTTTAGTTTTTTTCTGTTTTTTGGTTTTTTCCAAGCCTGGATCTTACCCAGTCAGAAGGTTCACCCCTCGGTAGTTCCGTCCCTCAAGATGTCACAAGATCATCAGGGTTGGTCTCCGAAATGCGCTTTATCCTCCTTAGGATGTCCGCAGGAAACTTCAAATAAATAGACCAGACACGAGAGTCTTAGACCTGGAGTCCGCTCTCACGGGGCACGCAGTACTTCCAAGATGTGCTCCTTACGTCTGCCTCCTTTGAGCTCCACCGCAGATGGGGGAAAAAATACTTGAATGGAATAGCTTGAAAAACGAATTTATTGAAATTCAATAAAATAACACCTTACATCAATATGATGCTCCAGATAAAACAAAACAAAAAATGAACAAGCCAAACACGTTTCACGCCTCGCTGGCGCTTCCTCAGTGGCAATAGAAAAGAGAAAATCGCCCTCCTCCAACTCCATTTATTTTCTATATTTGTTCTTTTTTGGACAGTTGGACAGACTACCTGGAGGAGTTTATTGGCAGCACCCGTCCAAATTTTTTTTTTTTCTCTCTTTAGCGCCAACCATCACACACACGTTACTGTTGATTGTTTTATGCCTATTTGGATGTCCTATTATGGCCCTGTGAGACCATTTTCCTCAGTTGATCAATTGACTGACTATGCAAAATTCTAAAATAGAGAATTTAAGAAAAAAAAGTGATTGGGACAGATTTTAGAAGGTTACAATTGGGTTTGTAACCATAATTAAATATCTTACAATAACTTTGTTAACGAATAAAAGTTGTGATGTATGCTCTTTCCAACTTCAAAATTGTGTGCGGTGACATAATTTGTGTCATGTGAAACATATGTTGTAGGTTTATTAAGGGTCATTTCAAATATATATGTCACATCTCATTAAAAGAGCTTCACCCTTTTTCCACATGAATAATGTCAATATTATCTTAAAAGGACTTGGTCTGGAATGACAAGGTGTGTGTTTTGACAATGGAAACTTTACCTGTATTATGTGTTACACAGGTCTGCTGACTCGAACACATCATCCAGTGATTCAGGCTAAAGGAAAAGGTGTGAATTTGACTACTATGAGTAACCAATAATAAATAAAACGAGCAAACTGGTTTGCAACGTAGCCAAACCAATCAAAAGCATGTGACTTTTTGCTTACTTGCCCTTAGGATATATCATTGTAAAATCCTTATCAAATAATAAAAGGACTAAGGTCACAATGTTCAGGAAACGTAACATAAGTTTGAAAATTGTGACCAGAGCTGCATGAATATGAACGATATCTTTCCTTCGTATGTACCATAAAAAACATTTTCTCTGCTGACAATCTATGGCACTCTATGCATTTATGATATTATCCATTGTTTCAGGTATATTCGTAGCCTAGAAAGGAAAACATTACTTTAAATTTTATATATCAGTTTATATTTGTAACATACGGTCATATAGTTATTACTATTATATTATTTTTTGAAGAAGACACGTATACCACAGATTTCAGACTCTCCACTAGATATCCAGTGGCATCATATTGAATGCTTGAGTAATCTCCCCCAAGGCTTGTGTGTGGATGCAAAATTCTGTATTTGCTATTGTGGATCACCGAATGACACTGTCCCACCCAGGCATCATTCTATTGTGCCCACCGAAACTAGGCTTTGAATGCTAATAAAACGGGGATCAGGCCCTACCCTAAACTTGAACAATCTTCTGTGTCACCATAGTGTGTAATCGATTCAGATGAGAAGTGGTATCTGGGTCTTATGTCTACTTAGACCAGTGCTTCCGAACCCTTGTCCTTATGTGTCCGATCGATCAAAATAAGTGTCCATTTCTGACAGCGCTTCCCTCCCTGTCTCAGTCACGTGCGGTTTCCCCCATGGCTCGATACTTGGCCCCCTACTATTCACAATATTCATAAATGACCTGCCCAACATCTGCAAAGCATCAACTGTACACATGTACGCAGACGACACCGTAATCTATACCAGCAAAACCAAATCTCCCGCAGCTGGAGGCAGTGCTGCAAGAACAACTCAAAGGTAAAAAAGTGGATTGCAGATAACTGTTACGATGCTATTTGGAACAGCAGCTAAACTACACAAATTGCAAACTCCACATCTATGTGTCAGGACAAAATCAAATGGCACGATGACCACAGTCAGTTCTCTCAAATATCTAGGTATGTGGTTAGACCCAAACCTTTGGACCCCAAATCGAAAAACTCTCATCTAAACTTTACCCCAAACTAGGTGCCCTGTATAGAATCCGGACTGAGCCCTGTAGTAAAAAGATAGTACAACAAATGCTTATGCCAGCTATTGAATATGGAAATGTAGTGTATGCAGCTGCCCCGCAAATGCACCTTCAGAAACTTACTACATTGTATAACTCATTCTGCCGCTTTGTGCTACAATGTAACCACATGACCCACCACTGTGACATGTTAAAAGAGCTAAACTGGCCATTGCTGGAATCCAGACGCACCCTTCGCCTTTCCAACCTGGTATTTAAGAGGTGTTCTAGGTAGCTACCACCCAACCTGAATAGACTGCATCCCCAGCAGTTCCCTCATCCTATAACCTCCGATCCAGGACCTGTACCTTACTTGCAGTGCCACAATACAAAAAGAAAGTGGCTCGATCCTCACTTTCCTACAGAGCATTGCAAATATGGAATAACCTCCCAGGCGCCATCAACTCTTCCCCTAGTCTAAAGTCACTTAAGAGATCTCTATTAACCACTTGGCTGCTAAGGACGCGCTGAGCGCGTCCAGCCAAGTGGTTCTCCTGTGCCATGGATGCGCTGAGCGCGTCCTAGCACAGGAGGCAGCAATCAGCCGGGATTCCGGCCGATTTCTGCGCCCCCCCAGTGCGGGCTGACATCTTGGATGTCAGCCCGACACTCTGGGACCCCGGCGGGGACAATAGATGTCATCGCGCTAGCGAGATGACATCTATTTCAGGCGCCCCCCCCCCGCGAGTGCCGGGAAGGTGCCTGAAAGGGAGGGGGGGTCCTTTGGACCTCTCTCCCTCCTGATCGGCCGGGGGCAGTGGCTAAAGGCAGGCACTGTTTGGAAGGGCACATCCTGCCCTTCCAAACTGTGGCTGACTTTAACCCCTTGGGGGCCGGATCACGATTCGGCGCCAAAAAGCGCCGTATCGTGATCCTCTTCTGGAGCTGGCCAACATCTGTGATGTCAGCCAAGCTTCCGGGAACTCCCCCTGATGACTGGCGTCATCTTGCATAGCGCGATGACGTCAGTTTTGGAGTTAACCCCTAGCTGCCACCAATGGTGGAGATAGTGGGTTCCAATGAACTCTCTATCTCCTGATCCGTGGCTGCTAGGGGTAATGTTTGGTATCGTTGGATCAGCCAGAGCATGGCCTTTCCAACGATACCAAACATGACCATGGTAAAAGTAAAAAAAAATATTAAAAAAATAAAAAAAACATTTTTTTTTGTTTTGGTTTTGTTAATGCAGCAATATTGTTCCCATTTCATTTATAATATGAACAATGATGCTGCACTAACGATTTTTGTATGGGGTGCATTTGTTAAAAATAGCATAATTTTCCCCCCAAAAAAATGTCCCCCCATTTCTAATTTTCTAAAACGAGTCCCCATTTCTAATTTTTTTAACAAGCGCAACTCAAAAAAAATATAAACACAAACACTCGCATGTTAAAATGTGAAAAAAGACTTTACACGTTGTAAATTATTGAAAATTAAAATTTTATTGCATTTTTGGTTATAATCAGGGCTCGAGTCGAGCGGGAACGGCGTTCCCGCACTTCTCCCACAGCGGTAACGCTGCGGGAACGCAGCGTTCCCACTGTGGCCCGAGCCCGAAAGGCTGGAGCAGGCGGCCGCCGCACATTGCCGGCGGCCGCGTGCTTCCTGTTAGAACGGCCCACTGACAGGAAGTGGAGCCGCTCGCCTGGCTGTTTAATCGATCCCAGGCGAGCGGCTGCACTTCCTGTCAGCGGCTGTTCTAACAGGAAGCACGCGGCCGCCGGGCGCAGAGAGGTGAGCTGGGGGCATATCCATGTAACGCTGGGGGGCATATCCATGAGCTGGGGGGCAAATCCATGAGCTGGGGGCACTATCCATGTAACGCTGGGGGGCATATCCATGAGCTGGGGGGCAAATCCATGAGCTGGGGGGGAAAATCCATGAGCTGGGGGGCAGTATCCATGAGCTGGGGGGCAATATCCATGAGCTGGGGGGGCAAATCCATGAGCTGGGGGGCAGTATCCAGGAGCTGGAGGGCATTTCCATGAGCTGGGGGGTATATCCATGAGCTGGGGGGCAGTATCCATGAGCTGGGGGACATTTACATGAGCTGGGGGCACTATCCATGTAAC
Organism: Leptobrachium leishanense; assembly: GCA_009667805.1. NCBI lineage: Eukaryota > Metazoa > Chordata > Amphibia > Anura > Megophryidae > Leptobrachium > Leptobrachium leishanense. The sequence goes on from CM019063.1 coordinate 282,000,338, forward strand.
GCTGGGGGGCATATCCATGAGCTGGGGGGGCAAATCCATGAGCTGGGGGCATATCCATGAGCTGGGGGGCAGTATCCATGAGCTGGGGGGGCAAATCCATGAGCTGGGGACAGTATCCATGTAACGCTGGGGGGCATATCCATGAGCTGGGGGCATTTCCATGAGCTGGGGGTATATCCATGAGCTGGGGGTCATATCCATGTGCTGGGGCATTTCCATGTGCTGGAGGGCATTTCCATGTGCTGGGGGGCATATCCATGAGCTGGGGGGCATATCCATGAGCTGGGGGCATTTCCATGAGCTGGGACATTTCCATGAGCTGGGGGGTATATCCATGAGCTGGGGCATTTCCATGACCTGGGGGCATATCCATGTGCTGGGGCATTTCCATGAGCTGGGGGGCATTTCCATGTGCTGGGGCATTTCCATGAGCTGGGGGGCATATCCATGAGCTGGGGGGTAAATCCATGAGCTGGGAGGCATTTCCATGAGCTGGGGCATTTCCATGAGCTGGGGGCATATCCATGAGCTGGGGCATTTCCATGAGCTGGGGGGCATTTCCATGTGCTGGGGCATTTCCATGAGCTGGGGGCATATCCATGAGCTGGGGGGCATATGCATGAGCTGGGGGGCATTTCCATGAGCTGGGGGACATTTCCATGAGCTGGGGGCATATCCATGAGCTGGGGGGCATTTCCATGACCTGGGGGCATATCCATGTGCTGGGGCATTTCCATGTGCTGGGGCATTTCCATGAGCTGGGGTATATCCATGAGCTGGGGGGCATATCCATGAGCTGGGGCATTTCCATGAGCTGGGGGGCATATCCATGTGCTGGGGCATTTCCATGAGCTGGGGGGCAATATCCATGAGCTGGGGGCATTATCCATGAGCTGGGGCAATATCCATGAGCTGGGGCAATATCCATGAGCTGGGGGAAATTTCCATGAGCTGGGGGCAATATCCATGAGACCTGGGGGCATTATCCATGAGACCTGGGGGCACTATCCATGAGACCTGGGGGCACTATCCATGAGACCTGGGGGCATTATCCATGAGACCTGGGGGCAGGGCCGGCCCGATGATGGTGCAGTGTGGAGCGGCCGCTCCGAGCGACAAATATCTTGGGGCCGCTAGGAGCGGCAAATTTTTGCGCCGCTGCATTGTTTTTAGTGCCGGTGGGGCATCTTATTTGGCGGCCGGCGTATGGGAGCAGTGACCAAGGATCCGCCCAAATTTTTGCGCTGCCGCCGCAGCACTGTCTTCTTTGGAGGCCGGCACATGTGACACTGAGCAGTTACTGATGCCGTCTGACCACGCCCACACATACGTCTTAATCTCACGCTTCCATTCCTGCACGGCTGGACGCATGTGTTTAGGCGCGTTCGGCCGGCGTCAGTAACTGCCCAGCGTTCCATGCGCTGGCCGGCATCCAAAGAAGATAGTGCTGCGGCGGCAGCGCAAAAATTTGGGCGGATCCTCGGGCTTCAGCAGGCTGCTCGTCTCTCCTCCGGCTGGGCCAGGGTCCGCCACCAGGTATGTGCCTGCCATAGAGGTGCCGGCCCTGGGCAAACAGCATGAAGGGATGAGCTCACTCCCCTCCGGAACAGGGGGAGCCTCTCATCCCGCAGCCACTTAGCTCTCTGTACATCGCAGTCTTATCTCTCTATACATCATCCGCCCCATAATCCTCATCAATTCATTTTAATAGCCACCTCTGTACCCCCAATTCATTTTAATAGCCCCCTCTGTACCCCAATTCATACTAATAGTCTCCTCTGTACCCCCAATTAATTTTAATAGCCCCCTCTGTACCCTCAATTCATACTAAGTCCCCTCTGTACCCTCAATTCATACTAATGGCCCCCTCTGTACCCCCAATTCATATGTATTGGTATGCGGAGGTGGTTATTAATATGAATTGGGGGCATAGAGGGCGATTTTAGTATGAATTGGTGTACAGAGGGGGCTATTAAAATAAATTGGTGTACAGAGGGGCTATTAAAATAAATTGGTGTACAGAGGGGGCTATTAAAATAAATTGGCGCGCAGAGGGGGCTATTAAAATGGGGGTACAGAAGGGTCTATTAAAATGAATTGACGCGCAGAGGGGGCTATTAATAATATTAATAGACGCATACACAGCGCACATTATTGTGAGTATTATTGCTGTTTTTAGCTCCGTGATACGCTCATACAAATCACGTTTTTTTTTGGGGGGGCAGCATTTCATCTTGTGCTCCAGGCAGCACATTGTCTTGGGCCGGCCCTGCCTGGGGGCATTATCCATGAGACCTAGGGGCATATATCCATGAGAGCTGGGGGCATCATCCATGAGAGCTGGGGCAATTATATCCATGTGAACTGGGAAAATATATCCATATAACCAGTGCCGTGTATATTATTCTGGGGGTCCAGTGCTGTGTATATAATTCTGGGGGGTCTGGGCCTGGATATATATATAGATTATATATAAAACGCGTTAGTCCAGTTGCCAAAATCGCGAGTATACCTGTACGTAGTGATACCTTTCACTGATCAGTATAGTTTCCAGTTTACACTCTTGAAAGCTTGTCTTTTAAATGTATAGTTAACCCAATAAAAATGGTATCACCGGCTCGTCCGGCTATACTCGTGATATATATATTTTTTCTTCAGGTAATAGGGGTTGTGGAATTCGTGGGTGAGTTCCCTCACTTTTTTTCCCAGGACTTGACCCCTGGTTATAATATTCAGATAGGTCATGACGTATACATATAATAATGATATATTATGAATCTGCTGAGTCTGCTGGAAAGAACGATATATAATATATCTGGGTTATATTATAAAACATGGCTTGAAAACGCGCGTTTAAACATGATGAGCGAAACCGGTAAAAATGAGCTCAGCACACAGGTGTGAAATGGCTCAGCAGCGAAAGGATTAACATATCTCGATACAGAATGTACCTGTAAACATGTAACATACAGGGTAATTCAGAGAGATCCGAATTGTGGCCGAACGGTAATCGAACAGTGAAAATCAGCGTACAGTTACCTTTCCTGGCCATTCGGCTATCCAGAGAGCAGGCAGTTCGCCAAATGTTTGCCAATTGCCTGCACATACGGTGCCTGTTCGAGGGCAATGAAATCCCCATAGAGAAGCAATGCTTCGTCTATTCAGAGAACAGAAACCAGCAGTGAAAAGTTGTCGAAGTGCCCTGCTGTTCGGTGGTTTCATTCGACAGGTTTATTCAGGTGAATCCCATAGGCTTCAATGTTAAAAAATTTCCAGTTTTAATTCAATGTCTAATAAACCGTTAATTATAATATTCTGCAGTAAAGAGTCTCTTTATTTATAGATTTTTTAGGATCTTTTAAAGAGACTTTATGGACATCCTGTATATTTGAAGCCTTGGGGGTCATTATAATGTTACTGTAAAGTTATGTGTTTTCATTAACTTGACTTTTTTGTGCTGAATGTATTTAAAAGCAACCCAAGGATTACAGTACTTATATAGCAGCCAACCTGCCAACTATGGCAGGTCTGAGATCTACTGTAGAGGGTGGAGGCATGGCAACACTGGTAACATCCGAAATGTTGGCATGTAATTCTGGCACTCACTTGTGCCATGATAACCAGGTGCCTGATTAGGAGGGTGGGCACATGGTTGTCAGAGCATGGTCACTGGTGACATTCATGCTACTAAAACAGGGGTAGCATGTGTGTGCATGTATGCCAGGATGATTGGCAGCCAATAAGGTTGCATTAGCATTCGTGTATGGGCTTATAGAGTTCTGATTTTAATTATTCAAGCACTGTGATCTAATATAAATAGGCATTGATCTTGATGAAAATTTGGCGACAGCTATGGACTGTCAGGTGATCGGATGTACTAAGGGAAAAACAACACAGGGACCAGGCAGTCCAATGCTGGGTATTTAATCTGGAGAATGGCGTTCTTTACTTTGTACACAGTCAAACAACGTGACCTGGCAGCTCTGCAACATATGAATGAGAGACAGAGGACGGAGGGACGGGAAGGCCGCCACTGCCTTTGTGATTTCCATCTTGTGCAAAAGCAAAGAAAAGTTTTTTTTAAGGTCCTGGAGCACTTTTTGGTTTGTCCCCCCTCCCCACCTCTTTATTTTGGATACCCCTGCCACACCACATGAATATGTTCTTTTGCAATGTGACTTGCGATGTGTTATTTCTGATTGTATACTTTTTGAGATTTGGCCCTGCGTGGCTGTTGTACGGTCTGACCGTCCTCTTAGGCTGGGGTCAGACTAGCGTAGTGTTCACGTCCGTGGTTGCGCCTAAAAGTACGTCCGTGATAGCATGACAGAAAGCCCATTGGAGCCTGACACATGAAATACGTCTGCACTGAACTGCGGACGCACAACGGCCGCGGCCCACGGACGCAAGGCAGGCAAGAACGTACAACTCCTAGAACGGCCGCATAGCTTTGTGTGTGAGTGATGGAACGTGGTCAGACGGACTGCATTTATACGTCCAGCATTTTTCACGGACAAAATGGTTTCGATTTTTAATTTATTTTCTCTCCTACATCCGTCAAAATATACATCAGTGAAAAAAACGGACTGTCTGGCCACTACTGCGTCTTCCGTACTGACGTACGTCCGTGTGCACGGACGTACAGTCCGTAGAAATCACGCTCGTCTGACCCTAGCCTTAGATTGTATGTCTTCTGGCTGATGCGTTTTCAAAATAAAAAAATTTTGAATGCAAAAAAAAAAAAAGAAAAAGAAAGGACTCCGGTCCTGGCTTAGTATTGTGCTTGGTACAGTACTTTATAGGCTTATGTCATTAGATATTTTAGATTTTAACATATGATAATCATAATACAAACTGTTTACACACATTGAATGTTGTGGGATATTCTTTATCTATACTATCGACCTTAAATAACCTCTTTTCTGACCTCCTCTCCTTACTTTTTTGTCTGCAAGAATAAAATAGGTGTAAATATATAATTTTGATTCAGTGTAGCGATAAATGCAGAGAAAGTTTCTCTTTAGAATGCAGATTAAGGCTGATTTTTAAGTGCTTGGTAATTCAGTTTGACAGTATAGGGTGATATTAAGAGCCTTTTCTTTCTATGTTTATAGACACATCGCATTGCAGGAAGTCCAAAATTTCAGTTCGCATAACAAAGCATATGACTTTTGGCAAGACACATCTTCCTATGTCTTAGGAATGTGAATGAGGAAGAAATAGCCTATGTTTTAAATCACTGTCTGTGTTTCTTCCCTCTGCGTGACATTGTACTTTATTTTACTTTTCTATTGAAATCATGGAGTGGGGAACTCGGGTATGTATGAACAGAAAACCTGTACATTTTCTATGTGGGTGTTTTCTTGCAGTGACTGTTATAAATAGATATGTTTGGATATATGATATATGCAAGCTACACTGTATTATATCGACATGACTGCAACACAGCTGCTGTGATCAACACAGCAGTGTAACTGATGTGTAAATAAAGGGACCATATTAAAATGGGCTACCTTACGCATGACTAATGATTAATTGTGTTTTGATTAGAACCCGGCAGATTAAAAGGAACTTTCCATGAACAAATTCAGTTTGGGTCATTCGATAGGGATTTAAATTTAATCTATACCTTGTGCTAGTCAAATGGCCAGCATAGATGTTACATAAATAGCTGTCAAAGAAACAGTCCCCTCTCCTTCTCCCACTCATTTCCACTAGCAAAATGGTTTATGATAAAAGTAAAGTGCAGCAGGGCAGAGCAGGAAAATCTCCCTGCATATGGTTCTTTCTGAGGCCCTCTGGCCGTTGACGTTGAGTCAGGAGACACCATCAATTCAAAGGGTCAGTCTGTCAAGTTTCATGAGCATAAAGCAGTGCCTGGCTCTGGTTCAAGACAAACTAGTTAAAAATAACTCCTTAAAGGGCCACTACCAATAAAAAAATGAAATGTCCTTATTTTCCCGTGATGCCAGCAAGTGTGAAGGTGATAAAATACGTTATTATGCATTGGTTCATCGTAACCCTAAAAAGGCGTACTACTGCGTGGGGCACTTTGGAACCCAGCATCTCTGATTTCCACACCATGCGAGGTCAGGTGAGAGTCTGACCTTTCCACAATACCAAATCTGGCCACATAATGTATAGAAATTCGAAAAAAGGGAGAATAATATTTTGAAAGTTTTACTTTTTTTTTTCTTTTCTCGAAGACAATGCCATTATGTGCTTCAGTAGCATTATGTGTCTTTACTTCATAAGCAAACAATACCACTGCACTAACTCACCTTCTCTTTCTCACACCAGGACCAAATGTGGAGATTTATTGCGCAAAGCTTAATTACATATAGGTTCATCTAAAACACAAGTCGTCGCACTGCTGAGTAGGGATGAGCCGAACACCCCCGAGTTCGGTTCGCTTTCGAACTCAATCTTTTCAGAAGTTCGAATTCGAACTCGAACACGAACTCAATACAAGTCAATGGGACTCAAAAATCGATTTTTAGAGTGCCCTCCAAGAGGGCATATATGCTAGATATTTGCCATAAAAGGTGTATGGGGGTCCGGGTAGTGCCCTGGGGGACAGGAAACAAGGACAAAAAGTTTTAAAATAAACGTTTTTAAAGGGAGAGTAAGAGTTTTCCATGAAATAAGGGTTAAAAATAAAAACGAAAAATTCCTTCAACTATCGTGCCTAGGAGTCCCCATAACCTGCCCGTGAAGTGGCGGATTTCTAGGATGTATAGAAACATTTAAAAACAATGTCCGGGTCTGGGTTGTGCCCTGGGGGACAGGAAACAAGGACAAAAAGTAAAAAAAAAAAAGTTTTTAACCCCTTCACTGCTGACGACGTGTGGGCTCAGTTACTCCCGCTGTATGCTTAGGAGGACGTGTCCCACACGTCATCAGCATTGCGGGACCCCCGGCGGAGATACTCACCTCTCTGTCCGGGGTCCCGCGGCGTTCTGACTTCAGCATCCTCAGACGCCGTGAGATGCGTTGTATAGAGATGCTGATGGGGTTGTGTATAGAGATGCTGTGTGGCTGTGTATAGAGATGCTGTGTATAGAGATGCTGATGGGGTTGTGTATAGAGATGCTGTTTGTGTATAGAGATGCTGATGGGGTTGTGTATAGAGATGCTGTTTGTGTATGGAGATGCTGTGTGACTGTGTATAGAGATGCTGATGGGGTTGTGTATAGAGATGATGTATATAGAGATGCTGATGGGGTTGTGTATAGAGATGCTGTGTATAGAGATGCTGATGGGGTTGTGTATAGAGATGCTGTTTGTGTATAGAGATGCTGATGGGGTTGTGTATAGAGATGCTGTGTGACTGTGTATAGAGATGCTGTGTATAGAGATGCTGATGGGGTTGTGTATAGAGATGTTGTGAGGTTGTGTATAGAGATGCTGTGTATAGAGATGCTGATGGGGTTGTGTATAGAGATGTTGTTTGTGTATAGAGATGCTGATGGGGTTGTGTATAGAGATGCTGTGTGGCTGTGTATAGAGATGCTGATGCGGTTGTGTATAGAGATGCTGTGTATAGAGATGCTGGTGGGGTTGTGTATAGAGATGCTGTTTGTGTATAGAGATGCTGATGGAGTTGTGTATAGAGATGCTGTGTGGCTGTGTATAGAGATGCTGATGGGATTGTGTATAGAGCTGCTGTGAGGTTGTGTATAGAGATGCTGTGTATAGAGATGCTGATGGGGTTGTGTATAGAGATGCTGTTTGTGTATAGAGATGCTGATGGGGTTGTGTATAGAGATGCTGTGTGGCTGTGTATAGAGATGCTGTGTATAGAGATGCTGATGGGGTTGTGTATAGAGATGCTGTTTGTGTATAGAGATGCTGATGGGGTTGTGTATAGAGATGCTGTTTGTGTATAGAGATGCTGATGGGGTTGTGTATAGAGATGCTGTGAGGTTGTGTATAGAGATGCTGTGTATAGAGATGCTGATGGGGTTGTGTATAGAGATGCTGTTTGTGTATAGAGATGCTGATGGGGTTGTTTATAGAGATGCTGTGTGGCTGTGTATAGAGATGCTGATGGGGTTGTGTATAGAGATGCTGTATATAGAGATGCTGATGGGGTTGTGTATAGAGAAGCTGTGTATAGAGATGCTGATGGGGTTGTGTATAGAGATGTTGTGAGGTTGTGTATAGAGATGCTGTGTATCAGTGGCGTAACTAGAAACCTGAGGGCCCCGGTGCAAGAATCCATGAAGGGCCCCAACCCCCCCAAAAAAGATACATATTTTTACCTTTTTTTTTTCTGCAATATAAAAAAGATAGTATTGCCCCAGCTCACATGGACATATATTGCCCCAGCTCACAATGGACATATATTGCCTCCAGCTCACATGGACATATATTGCCCCAAGACCAACACATGGATATATTGCCCCAGGCCACACATGGATATATTGCCCCAGCTCACACATGGATATTTTTTGCCCCCAGCTCATGGAAATACTGCCCCAACACATGGATATACTGCCCAGCTCATGGATATACTGCCCAGCTCATGGATATACTGCCCCAGCACATGGATATACTGCCCCAGCAATGGATATACTGCCCCAGCTCTGCCCCCCAGCTCATGGATATATTGCCCCAGCTCTGCCCCAGCACATGGATATACTGCCCCAGCTCTGCCCCCCAGCTCATGGATATATTGCCCCAGCTCTGCCCCAGCTCATGGATATATTGCCCCAGCTCTGCCCCCAGCTCATGGATATATTGCCCCAGCTCTGCCCCCCCAGCTCATGGATATATTGCCCCAGCTCTGCCCCCCAGCTCATGGATATACTGCCCCCAGCCCAGCTCTTACCTGCTCAGGGGGGCCCAGGCCCAGGGCAGGCTCCGCCGGCATCTTGTCCTCCTTGGCGAGCGGCCGCTGGAAACATGCAGCTTGGCCGCTCGCCGGAAACCACCTGATCAGCGGGAGGTCTCGTGCACTGGTCAGGTGGTTTCTCTCCCACGTGAGCGGCCAAGCTGCATGTCAGCGGCCGCTCGCGTAGGGAGAGGGACGGCCAGCGTGCGGCTCCCAGATTCCGGCGCTTTTTGCCGGAATCGGGCAGCGGCGCTGGGCCCCCCTCCAGTGGCTGAATGCCAGGGCCCGGTCGCAACTGCGACCGCTGCGACCCTGGTACTTCCGCCACTGCTGTGTATAGAGATGCTGATGGGGTTGTGTATAGAGATGCTGTTTGTGTATAGAGATGCTGATGGGGTTGTGTATAGAGATGCTGTGTGGCTGTGTATAGAGATGCTGATGCGGTTGTGTATAGAGATGCTGTGAGGTTGTGTATAGAGATGCTGTGAGGTTGTGTATAGAGATGCTGTGTGTAGAGATGCTGATGGGTTGTTTATAGAGTTGCTGTTTGTGTATAGAGATGCTGATGGGGTTGTGTATAGAGATGCTGTGTATAGAGATGCTGTGAGGCTGTGTATAGAGATGCTGTGTATAGAGATGCTGATGGGGTTGTGTATATAGATGCTGTTTGTGTATAGAGATGCTGATGGGGTTGTTTATAGAGATGCTGTGTGGCTGTGTATAGAGATGCTGATGGGGTTGTGTATAGAGATGCTGTATATAGAGATGCTGATGGAGTTGTGTATAGAGATGCTGTGTGGCTGTGTATAGAGATGCTGTGTATAGAGATGCTGATGGGGTTGTGTATAGAGATGCTGTTTGTGTATAGAGATGCTGATGGGGTTGTGTATAGAGATGCTGTGTGGCTGTGTATAGAGATGCTGATGCGGTTGTGTATAGAGATGCTGTGAGGTTGTGTATAGAGATGCTGTGTATAGAGATGCTGATGGGGTTGTGTATAGAAAAGCTGTTTGTGTATAGAGATGCTGATGGGGTTGTGTATAGAGATGCTGTTTGTGTATAGAGATGCTGATGGGGTTGTGTATAGAGATGCTGTTTGTGTATAGAGATGCTGATGGGGTTGTGTATAGAGATGCTGTGTGGCTGTGTATAGAGATGCTGATGGGATTGTGTATAGAGATGCTGTGTGGCTGTGTATAGAAATGCTGTGTATAGAGATGCTGATGGGGTTGTGTATAGAGATACTGTTTGTTTATAGAGATGCTGATGGGGTTGTGTATAGAGATGCTGTGTGTGTATAGAGATGCTGTTTGTGTATAGAGATGCTGTGAGGTTGTGTATAGAGATGCTGTGTGGCTGTGTATAGAGATGTTGTGTGTAGAGATGCTGATGGGGTTGTGTATAGAGATGCTGTGAGGTTGTGTATAGAGATGCTATGTGTAGAGATGCTGATGGGGTTGTGTATAGAGATGCTGTTTGTGTATAGAGATGCTGATGGGGTTGTGTATAGAGATGCTGTGTATAGAGATGCTGTGAGGCTGTGTATAGAGATGCTGTGTAAAGAGATGCTGATGGGGTTGTGTATATAGATGCTGTTTGTGTATAGAGATGGGGTTGTGTATAGAGATGCTGTGTGGCTGTGTATAGAGATGCTGATGGGGTTGTGTATAGAGATGCTGTGCATAGAGATGCTCATGGGGTTGTGTATAGAGATGCTGTTTGTGTATAGAGATGCTGTGAGGTTGTGTATAGAGATGCTGTGTGGCTGTGTATAGAGATGCTGTGTGTAGAGATGCTGATGGGGTTGTGTATAGAGTTGCTGTTTGTGTATAGAGATGCTGATGGGGTTGTGTATAGAGATGCTGTGTATAGAGATGCTGTGAGGCTGTGTATAGAGATGCTGTGTATAGAGATGCTGATGGGGTTGTGTATATAGATGCTGTTTGTGTATAGAGATGCTGATGGGGTTGTGTATAGAGATGCTGATGGGGTTGTGTATAGAGGTGCTGTATATAGAGATGCTGATGGGGTTATGTATAGAGATGCTGTTTGTGTATAGAGATGCTGATGGGGTTGTGTATAGAGATGCTGTGTATAGAGATGCTGTGAGGCTGTGTATAGAGATGCTGTGTATAGAGATGCTGATGGGGTGTGATATAGATGCTGTTTGTGTATAGAGATGCTGATGGGGTTGTGTATAGAGATGCTGTGTGGCTGTGTATAAGATGCTGATGGGGTGTGTATAGAGATGCTGTGCATAGAGATGCTGATGGGGTTGTGTATAGAGATGCTGTTTGTGTATAGAGATGCTGTTTGTGTATAGAGATGCTGTGTATAGAGATGCTGTGAGGCTGTGTATAGAGATGCTGTGTATAGAGATGCTGATGGGGTTGTGTATATAGATGCTGATGGGGTTGTGTATAGAGATGCTGTATATAGAGATGCTGATGGAGTTGTGTATAGAGATGCTGTGTGGCTGTTTATAGAGATGCTGTGTATAGAGATGCTGATGGGTTGTGTATAGAGATGTTGTGAGGTTGTGTATAGAGATGCTGTGTATAGAGATGCTGATGAGGTTGTGTATAGAGATGCTGTTTGTATATAGAGATGCTGATGGGGTTGTGTATAGAGATGCTGTGTGGCTGTGTATAGAGATGCTGATGCGGTTGTGTATAGAGATGCTGTGAGGTTGTGTTTAGAGATGCTGTGTGTAGAGATGCTGATGGGGTTGTGTATAGAGTTGCTGTTTGTGTATAGAGATGCTGATGGGGTTGTGTTTAGAGATGCTGTGTATAGAGATGCTGTGAGGCTGTGTATAGAGATGCTGTGTATAGAGATGCTGATGGGGTTGTGTATATAGATGCTGTTTGTGTATAGAGATGCTGATGGGGTTGTTTATAGAGATGCTGTGTGGCTGTGTATAGAGATGCTGATGGGGTTGTGTATAGAGATGCTGTATATAGAGATGCTGATGGAGTTGTGTATAGAGATGCTGTGTGACTGTGTATAGAGATGCTGATGCGGTTGTGTATAAAGATGTTGTGAGGTTGTGTATAGAGATGCTGTGTATAGAGATGCTGATGGGGTTGTGTATAGAGATGCTGTTTGTGTATAGAGATGCTGATGGGGTTGTGTATAGAGATGCTGTGTGGCTGTGTATAGAGATGCTGATGCGGTTGTGTATAGAGATGCTGTGAGGTTGTGTATAGAGATGCTGTGTATAGAGTTGCTGATGGGGTTGTGTATAGAGATGCTGTGCATAGAGATGCTGATGGGGTTGTGTATAGAGATACTGTTTGTGTATAGAGATGCTGATGGGGTTGTGTATAGAGATGCTGTTTGTGTATAGAGATGCTGATGGGGTTATGTATAGAGATGCTGTGTATAGAGATGCTGATGGGGCTGTGTATAGAGATGCTGTGAGTTTGTGTATAGAGATGCTGAGAGGCTGTGTATAGAGATGCTGTGTGGCTATGTATAGAGATGCTGTGTGGCTGTGTATAGAGATGCTGTATGGCTGTGTATAGAGATTCTGTTTGTGTATAGAGATGCTGATGGGGTTGTGTATAGAGATGCTGTGTATAGAGATAGTGTGAGGCTGTGTATAGAGATGCTGTGAGGTTGCATATAGAGATGCTGTGAGGTTGCATATAGAGATGCTGTGAGGTTGTGTATAGAGATGCCTTTGCGGCGCCGAAGTGCGGCCCAGCTCTGGTAGGGGCCGCCATCTTGGATGGCGGCTCCACTCCCGGGTCCCCCCTCACTGCCTGACGTCCTCACGCATAGCGTGAGGACGTCAGATAGCCAGGGAACCCCTAGCTGCCCGGAATCCCCTGGTGGAGATAGGGGGTTCATTTGAACCCTGATATCTCCAGGCAGCTAGGGGGTCATGGTGGGTGTCAATCGAAAGGCCTGAGCATGGCCTTTCAAATGTATTTTTGTATTAAACATGTATTTTTTTTGTGTGTTATTTTTATTAATGCACCAATATTGTTCACATTTCAATTATTATGTGAACAATGATGCTGCACTAATGATTTTTTTCTACGGGGTGCGTTTGCTATAAATCACGTAATTCCCCCCACAAAATGTAACAAATCCCCATTTCTAATTTTTGTACAAGCGCACCCCATAGAAAACATAACCGCAAACGCTCATGTGCTAAAATGGGGAAAAAAACACTTTACACACTGCAGATGATTAAAAATTCAATTTTTATTGCATTTTTTTTCATAATATACAGGCAGGACATGACGTATACATATAAAAATTATATATTATGAATCTGCGGAGTCTGCCGGAAAGAACGATATCTAATATGTCTGGGTTATTTAATAAAATGTGGCTTCAAATCGCGTTTAAACATGATGAGCGAAAGCAGTACAAATGAGCTGAGCACACAGCAGTGAAATGCAGCATATTAGAGGAAGATTTCGGAGAGAAATTAACACTTCTCAGAAGCAGACACCACCCCCTCAGTGTCTACATACATACAATGTATCAAATTCATTAGTCCAGACTAAAAACACCTGTTGCAGTGGTGGAAGTACCAGGGTCGCAGTGGTCGCAGTTGCGACCGGGCCCTGGCATTCCGCCACTGGAGGGGGGCCCAGCGCTGCCACCAGATTCCGGCAAAAAGCGCCGGAATCTGGGAGCAGTGCCGCTGGCTGTTCCCCTCCCTGCGAGCGGCCCGCTGGCTTGCAGCTTGGCCGCTCGCGTGGGATGGGAACTAGCTGACCAGCGCACGAGATCTCGCGAGAACTCGGCTGTGCTGGTCAGGTGGCTTCCGGTGAGCGGCCAGGCTGCCTGCTTTCAGCGGCCGCTCACCACATAGAGGAACAACGGCGGCAGCAGAGGAGCCTGAGGTGAGCGGGGGGCCCTATATATCCATAAGAGCTGGGGCAGAATATATCCATGAACTGGGGCAGAATATATCCATGAGCTGGGGCAGAATATATCCATGAGCTGGGGGCAGAATATATCCATGAGCTGGGGCAGAATATATCCATGAGCTGGGGGCAGAATATATCCATGAGCTGGGGCAGAATATATGCATGAGCTGGGGCAGAATATATCCATGAGCTGGGGCAGTATATCCATGTGCTGGGGCAGTATATCCATGTGCTGGGGCAGTATATCCATGAGCTCAATACTTTTGATTAACACCCTAAGTATAGTCTATCTACTACCATCGACAATATAAATTATATAGTCAATGCAGTTTGAGTAGGATAAGTATGCTGAATGAGTAAATAGCTGAAAGACAGGATGAGGAATATGCTAAGATAATCACTCCACTACAGTAGTGATATTTTGAGGTGTGCTTTATTTTACGGATTTCTTTTTTTTTTTTAAAGAACTGAATAAGAAACAGATTGTACAGCAAATGCTTATGCCAGCTCTGGAATATAGAGATGTAGTGTATGCAGCTGCCCCACAAACACACCTCCAGAAATTTACTACATTGTATAACTCATTCTGCCGCTTTGTGCTACAATGTAACTGTGACATGTTAAAAGAGCTAAACTGGCCGTCGCTGGAATCTAGACGCACTCTTCACCTTTGCAACCTGCTGTTTAAGAGGTTTTCTGGGAAGCTACCACTCTACCTGAATAGACTGCTTCCCCCAGCAGATACCTCATCCTATAACCTCCGATCCAGTACCTGCAACTTACTTGCAGCACCACAATACAAAAGGACAGTGGCTCGATCCTCATTTTCCTACCGAGCACCACAATTAGGGAACAACCTCCCAGGCGCCATCAAATCTTCCCCCAGTTTAAAGTCACTTAAGAGATCTCTATTAACATACCTCCAAACAGAATGTACCTGTAAACATGTAACATAGTGACTATATTTATTTTCTGTTAATCTGTATATCTGTGCTGTTTTTTTTTATTATCTTGCATTTTATTACTTTGTATTTCTTTAACAACTGTAACAATTTAATGTTGTTGAACCCAGGACATACTTGAAAACGAGATAAATCTCAATGTATCCTTCCTGGTAAAATCCTTTATAAATAAATAAATAAAACCAGAATGGTGGCATGAAATGTGCATGAAAAGAAATGTGCAATACCACCATTACATGAGGTTTTTTTCGAAATTAAACGTTTTTTATTTTTTAAATTAATGCAATGGGATACAGAAGGAAAAGGGGGATACATATCACATGAGAATTTTAGTACCCCTTTGCTAGTTTCACTTATAATGCTTCAGTCTGTAGCCACAAAGCTTTGCCCAGTGATACATTTTTCCATATTGTGTTTTTTTTTACACACAGAATTTAAATCTTCAAATATCTTGTTATGTTTATATGCCAGAATAGATTTATTTATTATCATTATTTTGTAAATATCATTTCATTGAAATTTTTTAGAAAATGTAAAATAGGCATGCGGACTCGCAGGTCCAAAGAGTCATATACGATAAGTGCAAATATGATAAAAAAACATACGAAGGAAAAAGAAAAGGGGGGACACGCAGGTCCAACAGTGGTACGGGGCGCGTAGGCTCCCAGGGGTAAACAAGAGGGGGAAGAGAGCAAGCATATGTCTTCGAGTGGGAGCAGTACGTGACTCACACTGGGAGAGAGGTGTAAAAATTGAGCCAAAGTAGGTTAGGGGGGAGAGGAGGGGGATCAACCTCAGGCAGGGTGGGTCCTAAGCGGGACTAGAAGGCAGTCGAAGGAGCTATCATGAGCCAGCGGATCAGATGAACAGATAATGAGGAAGCTGGTCAGAAACTGATATGTCGACAAAAACACTTGCATGGTGTACCAAGATAGTTGCGGGAAGCAATCTATTGAATAGGCTTGTGCACCGATTTTTTTTTTGGTTCGATTCGGTTCGATTTGTTCAGATGTTTAAAATTTTTGATTCGGCTCGTTCCGACCGATTTCTGTTTCGATTCGGTTCGGTTCGGCTCGTTTTTCGTGTAAATTTTTTTTTCGGAATATCGACCATTTTTCGGGTTTTCAGGTCACTTTGCTCGTTTTTTGTATCGACTTTTCGTGATTTCGGAAATTTTCGTTTTTTTCGGTGACGTCTGTTCTCCTCGATTCAAAGTGTCTAACTCTATTCGTTTTGACGTAAACTACTATGGTTTACTTTTTTTATACTTTATATATTTTTTTATAATAAATTTTTGGTTTGTTTTTCGGATCCGATAATTCATTCTGTCGATACGATAATTCTGGCGATTCTATCGTGTTTTTTTATTTATTAAATAAAGATCCTTTTTTTCTTATGAATATACATTTCACAACTTTATTTAATCACATTAAAAAAATGGTATGAAAGCCAAGGAACAAAAAAAAATGAACAAAACGATTTAAAAAACGCTAAACTGACCCGAATGGTCTGACTTAAGGCTAGGGTCAGACTAACGCAGTATTAACGTGCGTTTATCCGCACTAAATCACGGCCGTAGTAGCAGCAAATGACGTCCAATGCCGGGCAGCATACGAAGAACGGCCGCACGAAAGTGCGGCCGCGCAACGGAAGTGGCAAACGAACGCATTTTTTCGAGAACGTCAAACCACTAGTACTGACGTACAGAGTGCGCTGCGTCCGCTAGTGGCATGTGTGCGTGATTAGGAGAGGTCAGACGCTGCTAATGTCCGGCCAACATCACGTCCAGATGCAAAAAGTGTTTTATTGATGATCCGTACAAAATCACGGACGAAAATGCGCGTCATATAACCGCTGTCGCGTATTCCGTGAAAAAATACGTCCATTCGTTCGAACGCACTTTTTCACGGACAATGCGAAAAATGCGTTAGTCTGACCCTAGCCTTAAAAATAAAAACCAGAACAAACGGTTTTAAAACGGAAAAATAGTTGATTAAAATGATCTGAAACGAAAAAAAAAACAACAAATAAAATGATTTAAAACAGACAAAAACAAAATTAACCCTTTTGCCGCTGAGGCATTTCACGGCTTCCCTTCACGCCTGTGTGCGGTCTGCTGCTGAGCTAATTTTTAACAGTTTCGCTCCTCTTGTTTAAACGCGTTTTGAAGCCTTATTTTATAATATGACCCAGACATGTTATATATCGTTCTTTCCGGCAGACTCGGCAGATGATTCATAATATATCATTATCATATGTATGCGTCATGTCCTGTCTGTATATTATAACAAAAAATGCAATAAAATTAGAATTTTCAATGTTTGTTTTACAAAGTGTAAAGTGTTTTTTTCCACATTTTAACATGCGAGTGTTTGCGGTTATATTTTATGAGTTGCGTTTGTTAAAAAAAATTGAAATGGGGACTTGTTATATTTTTTTTGGGTGAAAATTACACTATTTTTAACAAACGCACCCCATACAAAAATCCTTAGTGCAGCATCATTGTTCACATTATAATTGAAATGGGAACAATATTGCTGCATTAACAAAACAAAACAAAAACCTGTTTATTTTTTTTTAGATTTTAATTTTTTATAATTTTTAACATTGTCATGTTTGGTATTGTTGGAAAGGCCATGCTCTGGTCGATCCAAAGATACCAAACATTAACCGATAGCTGCCGCGGATCGGGAGATAGGGGGTTCATTGGAACCCCCTATCTCCACCATTGGTCGCAGTTAGGGGTTAACTCCAGAACTGACGTCATTGTGACGAGGTCTTGGGACTGTCGGCAGCTGCCGTTCCCCCACGCTGTGGTCTTCCTGCAAAGACGTGACCATGTTGGCGGGCAGCGTCTTAGCGGCAGCGGTGGGAGAGAGAGAGCTCATAGCTGGGAGGAGGTGTTGCGTGAAGCTGCAAATAGGGACAAATAAACTAGACCTGAGCCGCACTGAGGATCTTTGGGTTGTGTCGGAGAAGACTTCACGCAGTGCTGCCATCAATATTTTTTGATAAATTCTTGGTTATACAATGAATGTGACTGTGGACAAAAATCCGTGTTGTTGTGACATCGCCTAAGCTTAACAAAACCATGCCACGGTAATCAAATCTCAAGGCAGTACAACAAGGTTGTGTTAGTGTGTGACATTTTTTGGCCAGGCAGGCAGTGTAGAATGTGCACAGTCACATTCATGGCCAAATATGTTGACAAATTTATGACAAAGGGTCCATAGAAATGTCAATAAATATATGTACATATAATGTTAACAGTGTGGAAAAGAAACCAAGCAATACATATTAACTTATTAAGTAAGGAAAAACAACGCACACAAACAGGAAAATATAGAAAAAATATAAAATTTATTTACAACATGCCACATGGCATTGGCAAACTGCCCAACAGGGGCACAAACATACTCATAGGAGAGGAGGAGGCTGGTCTCTATTGCCGCTCCAGGATGTCAATGGCGTTATTAATATGCTGCCTGAACTCCTGCAGCAACTCCTGGATGGCATCGAAGTTGGCGCCATCCTGACGCTGGACCTGTCAGTGTCCGGTCTGGCTTCTCCTTCTATATATCCAATAAATGAAAGAAGGAAAATACAGTAAGTAAAGCAGGTTTCTATTTTTGACTGAAAGTCTTGAAAAATATAACAGTAGTATATACCAGTGCTGGTGGCCTCCTGAGGCTCTGACTCCTCCGACTCCTCCGACTCCTTCTCCTCCACCACCACCGTCAGCATCTCTTCCGGTGCTATATCTAAGAAATTAAAGAAATAAAAAATACAGTAAACAACAAAACTGATTTATTTTTGAACAAAAGTCGATGCAAAATACAACAGTAAAAAAAAAACCTGGACTCGCGGCCTCCTGCTGCGGCTCCGGCTCCCTCTCTCCATCGCCATGCTCCTCCTCTTGCTCCTCCTGCTCCTCTTGTGCTATACATAAAAAAATTAAATGAAAATACAGTAAACAAATTTTTTTTCTGTTTTTGACCAAAAGTCGTTGCAAAATAAAACAGTATATACCAGCGCTGGTGGTCGCCCGTGGCTCCCCCTCCTCCTCCACTGGGGCACTGGTGCCCGCCGGGGCAGATGCTGCCTTTGCCTTCCTGTCTTCTGCCAAATCCAAAAATAACACGTAAATAATGCAGACTGGAAAAAATGGTATTTCTATACAATATATTGCCGAAAGTATTGCGACACCCCTCCACTACCCACTAGCACTACCAGCTTGACCCACCACTACTCCCATCTCATAGTTCTAAAGTCACAAAATATTTATTTATTTATTTCCCCTGCACATAGACATATATTACCGTTCAATTATATATTTTTTTCAGAAGTAAACATTACGTTTATTCAATAAAAACTATTATTTGTGTTGTGTGCATACAAAACGTATTGTGCTGACTGCTTTTAGTTATTATATAGATGGCCTCAGTTTCACTTTCAGTTTCTGCGAATAAAACTGTGGATATAGCAGAAACAACAGAAATCCACCATTTTGTATTGAAATTTGCATCTAAAGCGTTCAATGACACTGCTGTAGCAAACTGAATTTCTGCGCTGCATCAATTCAGCAGCTGCTGAGGATGTATTGAACGCGGCTCTGTTTGGATGCACTTTCAGAAGAACTACATGTCCCATCCTACCACTTAGCAGAGACGCAGAGATTTTTGTTGATGCGCAGGTGGGAGCCAATATTGGGCAAGCTGCGGGTCATCACGTATGCATCACTCAATCACAACAACCCCCCCCAGCACACTACAGTACACAGTGCCAAAAGAAATCCAGCATTGTAACTTCATCTACATCCATCAAATATCACAATTTTCACGAATACGTAAAATCCCAAAAAAGAAGAGCTATGGCAAAAATGCATGTAAGACGAGTCGTGAAAACGCAAAGCTATACACAATCACATTGCATGAAAAAAGGACTAGATAAATCAACGTATTTCTGTGCACATTAGCACATGCAAGCACATTATTATTATACAGGATTTATATAGCGCCAACAGTTTGCGCAGCGCTTTACAATATAACATGACACTTACATTTGGCTATGACGAGACGGATGTGCCTCAGCTGCTCCTGCTCGCGTGCCTTCAGATCGGACCAGCGTTTTCGGAGCTGGTCCTTCGTCCGGTCTTTCCCGAACAACTCCAGGATGGTGGTTCGGAGCTTGTCAGGTTTACGGTCCTTGCAGGTGTTATTCTTTCTGCCGTAAGGGCCCTTACGGCAGTCGTAATCTTTTTTGTCAAAAATGCGGACCAGCTCCAACATCTCCTCAAATGCCATGTTGCTGGCCTGCTTCTTCCTGGGTGGTGTCTCTGGGGTGGAAGCAGATGAGGACGAGGAGGTGTCCGAATGGGACTCTCTTCTTTCAGCCATGATATAAATTATAAATAAATTCAATATTTTTTGGCCTGTCAAAAAAGTTGTCAAAACTGGCTCAATAAAGTTACAACATCCGCGCGCGCGCATGGCATGCGCGACCCGTGGACGAATCGGATCCGACCCGATTACGAAGGAATTATCGTATCGACAGAATTATCGGATCATTGAAAACAAGAAACAAGTGATACGCATTTTACAAATACAAAATTTACAGAATCAGCGATATAACCGATAATAGTTAAATATACGATGTCCAGAATTACTGAAATGGAACCGAAATCACTAATGGAACCGAAATCATGAATAGAGCGAAAATAAATTTCGATTTGACACATTTCAAGTCCATTCGAAAACTCCGAAAATTTTTCGTTTCGGCTCGGAATCCTTTTCGGATCTGTCGGTTTTCGGGTCCGATCCGATTCGGAAAATCGGTCGAATCCGAAGACACGAATAGGGAAATTTCGTGAAAATTCCGAAATTCCGAAACCCGAAACGCACATCCCTACTATTGAACATAGAAAAAAGGCTCTTGCCTCTGTTGGTGACGGGGGGTAACCCCAAAAAATTATCCTAGGTAAGCACTGCGACTGTGTCTGTCTGCCTACCCCAATACAGCTTTGAAAGCATTTTTTTTTACTGCACTTCTCATTAAAAGCTAAGTTTTATTTTATTCTTTGGAAATCTCCACTATCTTTTTCAAGAGATTGACATGTGTAGGGTTCCATGACTCTAAGCTCCTCCATACGTCTGAACCAGACCCGCAGAGGAAGCGGTAGTGTTCGTTTCCAGTATAATGGGTCAGGCCCTTGGCGACTTTGAGAAAGCAAATCAGAATGGACTTTTTGTATGTCACCGCCGACAAGGTTGTGTGGTGAAGTAGCATGGATGCGGGGTGAAAGGGGGTGGGGGGGTGAGTGAACTCACAAGTGATAGAATGTAAGCTAGACCAGTATCTGCTGATCGCTTTGCAATCCCACCATATGTGGAGGACGGATCCCGGGGCCCCGTGACAACGCCAACAGTCCGGGGACACCACGGGGAAGAAGGCATGCAAACGAAGTGTAATACCAGAGCGACAACAATTTATATGCTGATTCCTGTGTTTTGCTAGCCTGAGAACAGAATAGATTTATTAATTATGCTTGAGTGTTTTGTTCTGACGACAAGCAGAATAATGTCTTTTTTAGGGAAAGATAGAAAAATGACACCAGGCAGCCCAGCTAGGCTGATTTGAATCTACCCTAGGATTTGAATAAGCTCCTTTAAATATGTTTTGTGTGTTTTATCTTGTAAATTATTTATTTATAATTTATATATTTCTAAATTATTTTACCAGGAAGGATACATTGAGATTTCTCTCGTTTTCAAGTATGTCCTGGGTTCAAGAACATTGTATTTCTATACCTGCTGTAACAATTCAGAGTAATAAATGCAAGATCTTAAAAAAAACAACACCAATATACAGATTAACAGAAAATAGATATATACGAAATATAGTCACTACGTTAAATATCAAACATTTCTTGTATAAGCTAAACTTGTGTCACGCCCCCCATCTGCATCCGTCCTCTGAGGCTCCTGGCAGCAATACTTTCCATGCTGCCCCTGTTCCTGCAAACTGTATTGTTGTATAACCTGCAAACAGCTCATCCAGCAAACCAACAGTTAACACCAAGCACGTCACACCACACCACTTTACACCACTTTTGTTTGATGGGGCTTGCTGTTCCCGAATAAAACACTTTATTTTTCACTTGAGGTCCTGCTTTTTCATCTTTATTGTTAGACCTCATATAAGCAGCTTTCTGGAGGCGTGGTGGATGAGCAAGCTCCAGCACAGAGCCCCGTCCTGGATCCCTCCCAGTTGCAAGCAGAGTTACTCAGTGTGCCGTGAAGGAAATGTAACGTCCCTGTCCATGCTTGCTGGACCACGTGTCTAAAGTAATGTGCACCTTGCTGCTGACTGCCTTTCCCAATGACTCCATAACATTGTCTTCCAAGTGCTGGTATAGTGCTGGAATGGCCTTCCGTGAAAAGAAATGGTGTTTTGGAACCTGCCACTGTGTTACAGCACATTCGGCAAATTCACGAAAGGAAGCAGAGTCCACCAGCTGGAAAGGCAGCAGCTGTAATGCGAGTAATTTTACCAAGGTGGCATTTAGACGTTGTGCATGTGGATGGTTGGGACTATATTTTTTATTCCGCTGCAGCAGCTGGGGCAACGAAATCTGACTGCATAAAGCTGCAGCTGATGATGGGATGCTGGCAGATTCAGAGGAAGGACGTGGTACACCCATTACTGTAGCATCATCCCTGTCAGTGGAGGTTGTAGGCAAAGTGTTGTGCCAACAGGATGCGTGGCAGGTGGTCATATGTTGCCTCAAGCAAGTGGTACCCAAGTGTCTGATGTCTTTCCCACGCTTGATCCTCTTCCGACATAGCTTACAAATAGCAATGCTGCAGTCTGCTGCACATGTCGTGAAGAACTCCCAGACAGCAGAGATCTTGGACGTGTGCTGCGAGACAACAGCGTTGTGCACCTGAGCAGCTTTGACATCTGATGCCTTGGACTGGCTATGGTTGCTCATAGAGGACGTTCTGCCTCATTTTTGTTGTGCCTCCTCCTCCCTTGACTCCTCTGTTCGATCAGGCACCCAGGTGGAGTCAGTGACCTCATCATCATTGTCATCACCCCCTATCTCTTCGTCACTGGAGCCAACCTCACAATATGCTGCAGCTGCTGGGGGAACATGAGTGCCAGTTCTTTGTGTGTTACTGGCACCCTCTCCCTCTAGGCTGATTATACTCCCTTCCTCAACCTCAGAGTTTGAATCAGAGCACTGGAGTTTCTGCGCATCCTCAAGCAGCATGTCACTGTCAATGTAGTCAAACAATTCAGCTGACTTCTCCATGTGTGATAGCGAGGCTACGGCAGGAGTAGCTGTGGACATGGAGGCTGAAATAGATGTTTTGGCAGCTGAGGTGGACTGTAAACCACTACAAGCCTGGCTGGCAGAGGACAGGGAGGATGAGGATGGCCTGGTTAGCCAATCCTGCAAATCCTCTGTATGTTGCTGCTGCTTAAGACGGCCAGCACCAGTTAGAAAAGACAAGCGTGCCCCTGCAGAGGATGCACCACATCCACGACAACCTGGGGCACAGCCTTCTGACACAGAGGCTGCTTGCCCTCTTATCTGTGTCTGGGAGACATGGTGAGTGATATATAGATTAAAGATTTACAGATTTTCCAGAACAAGTCAGTGATACAGCCTGATAGCCTTTGCAGTGGCAACACACAGATTCAAATTCACACAACTCTGGTATAAGTCAGTGATACAGCCTGATAGCCTGGCAGCAGCTGGCAGTGAGAAGACACAGATTACAATTCCCAGATATCTGCTAGAAGTATGTGGGACCCCCTGATAGCTGGCAGTGAGAAGACACAGATTAAAATTCCCAGATATCTGCTAGAAGTCTGTGAGACCCCAATAGCTGGCAGTGAGAAGACACAGATTACAATTCCCAGATATCTGCTAGAAGTATGTGGGACCCCCTGATAGCTGGCAGTGAGAAGACACAGATTACAATTCCCAGATATCTGCTAGAAGTCTGTGAGACCCCAATAGCTGGCAGTGAGAAGACACAGATTACAATTCCCAGATATCTGCTAGAAATCTGTGAGACCCCCTGATAGCTGGCAGTGAGAAGACACAGATTACAATTCCCAGATATCTGCTAGAAGTATGTGGGACCTCCTGATAGCTGGCAGTGAGAAGACACAGATTACAATTCCTAGATATCTGCTAGAAGTCTGTGAGACCCCAATAGCTGGCAGTGAGAAGACACAGATTACAATTCCCAGATATCTGCTAGAAGTATGTGGGACCTCCTGATAGCAGGCAGTGAGAAGACACAGATTACAATTCCTAGATATCTGCTAGAAGTCTTTGAGACCCCAATAGCTGGCAGTGAGAAGACACAGATTACAATTACCAAATATATGCTAGAAGAAAGTGAGGCCCCAATAGCAGGCAGTGAGAAGACACAGATTACAATTCAAAGAAATCTGCTAGACGTCTGTGAGACACACATAAAAGAACAATCTCCTCTCACTCCTGCAAAAAAAACATGTGCTGGGGCTGCGGGGAACCCTTATATAGTGTGCTGCGGGATTTAGCTCTGTGAGCCCATGATTGGGCAAAATTTGCCCAATCAGGACTCTGAGCCCTGATTGGCATAGTCTTGCACCTGTCTTGCACCTGACCTGTGGTCAGGTGCAAGGCTGTAGTCAATTACAAGCTTCAGGCCAGTGGAAAAGTGCATTGTGGTCGAATGTGGTGCATTGTGGGCGAACACTCGGAAATCGCCCGACTCGACTATTGCAATAATCTCTTATCTGGCCTCCCTCTGTCCCGCCTCTCCCCTCTACAATCCATCCTGAACACCTCCACCAGGCTAATTCACCTCACCCGCCGCTCTGTCTCTGCCGCTCCCCTCTGCGAGTCCCTTCACTGGCTCCCCATCCACTGCAGAATTAAGTTCAAAATCCTTATCCTTACCTACAAAACCCTCACTAACTCAGCTCCCCACTACCTGTCCTCATTAATCACCAAATACACCCCAGCCCGCTCCCTAAGGTCAAACAGTGACCTGCGCCTAGCTTCTCCCCGCATCACCTCTTCCCATGATAGACTGCAGGATTTCTCACGCGCAGCCCCCACTCTCTGGAACACTCTCCCTCGTACTGTCAGACTTTCCCCTAACTTCTCTTCCTTCAAACGCTCCCTGAAAACATTCCTATTTAGGGAAGCCTACCACCCAACTCACTGACGCAACCATCAATCACTCTCACCTTACAGTCCTCTCCTCCTGTTTCCAACCCCAACCCTCCCAGATTGTGAGTTCCTATGGGAATAGGGCCCTCATCTCCTCCTGTACTGTTTGTCAAATGTTGTTCAATGTATTGTAACCCTGTCTATACTGTGCCTAATGTACAGCACTGCGGAATATGCTGGCGCTTTATAAATAAAGAATAATAATAATAATAATAAATGTAAGATGTTCGCCGAACAGGCAATGTTCGAATCGAACTCATGTTCGGATCGAACCGCCAGCCCATCCCTAATCCTCGCTTCATCATTGTAGCTGTTTACCTGCATGGGTAAAGACCTCTGTACTCCTGCTCTGCAAAATCCCCACTACCTGTTCCTGATTACACCGGCTTCCTCTACCATAACCCTGATCCAGCAATCACTCTCACCATCCTCATCCGTATTGGCAATCTGGTCAGTCTAATTATCCATCCACCTCCACCCATATTTGTGTCTGTGTAGTATACTGCATGGTGGGCTCAAACCCCCCTTATAGTCTGGTGCCACGCCAGTACCAGAGCCCTAACAACTTGAGTCAAATTAAAAGGACATTTTATCTTACATCTTTAATACAATTCTTATTTTGGGGTAACACAGATCTCAGCTTTCCTTTGGGTAAGCTTTGACACATACAGTGTGCTGCATAGAAGGTCTTTTCTTTATGTGTCTGTGAATTTGAAGATGTCTTTGGATTTGGATTATGTCAGTCGACTAGATTCACTAGAGTTCCTTGCTAGATCTCGAAATGAACTGTGAGAACTCATGGGGATATGTCAGCCGTAACAAGTTAGAATCACCAAGGGCTGGATTCCGTAATATAAAAATATATGTTCTGCTGGGTGCCGGACAAAATCCCTACAGCCAGGTTCCCTAATGCCAACATCCCGACGGCCAACTTCCAGACAGAACAAGTGCCGGACATACCAACTTCCCTACACGGCCAACTTCCAGACATCCATAATCCCAGCCGCTAACCCTAATACTAACACCCTAACCCTAGGTGTAAGGGGTTAGGGCTAGGTTTAGGGGGTTAGGGTTAGGGGGTTAGGGCTAGGTTTAGGGGGTTAGGGCTAGGCTTAGGGGGTTAGGGCTAGGGCTAGGTTTATGGCGGTTAGGGTTAGGGCTAGGTTTAGGGGGTTAGGGTTTGGGCTAGGTTTAGGGGGTTAGGGCTAGGTTTAGGGGGTTAGGGCTCGGTTTAGGGCGGTTAGGGCTAGGTTTAAGGGGGTTAGGGCTAGGTTTAGGGTTAGGGCTAGGGAGTAGGGTTAGTGTTAGCCTTAGTGTTTTGGATGTCTGGAAGTTGGCCGTCAGGGAGTTGTCTGTGTAGGGAAGCTGGCCGTCGGGATTTTGGCATTAGGGAACCTGGTTGTAGGTAGGGATGAGCTGTTCGGTTCGATCAGTTCGGAGCTGTTCGATTCGAACATTGGCAGTTCGAAAGTTTGCGAACCTCGAACTTTTTGGTGTATTCGGTTCGAGTTCGAAAAAAATAATTTGAAAAAAGTATAAAAAATGCTTAAAAAATACTAAAAAATCTAGAAATAAAGAGACTCTTTACTGCAGAATATTATAAGCAACGGTTTATTAGATATTGAATTAAAACGGGAATATTTTTAACATTGAAGCCTATGGGATAAAACATTCTTGTTACTAAAACATCAGGCAGACACGGCACTCTAATCAGGCACTGTAGAAGGCAGCCTGCAGGGGCTTCCCAAGGATCCCCTTGAGGAGCAAGGAGCACACGGCCGTCGGATGATAGAGCTGCGACTGTGCGGGCTAGCCGCCCGGGTGCATGTGGCAGAGACAGTAGTAGAGCGGGAGGGAGCTACTGCACCTGCGGCCACGCCAGACCCCCCCAGCCCCCACCAGGACCCAGGGAGCCCCCACTGACCACCAGGCTAAGGTAAGGCGACACATTTCTAAAAAAAATAAAATCCGAGGACATTTTTAAATGTCTCCGGGAACATAAAATAAAACCTTCTTTTTTTCTTTCTCTACCTGGCTGAATCTATTTAATTATATATATTAGATACATTCAGCCAGGTAGAGGGGGGTGGCATGTGGGCTGCGCGGGGTCTCAGGCAGTGTTTTTTTTTGTGTGTATATTTTCAGCAAATTTATAGGGGAAGGCAAGGGAAGGTATGATATAATTATATATATATATATATCCAGACTTTTATAATACCACAGAGGGGTTACGGAGTGACGGCACTGTTGCCGACACTAAAGGCCCAATTTTAAAGCACCTATTGTTACTTTCATCCAAAACCTGCATACGTTTCACCATAATTTAGTCAAAAAAATCACTAAACTTGTTCTGCGTGTCCTAAAATGTCTTTTCATACAGGCTGCCGCCCCAAGCAGTTGTTTAATCTATTCATAAAGGAAAACCGTTTACCGTCATTTGAAATGTGATTTTTTTTGTTTTTAAATGTTTCTATACATCCTACAAACCCGCCACTTCACGGGCAGGTTATGGGGACCTCCTAGGCATGATATTTGAAGGAATTTTTCATTTTTATTTTTAACCCTTATTTAATGAAAACTCACTGTTCCTTTATAAACGTTTTTTTTTAAACTTTTTGTCCTTGCTTCCTGTCCCCCAGGGCAGTACCCGGACCCCCATACACCTTCTATGGCAAATATCTTGCATATATGCCCTCTTGGAGGGCACTCTAAAAATTGGACTTTTGAGTCCCATTGACTTGCATTGAGTTCGGTTTGTGTTCGAACTCGAACTTTTGAAATTGTTCGAGTTCGAATGCGAATCGAACACGGGGGTGTTCGGCTCATCCCTAGTTGTAGGGATTTCGACCCAAATCCGTTCTGCTATGTAAACTAAAGGAAATCTAGGTTTATTTTAATATAATTCTCTAACTTGATTCAGTTGTCCTGTAACTTGACCTACAACTTGTGTTGCTTGTAAATGTCACACTCAGCTGTTTTTGTTTATTTTTTTAGGAGCTGGAGTGTCTGTCAAACAAGTTTTCAGTCACGTGAGAAAGATAATGTCTCCTTACAATCCTCTATGTGCATTTTGGTGAATAATGGATATGCTCCTTATAAAGTTGCTTATCCAGTTTCTGATTTGGCTGATAACTTCAATCAAACTGTGTTTTAAAGCTCACTTACATTCGTGCTAGCTGTGCACTGTCCACCTGACATCTACTGAAAATACAGCTTTGTCAGTCAAGGGTTGTATTTGGGCTTGGTGCTGCCCTAGGCAATCCAAATTCTGCTGTATCTCCACATGATAAAGTAATTAGGAACATAAATATGAAATAAACAAATATTTTACAGATATTTATTTCAATAAAGATTTTTTTAGAACACAAGCAAAGTATCTTATACCAAGTGATCTCGCTCTAACAGCGTTTATCATAGTTTAGAGCATTGTTTCCCAACCATGGTCCTCAAGTACCCCTAACAGGTCAGGTTTTCCAGATATCTGAAGCGCAGCACAGTTGATATGTATTGCTGCGCAGCGATTATAGGATTCAGTCTGCATTTCCCCAAATCTAACCTGTTAGTGGGTCCGGAGGACAGGTTTGGGAAACCCTGGCTTAAAGTCTCATTGCTGGGAGTTTCATTGACTTGCGTTTGTGTTGCACACGGCAAATATCCTGAACCTCTAAAATGACGAAGTTAGGAAAAAATTGCTGCACTCTCTCGTCTAGGGCTGGGACTAGCTAGTCTATGCAAGAATGCGCCCCTGGTGCTACATCATCTCATATTCACAGATTATTTTGTTCTGTAAAATTCGACATATCTGTAGATTGGGAAGATGCTGCTTTACCTTATACAGTCAGGTCCAGAAATATTGGGACATCGACACAATTCTAACATCTTTGGCTCTATACACCACCACAATGGAGTTGGAATGAAACAAACACAATATGCTTTAACTGCAGACTGTCAGCTTAAATTTGAGGGTATGTACATCCAACTCAGGTGAACGGTGTAGGACTTACAGCAGTTTGCAGATGTGCCTCCCACTTGTTAAGGGACCAAAAGTAATGGGACAATTGGCTTCTCAGCTGTTCCATGGACCAGGTGTGTGATATTCCCTCATTACCCCAATTACAATGTGCAGATAAAAGGCCCAGAGTTCATATCAAGCGTGCTATTTGCATTTGGAACCTGTTGCTGTCAACTCTCAAGATGAGAGCCAAAAAGCTGTCACTATCAGTGAAGCAAGCCATCATTAGGCTGAAAAAACAAAACAAACCCATCAGAGAGATCGCAAGAACATTAGGCGTGGCCAAAAAAACTGTTTGGAACATTCTCAAAAAGAAGGAACGCACCGGTGAGCTCAGCAACACCAAAAGACCCGGGAGACCATGGAAAACAACTGTGGTGGATGACCAAAGAATTCTTTCCCTGGTGAAGAAAACACCCTTCACAACAGTTGGCCAGATCAAGAACACTCTCCAGGAGGTAGGTGTATCTGTGTCAAAGTCAACAATCAAGAGAAGACTTCACCAGAGTGAATACAGAGGGTTCACCACAAGATATAAGCCATTGGTGAGCCTCAAAAACAAGAAGGCCAGATTAGAGTTTGCCAAACAACACCTAACAAAGCATTCACAGTTCTGGAACAAGATCCTATGGACAGATAAGACCAAGATCAACTTGTACCAGAGTGATGGGAAGAGAAGAGTATGGAGAAGGAAAGGAACTGCTCATGAATGATCCTAAGCATACCACCTCATCAGTGAAGCATGGTGGTGGTAGTGTCATGGCGTGGGCATGTATGGCTGCCAATGAAACTGGTTCTCTTGTATTTATTGATGATGTGACTGCTGACAAAAGCAGGAGGATGAATTCTGAAGTGTTTCGGGCAATATTATCTGCTCACATTCAGCCAAATGCTGCAGAACTCATTGGACGGCGCTTCACAGTGCAGATAGACAATGACTCAAAGCATACTGCAAAAGCAACCAAAGAGTTTTTGAAGGGACAGAAGTGGAATGTTATGCAATGGCCAAGTCAATCACCTAACCTGAATCCCATTGAGCATGCATTTCACTTGCTGAAGACAAAACTGAAGGGAAAATGCCCCAAGAACAAGCAGGAACTGAAGAGTAGAGGCCTGGCAGAGCATCACCAGGGATGAAACCCAGCGTCTGGTGATGTCTATGCGTTCCAGACTTCAGGCTGTGATTGACTGCAAAGGATTTGCAACCAAGTATTAAGAAGGGAAAGTTTGATTTATGATTATTATTCTGTCCCATTACTTTTGGTCCCTTAACAAGTGGGAGGCACATCTGCAAACTGCTGTAAGTCCTACACCGTTCACCTGAGTTGGATGTAAATACCCTCAAATTAAAGCTGACAGTCTGCAGTTAAAGCACATTGTGTTTGTTTCATTCCAATTCCATTGTGGTGGTGTATAGAGCCAATATTTCTGGACCTGACTGT
Source organism: Leptobrachium leishanense (assembly GCA_009667805.1). NCBI lineage: Eukaryota > Metazoa > Chordata > Amphibia > Anura > Megophryidae > Leptobrachium > Leptobrachium leishanense. The sequence continues at coordinate 282,030,719 of CM019063.1, forward strand.
ATATAGCAATGTAAACCCCATGTTAATGGCTTATTGCCTAGGTATAACCTATAGCATTGTAATACACATTTTGTGGCTCTTTTTTGTCGATCTATATTTTAATTTTCAACGTACCAGCACAATTGATGTCATCAGAATATTCTGCATGCCCATCTCCTTCTGGCACAAATAGGACCCAATTCCATTAGCTCTTGAGGAAGCCGTGAAGTATGAGGGCGAAATGTACTTGAGCACATCCTATGGATGTTTGTCCTGTTTTTAGCAGTTTAATACTTTTGGCTTGAGGTGTTGATTGGTTGTTGCACCTAGCTGTTATCATCTTATATTTGTGCATGTTTCGCTCTGGAGAGTCTTGGGGGCTATAGTCTATAGGGACAGAGCAGAAATCTATATAGCTTTAGGGAATATACAGGAAATCCAATTGGATTCATATATTTGTTCCCTTTGGTGATCTCTCTCCGTTTGCTTATGCTGACCTACTAGCCCTGACTAGAGTAAACTCCATGATACCTGTAATGAAATAAGCATGTAGCTTCTTCAGGACACATTTACTTATGTGGGGCATAGCATCTCTTGATCAAGCTAGATTCATATATATATGTGTAAATACTGTTATAGCACTATTTATACAGCACATCTCACCATTGCCGGGGAATCACTTTTCTTCTTTTATCATTTTTTTAAAAATTTTACAGACCTATTTCTCTATATGTGTGACTTCTAATTATTGTTTGAGTCAATTCTTTAATAAAATTATGTTATATATATATCCTTATCTGTATGTGAATCAGGTGTGTACCCACTAATAGGAGGATGAGGGTTTAGGTTTTTTGGCCTCTCCTCCTTTTTTAGGCCGGAGTCAGACGAGCGCACTAGGTGCACCTGTACTGACGTGCCTACCGGCGTCCGTCGCAGCGTTGTGACGCTGCATGTGGGCCGGTCACATGCTGTAGTGCTTGCACGAAATGCGCACACTACAAGTGTCCATGCACAAAGCCTCCCCTTCAAAATGCTAGACGTGCATTGACAGGGCTGCAAAGAGCGATCCTCCATAGGAGAATCGAGCCTTGCAGCGCTGAGTGCACTAACTGCACTCAGCGAGGTGGCCAAACGGATGTTCCTTCCACTCTGAAGTGTGCTCGTCTGACCCCAGCCTTTGTGTCTGTTTGTTGTATGGCCCGATTCCAACCTGGATGATAAGCTGTTTATGAAAATCGCCCTAGTCGTTAGCCATTCAGTGACTGAATGCTGACTCTGAAACCCTGGTGTTAAGTGATGCTGCTTTTACAAAATCACTCAATACTGTTATTTAATGCACAAAAAAATCTTGTGTATTATCTGACATCTCACAGTGCAGTGGGTGGTGCGAGCAGTGTGAGAATGGCAACAAATAGTTCCCATGTACCTCCGCGACTTCTTCCGTGGCCCCTGCACATTTGAGCTTGCTCAGGGAGGGACACGTACCGTGTGGCAATGCTAGTATCAGTCTTCATCTCAGAATTATTCCAAGCCCTGATGCACATTGCGGGGCTTGTTTCGAATAGCATCGGAAACAAAGAAACAGCGAAATTTGCTTGTTTCTTGCCTATAGCTTTAAAATTCACATTCTTTCCTGAGCTGTGGTCTCCCCCAACGCATTTCAGCAAGAAACAGCTTGGCAATTACCGTCCGTTGTGAACAATGGCACCAAATTGCAACTCATCCTTAAATTACATCAGTGGGTAATTGTATACTGAGGTAAATTTTGGTGCCAATGAAATCAAACCTCCTGTAGGCTGCCCAGTAGCAGTTGATTGACAGCCTTTAGAATGGAGCGCAGAACTTTGCTGTGAATGCCAATCTCTGTGGTCAGGGACAGCCAAGAAGGGAGTGGGGGTACACATGGCACCATGAACATTTAAACTCAATTACATGGTCATTGTAGGCAAACAACATCTGGAGGGCCAGAGTTTGAGATCCTTGGGATAGAATGTCCCTTTAAACTTTAATCTTCCCACTTACCAGCTGGGGAGCAAGCTCCTTCAGGCAGCTAAACCTTTTCTAAGAATTTTTTCTTTCTGCACCTTCAGCTACTGTAGGAAAGTCCTTTCTATCTGGCTTGTTGACAAGATACTGTTTTTTTCTACCCCATGCTGGCCATCACCTAACTCATAAACTGGGAAGCTGTGCAATCTGTAGTAGAAAAATAAAAATTTCAGGAAAAAAGGGAAGAGCGGGCAAGAAGTTTCATTCACATGGAGCAACAAACGTAAAAGAGATGAGTTTCACATCCTTCATCTTTTAAAGTCCAGACACAAAGAATATACAGTAAATCAGATAATTGCTATGTCCAGAGAGCCTCGTAGGTAGCAGCACAAAATTATGTGTTGCACTTGCAAATGAAGGCCACAATTTATCACTTTTTGCATCTAGTATTCTGCTGTGGCAAAGACATCCCATAATGCCAGTGCAATGCCAAGCTACATAGCTTTGAGCATAGGTTAGAAGATGCAAGAGGGCACAGCAACTGCTGAACATCTGTTTCATGCTTTTTAGCCCTCATCAGGAGACAGACCTGTGCTTGTTGCAAGTGATGCTGATTTCGTAATTCAACAACTATTAAAATTAAGCAGGGCAAAAATAAATTTGGCTTTCTGAAATGCTGACTTGAGCCAAGAAGAGTGAACTACCATGGAAGAGCTTGCTGTTCTTGGGTAGAGCTGTTAGTAATGGTTCCTAAACAAAGTACAGGAGTCACAAATGTACAGTACATTACACTAATTCCAAGCCACATAGCGACTCGAGCTTTGCTTTTGAAGGAATGCCCTCCCCTACAATTTAACTCCCCTTTCCCCCCATTAACAATTGTGTAGATGCTTCTGCTAGCATCTGGAAAATTATTTTTTAACCCCTTCGCTGCTAAGGACGCGCTCGGCGCGTCCAACCGCATGTCATGTTCCATGCGGTGGACGCGCTGAGCGCGTCCTCTCTTTGGGGTCAGTGTTCGGCCGGGTCCGGCCGATCGCTGGCCCCCCCCCGGTGCGGGCTGACATCCTCGATGTCAGCCCAGCATCTGGAACCACCGCCGGAGTAATTAGGTGTCATCGCGGCGGCGCGATGACACCTAATTCAGGCGCCCCCCCGCATGTGCGGAGGAGGCGCCTGAAAGGGAGGTCCTTCGGACCTCTCTCCCTCCCGATCGGCGGCGTGCAGGGGGTTAACCCAGGCACCGTTTGGAAGGGCACAGCCTGCCCTTCCAAATGGTACCTGGCATTAACCCCTGGGGAGCTGGATCACGAATCGGCGCTGAAAAGCGCCGGTTCGTGATCCTTTCCCGGAGCTGGCCGACATCTTGGATGTCGGCCAAGCCTCCGGGAACTCCCCTGAGGACTGGCGTCATCGTGCATAGCACGATGACGCCAGTCCTGGAGTTAACCCCTAGCTGCCACCAATGGTGGAGATAGGGGGTTCCAATGAACCCCCTATCTCCCGATCCGTGGCAGCTAGGGGTTAAAGTTTGGTACTGTTGGATCGGCAGAGCATGGCCGTTCCAACGATACCAAACACTACTATGAAAAAGTTTGTAAAAAAAATAAAAATAAAAAATAAAAATAAAAAAATATTTAAAAAAAAAATCATAAAAAAAAAGATAAACAAGTTTTTTTCTTTTTTTTGGTTTGTTAATGCAGCAATATTGTTCCCATTTCAATTGAGCAGGGGCAGACAGGAAGTGGAGGGACATGCTCGACTCACTCTGACCACCTAACAGAGCTAAAATGATCAGAGTGAGCACTATTCCATACTTTGAGCTAAAATGGGGACACAAACGGGGAAAATCTGCACCTGCCGGTTCCCCCAGTAGCGTCCTCATTTTAGCGCGAAATTCCAGGCAGGCGATAGCATTGCATTTCGAGGCGAGATGCTGAGCTAACTGCTGGAATACTCGCTGTAGTGCTTCTGTCGACCACAGGTATCACCTCCTGGAGTCCATAGTACTCCATGGAGGGTTGCGCTCTTGGGCTGCGAGCCCTGTGCAATCTCACGATATTGCGCAGCACCGTGGAGTGATCGCAGAGGAAGACTGGGAACTATTTGTTCCTAGCCTCACTCTTCTCCCAGCGACAAGAAGCAATGGATCAGGAGACCGTTCTTGCCATGGAATGAGAGGTGTGTATCAGATTTATTGGGTTTTTTTTAGGGGGTGCTAAATGATTTCGCAAATGCAAAATCATTTAGCGCCAGATTTTAGGACTAGTTAAAATTTTGCCTTGCGAGTCCTGATGGTAATAATTGCTAGAACTTTGCAATACCTTACATATTGAAAAGCTAATTAATGAATGTGCTCCCCATGCTAAGTATAGGATGTGCAAAGTGCAGTAAGCACATGGAAGCTAGAACAATCACCAATGCTCTAAGTGATTTCTTACCGGTCAGGAAGGTAATATGAAGGGTATGTGTTAAAATCACTACTCCTGTCGGTACTGCTTACTCACAGGGCTGCCATCGGAGGGGGGTGGGGGTACAGGTAATGCTAGTGCATGGGGCCCGGTGCCTCCAGGGGGCCCGTGAAGGATCAATGCCAAACTTAGCTATGCCTAGTTGCATGGGGACCCTGAAGCTGCTGGGCTCCTATTATGGATGGACTAAAATATGGGCACTTGAGGGCCTGGGCCGGCAGCACAGCGTGCCCCCCAGGTTAAGGGCCCTACCACGTGCTTTTGTAAAGAGTTACATGTGCATCACTAGACACCACTAGCAAGAAGCTGGCTGTGGCCCCACCCCAAATTTTACTGCCTCTCCCTGGAGCCAGAGATCTGGTGCAGAAATGTGAGCCTGTGCCCAGCATGGAGCTCTCCTTTCACCTGTCAGAGGCAAAGAGAGGATTCCACTCACCAGTGTAAGTATTTGCTCTTAGAGGCTGCCCTGGGTCTCCTCCTTCAGATAGCTGCAGATTATACCAGAGGAGAGGGAGGGTGAGAGAAAAACCGACCCTGCACTGATATGCTTCGTCCACACGAAGCCGGTGAATGATGAGAGTACTCCAGAGTCCCCCTGCTTAATGAGGAGACCTTCCATATGTATGTGCAGCTTTTGTCGTGTGTGTGTGTGTGTGTCATGTATGGGGTGTGGGTCACATGGTTTCCATGTGTATGAGTGTGAGTAATGTTATAGATTTTTCAAATACAAAAATAATACGTCTGCGGCGGGCCCCGATCAGAGCTTCAATAAGGGGCCCCATGATTTCTGATGGCAGCCCCGCTTACACATCCGAACGTTAACGTTCACTAGGGAATAGTGCCCATTATGTATGATCATCATACTATGATGGCTCCATCGGTTTACTTGATATCCGGCCCGGGTCAGATTACGGTCCAAGATATATATAGAAAAAAATAACATTGAAATAATTGTTACGATAATGCACGTGCAAAATTTTTAAAAAAAAGTAATGAAAAGCTAAAAGCACTGCAAACTCACGAGAAACCAGGCTAGGGTCTCTTGCAAGCAGTGGCGTAGCATGGGGGTGGCCTCAGGGGCGGCCACCCCAGACGCAATTTTCTAAGGGGTGCAAAATTTCAAAAGAAATTTGAACCACTAATATTTACTAATATTTTCCAGCAGGAATCAGCACTGGTGTCCGTGAGAGGCCCTTGCACGGGCAGCTGCCAGTTTTGAGTTACCGGCGGTGACTTAGCACTCACGTGAACAGGGCAGCCATCAGAAATGATGGGGCCCCTTATTGAACCTCAAGATGAGGCCCGCCCCCGTAAACTTCCTCAAACTTTAACAGCTTTTCGCCCCCTTCCAAAACAAAAAAGGACATAACACAGTTCCACAGGAATAAAACTCACAGTAGGGATGAGCCGAACACCCCCGATTTCGGTTCGAAGTTAGAATTCGAATTCGAACACGAACTCAATACAAGTCAATGGGACTCAAAGTTCGATTTTTAGAGTGCCCTCCAGGAGGGCATATATGCTAGATATTTGCCATAAAAGGTGTATGGGGGTCCGGGTAGTGCCCTGGGGGACAGGAAACATGGACAAAAAGTAAAAAAAAAAGTTTTTAAAGGAACAGTGAGTTTTCCATGAAATAAGGGTTAAAAATAAAAACGAAAAATTCCTTCAAATATTGTGCCTAGGAGGTCCCCATAACCTGCCCGTGAAGTGGCGGATTTGTAGGATGTATAGAAACATTTAAAAACAATGTCCGGGTAGTGCCCTGGGGGACAGGAAATAAGGAGAAAAAGTTTTAAAAAAAGAAGTTTTTAACCCCTTCACTGCTGACGACGTGTGGGACACGTCCTCATTTACTCCCGCTGTATGCTGAGGAGGACGTGTCCCACACGTCATCAGCTTTGCGGGACCCCCGGCGGAGATACTCACCTCTCTGTCCGGGGTACCGCGGCGTTCTGACTTCAGCGTCCTCAGCAGGATCAGAGGAGAGAGGCTGGAGCCTCCATGCAGGGACACCAGGGAGGTAAGTAATGGGTCCCTTAGAGTTTGATCCTTCCTCCAGGGTGTATAACAAAGCTAGAGCTGCACAGTAATAAACCTCTCAGATATGAGTCTGTAAACTGCTCCTCTAGATTGTAAACTCCTGGGTGTCCTCTGCTCCTCTAGATTGTAAGCTCCTGGGTGTCCTCTGCTCCTCTAGATTGTAAGCTCCTGGGTGTCCTCTGCTCCTCCAGATTGTAAACTCCTGGGTGCTCTCTGCTCCTCTAGATTGTAAACTCCTGGGTGCTCTCTGCTCCTCTAGATTGTAAACTCCTGGGTGTCCTCTGCTCCTCTAGATTGTAAACTCCTGGGTGCTCTCTGCTCCTCTAGATTGTAAGCTCCTGGGTGTCCTCTGCTCCTCTAGATTGTAAGCTCCTGGGTGCCCTCTGCCCCTCTAGATTGTAAGCTCCTGGGTGCTCTCTGATCCTCTAGATTGTAAACTCCTGGATGCCCTCTGGTTCTCTAGATTGTAAGCTCCTGGGTGCCTTCCGCTCCTCTAGATTGTAAGCTCCTGGGTGCCCTCTGCTCCACTGGATTGTAAACTCCTGTGAGCCGGGCCCTCTGCTCCTCTAGATTGTAAGCTCCTGTGAGCCGGGCCCTCTGCTCCTCTAGATTGTAAGCTCCTGTGAGCCGGGCCCTCTGTAAATTCTGTCAGTGCCCCTCCCGAGACTAGTCTCTGGATCCGCCCCTGGGGTACTTGGAGGGAGAGAGTGACTGGGGGTACTGGGAGAAAGAATGCCTGGAGGGTACTTTGAGAGAGTGACTGGGTATAGTGTGAGAGTGGAACTACGCTAGGGTATACTGGGACATGGTAACTGGTAGCAGTGGCATAGCGTGGGGGCATGTGTGTTCATTTTTTTATAATATCAGTATTTTGTTAATATACAGTACATTTGCTTTTGGGGTAAGGGGGGTCAATACTGGTAGAAGTGAATCAGGGTGTGTCACCATGTACACAGGTTGGGGGGGGCAAATTCTTGCCTTGCCCCAGGCGCTGACAATCCACGCTACACCACTGCTTGCAAGGACACTTCGTCTGTGAAATTATCCAAGCTCAAAGAAAAGGTATAAATGTAATTTTGTCGTGATGCTTGTCTTATTTTTAGCCACCCATTTTATATTTATGCTAAAAATATTTAAATATTACGCCACGCACTGATCTTGTGCCTAAATTTGATGTCCTCAGAGGCTGAGGTCCACGCAGTCTTTCTGCCTCACTCAGCAGGGGTTTTATTGATTTTAGCACAATGTGTCCAATCTGTCACACAATTTCCACTTTGATTTAAGACCTAACTATTTCTATAAATTTGATATATTAAAACTCTTAATGGATAATGACATTCGAGCCCCTTATTACAGGCATTAGACTTTCTGAAGTCTTCCAGGAGTGTATAGATTACGCTATTCGAGCCAGAATCCTGAATAAAGACCTAAGACCTTTATTGGATAATACTTTAATACAAAGATTGTAAAATGACCCCAGTACACATAATTGTAATCCTTTCAAATAACATAATACCATAGGACCGCCTAGGGTGCGCTTGCACTGATACTCTGGCAACACAAGAAACACTGTGTCTGTTCGTGTAATCTTAGATGACCTAACTTCTGCGATAAATCCTACCAGAAAAGAACAAAGTATACTTAACATTCCAGTTTTAAAAATGTATTTCTGCTTTAAACAGATCAGGTGTTGTCAATCTTGTATATTTTGTCATCTCAAATGTTTAATTACTTACTAATTCATTTACTGTTCTTACCACACATTGCCAAAGGTTTTTATAGGGAGGAAGAGTTATTTCTATTTCCACCCAGTCATGGTATCACACAATAATACTCCTTGAAGTCACTCTCAGATGGTGTACACATACAGGGTTATTCAGCTCTCTCGTTCCCCGCACTTCGGGGAATCAAATTCCCTGACCCAACAGTAAATTCAGCATTCTCCGCAGGGTCCTCGAATTGCAGGGAAAATCCGCCGCATCGAACGGTAAAACCTGCCGAAAAAAACACCGCACGCATCCGAAAAAAGCCGACCATTTGTCGCAAAACCACCAAAAAACCTGATCGTCTGAAAAAAGACAATGATCCGACAAACTGGGTTTAAAAAAAACAGTGTTTGCAAAAAACTACTGGATGAAGATATCTGGAATTAACATAAGGCCTATGACTAATAATAAAAAGGTCTGTTACAGAGAAAAAAAAAGAAGCTATTTAAAAAAAGAAATCGAAATTATTTTGCCGAAAAAATCCTGAAAAATGTCTAAAAATATAAATAAGAGAGAGCTGTTTTACTGCAGATTAAAGGAATAAATGGTTTAATAGATATTGAATAAAAACGGGAATATTTGTAACATTCAAACCTATGGGATTCGTTGAATGAAACCAACGAACATCAGGGCATTTCACTGACATTTCACTGCTGTTCGGTGTTCTCTGAATAGATTAACCATTACTTCTCTATGGGGACTTTTACTGCCACCGAACAGTACTGTATTTTGCTGGCAATTTCGCAAAATTTGGCAAACTGCCTGCTTGAATAGTCAAATGGCCACCGAAATTGCACCGTATGGGGAATCATTGTTCGGTGCAATTTTGGGACCAGATCGGCTCTCTGAATAACCCTGATAGTATCAGAAACAGAATTTGAGTTGAAGTTGCAACTCCAACTCATTATTTGTTTGAATGAGAAATGACGCCGAAAACTGCCTTGAGATCTCTTAAAAATATAAATCCATGTATACTCAAGGCTCTATTTACTGCATATGACCTGGATTAAAAAGGGAAAAAGTTGCAGAATATATAATCCTTCCATTCCTATTAAACCTAAACATAGAGGTTAGAAAGCTTGATGATTAACCCCTTCCCTACCGTGATCGTGTATACTGTGGGCATAATTCCCAAGGTGGCAAAATTGGTCAAAATCGGCTAAGGAATGCCCTAACATAGTGAGCATTCCCTAGCCGACACAGAGACATGAGCTACAGGTTTACCTGCAATAACTCTAATTGGCCAGCAAATGGAGACATCTGACAGCCAAATAGTTTATTACAGTAAGAAATACATTGTGAATATTCCCAAATATTTCTTAGGGTATAATTAATTTAAAAAATGGTTTTCCAAAAAAAAACTGGTTCCTGAAAGTGAATTTTTTGGAAAATCACTTGGTAGTGAATGGAGTTAACAAGGATAATATATACCACGTTCTTGATCGCAAACATTATACAGCGCTGCAGCATATGCTGGGGCTATATAAAAAAAAGTATTATTACAATAGTCAATTGCTGCAATGGCTTGTTTATACATCTTTCAGTCAATCAGGGTTAAACATTTGCCACAGTCTTTTTTTAATATAGTTTTTCCTTTTTATTTTAGACTTATCAGCTCGCAGAAAAATAAATCGGTATAGTAAATAGCATTTTGACTCCTTACAATGGCATGTATTTGGTGACAAAGGTGACAAAAAAAAGTATGTTGCTGTCAAATTTATTGCCCTTAGGCTGGTGACAGACGAGCGTTTTTACAAGCATAAGGAACGTCCGTGAGAGTGGACGTTCTTTTCACTGACGCCCGTCAGGCCACCTCGCTGAGCGCAGTTAGTGCACTCAGCGCTGCAAGGCTCGATCCTCCGATGGAGGATTGCACTTTGCAGCCCCATCGAATGTGCGTTGTAGTGCTTCAACAGGGAGGCTTTCTAAATGGATGCAGCACGCCTGCTGTTGTGTGCGCTACAGCATGTGGCCGTCCTTGTCGCAGTGTCACAATGCTACAACATACGCCGGGAGGCATGTCAGTACGGGCACACATAGTGCGCTCGTCTGACACCAGCCATAGTGTCCAGTCTTCAGTAATTTAGCTAGCCAGAGTTACTCCCAAATGGAAATATTGCGCACGGCAGCACAAAATGTATTTCTGAATCTACCCAAGCCTTATCCAATGGTACCAAAGCCCTCCTGCATCGAGGGCCATTGGATTGGCTGGAATGCCCAGCCCACTGTGGACACATGACATGCTAAGCTGAAGCATATCATATCCTGCAGAGGTCAGAGGGAGACCAGCAGTGGATTCAGGGAAAGGTTTAATGAAACCAAAGGATTAAGACAGGAGCTGGGAGTGTGGAAGGGGTTAATGTTGTACCCTTCCCTTTTCAATCCCCTTTGGTTTTAATCCTATAGTATCCCTTTAGTTTAATGCTTTTGGCAGTCATTCTTAAATTGGTGCTTTAGTTGGCAAGAGGATAGCAAACTTTGTGTTGTATCAACAAGGTCAATATCATAGTGAGTAAGGTTTAAGTAAACTATTTATGGAAAGTGATGTGGTTTTCAAGGTTGAACATTAATTCTTCATACATCTTGGAGCCATGTACACTAAACATTCAAACTTGTCTAAAGAGATTTGTTTAACAAACATGAATAAACAAGTGTGTGGTGAATTCCACATTCAGCTGTGTGTCTTCCAACACAAATGTCTGTTTGATAGACTGTAAATGGCTTACTTTATAAATGTTTATATTAAAATGACAACATTACGAGATCACAGTTAATTATAGCTATATCAGTGCTAAAAAAATCACTGTAATAAAAATATTATGATACATTCTTTTACATTATTATGGGGCTACTAAAACTGTCATGCAATAATCAAGCTTATTATGAGGTACACTGCTACTGTAATGACAAACACATCAATGTGTGCTGCATGATGTTTAGGACTTGGGACTATTAGGAGGGTTATTCAGAGAGAGGTGAAAAGCAGGAGAATGGCTGGAGAATGGAAAATTGTAGGTCAGCCGATTTGGAAAGTGAGATAAATGGGAGAATTTTTCTGGTTTGGCTATTTTGACCTAGAATTTTCCATTCTCCAGTCATTCTCCTGCTTTTCACCTCTCTCTGAATAATGCTGTATGGATAACACTCCATAAAGAGTGAGTGTGAAATTGTCAACATTTCTCCAATTAACAGTGGTTTTAAATTGTTTGGTTTTCTCTTTTTTTATGCATAGAAACTGGAACCTGATTTTATAAGACACTGTAGATCACGAAAGAGTAAAACATAAATATTTTCCCCTATTTTTTATTTGACAAAAGCATATAACAAAAGCACAACAATGTTTTATCTCTATATATAAATTAGTTTAGTCCATCGCCGCAAGTGAATGCGCTTGCATCCAGGTGAGCAGGATGCGTGCGCATCCAGGAGAGCAGGATGCGTGCGCATCCAGGAGAGCAGGATGCGTGCGCATCCAGGAGAGCAGGATGCGTGCGCATCCAGGAGAGCAGGATGCGCGCGCACCTAGGAGAACAGGACGCGCACGCACCTAGGAGAACAGGACACGCATGCACCGAGGAGAACTGGACAAGCACGCAATAGGGAAAATAGGACACGTGTGCACCTAGGAAAACAGGATGTGCGCGCATCCAGGAGAACAGGATGCGTGCACAGCCCTACCGATCGGCTGCACACTGCACCGAGCGTTTAATACCAGGGGTAATTGATTTGTGCAGGAGTTGGTCCTTTGGGTGTCTTTGACCCCATTATATCCAGGGGGCCCTGGGAGGAGGAAGCTCAGCATGTACAGGGCTTTACTGCAAGCCTTGGGCCCATCAGCTGTCAGGACTACATTACCCAGCATGCTCAGTCAAACCTGCCCTGATAGGGGGTCAGGTATTTCTCTGCCCCATCCTATCCCTGACCTGGGTACCGGCCGCTCGCTCTGCACCGTCACAACCTAGACCTGAGTACGGGCCACTTGCCCTGCCCCGTCACGGCCTGACCCGGGTACCATTCGCTTTCCCTGCCCCGTCACAACCCCGACCCAGTTACTGGCTGCTCGCCCTGCCCGTGAGCTTACAATCTAAGGCAGGGGTCGGCAACATTGGCTCCCTGATGTTTTGGGAACTACATTTCCCATGTGGCTCAGTCAGTCTAATGGGTGGCTGAGCATCATTGGAGATGTAGTTCCCAGAACATCAGGGAGCCAAGGTTCCTGTGAGTTTATAATCTAAGAGCAGCCTGTTCCCATGAGTTTACAATCTAAGGGTCCTGTTCCCCTGAGTTTACAATCTAAGAGCAGCCTGCTTCTATGAGTTTACAATCTACGAGGGAAAAGAGGGGCCTATTCCCATGAGCTTACAATCTAGGAGGGAAAAGAGGAACAACTCCCGTGAGTTTACAATCTAAAAAGGGTCTGTTCCTGTGAGTTTACAATCTAAGGGGACCTGCTCCCGTGAGTTTACAATCTACGAGGGAAAAGAGGGGCCTGTTCCCGCGAGCTTGCAAACTAAAAGGGTAAAGAGGTGCTGCTGCTGTGAGCCTACAATCTACGAGGGAAAAGACGGGCCTTTTCCCGTGAGTTTACAATCTAAGAGGGGAAAGAGGAGCACGCTATTGTGAGCTTACACTCTAAGAGGGAAAATAGGAGCCCGCTCCAGTGAGCTTACAATCTAAGAGGGAAGAGGAGCCTGCTCACGTGCGCTTACAAACTGAGAAAGGAAAGAGGAGCCCGCTCACGTTAGCTAACAATTTAAGCGGGAAAAGAGGAGCCGCTCCCGCGAGCTTACAATCTACGAGGGAAAAGAGGAGCCCGCTACAGTGAGCTTACAACGTAAGAGGGAAAAGAGGAGCCGCTCCCGCGAGCTTACAATCTACGAGGGAAAAGAGGAGCCCGCTACCGTGAGCTTACAATTTAAGAGGGAAAAGAGGAGCTTGCTATAATATATAAATGCGTTTGTAATGCGCAGTCGGCTGCACCCATCACAGCTGCTCACTCGCCCCTGCGTCACAGACGGCGACAGACGCAGTAAAAACACATTTATATATAGAGATACTCTTGGATAAAGACATTGAAAAGCAAATATGTGGACATGGATTCTGAGCTTGCAACAACACCAATAGACTGCCCTCTGGGCAGGCTTAACAGCTAGTAAAAAATAATGTTCTTTTTAAGTGGGTAAATGTAAATCAAGTGTTTGACTGCTGAAAGTAATAGTTCTTTTCTACACTTATATAGAATGATTATAGAAGTTTTTAAAACACTCATTGCATTTCATATATGTTATGTAGTAATCTAATTACAAAGTTAGATGAAAACTGACAAACTAGCATGTATGTGCCTAGAAAACATTAATTAAAAACAAAGGGCCCTTTTCCATAGTTATCGCTAAAAGGGAGATGCTACAGCAAAAAATTAGCATGAGGTGGTAAATATTAGGGTCTGCCCTTACCGAGTGTATTACAATCCTCGTGGAGGTGTTGGCACGCGATCGGTTAACGTATCGATGCAAGGTTCTAACTTCATACCTCGAGACACTACTGTCACGAATCCCCCTGAATACCAAAATAGTGGTCCCTTTACGTAGACCGCTCTCTACTCTTCCGATCCTTGAATGGTCGGCACAACTAGATAGATCACTAACCAGACAAAAGACAAGCAAGGGTAAACACCAGACAGAGGTACAGAATAGAGTATTCGTTCTCCCTAGGACCTTAGTAATATCAGAGGTAGTCTGATGTGTGCTTAGGGTGCCACATAGACTGACCTCGGTACCAAAGTTAAGAGCAGAACCGTGAGAAGAGTGAATGCCAATACCAGGGGTTATACACAGGGTGGTTCGTTCACCAATGCCAGGGGTCATACACAGAATGGTTCGTTTGCCAATACATGGGGTCATACACAGAGTGGTTCGTTTGCCAATGCCAGGAGTCATACACAGAATGGTTCGTTTGCCAATGCCAGGGGTCATACACAGAGTGGTTCGCTTGCCAATGCCAGGGGTCATACACAGAATGGTTCGTTTCCAAAAGCAAGGTCAGACACAGATATATTAGCCAAAAACACAAGAGCTCTGCGGGAAGTGAATACCACGTCAGGGCACCGGCGAACTAGTGAAGCCGGGTTTTAAACCCGGCGGGTCCGCGTCATAACGCCAGGCTCCGCCCCCCGGCGTCCCACGTGAGCGCACCCGGTGGCGTTATTATTCGGCGCCTGGCCAGCGAGCAGCGAGGAATCTGCTGCCAGGCACCCCAGAACAGAGCCAACCGTGACAGAACCCCCCCCTCCACGGGCGGCCACTGGACGACCCCAGGGGCACGGGGGTGCGCAAATAGAAGGCCTTCACCAACCGAGGGGCATGGACCTCTGCAGCCGGAATCCAAGAACGATCCTCCGGACCGTAACCCACCCAATCGACCAAGTACTGTAAGGACCCCCTAGACTTTCTGGCATCCAGAATGGCCTCAACCTCGTACTCCTCCTCGCCCTCCACACAGAGACAGGAGGAGGTGGAGCACGGACCTTGGTGTACCGGTTACATAACAACGGTTTCAAAGGCTTACGTGGAACACATTGTGTATCCTAATATGGGGGGGCAATGCCAAAGCATAGGAGACAGGGTTGAGTCGCCGCAGAATCTTATAGGGGCCGATATATCTAGGTGCCAACTTCATGGAAGGCACTAAGAGCTTGATATTCCGTGAAGAAAGCCAAACCCTGTCCCCAACTTGATACACGGGTGCCTGCCTCCTGTGTCTGTCGGCCTTGGTTTTCTGGATGACACTACTCTCCTCCAGTGCCCGTTTGACTCTCTCCCAAGTCTCTTGCAATGATGCCAAATGCTCATCCAAAGCAGGAATCGTGGTATCAGGAAACGTAGCGGGGAGCACAGGAGGATCAAAACCATAAACAGTGAAGAAAGGGGAATGTCCTGTGGATTCACTTACTGCACTGTTCAAAGCATACTCTGCCCATGGTAACAGGTCTGACCAGTTATTTTGTTGTTCTGATATAAAGCACCTGAGATATTTCTCTATATTTTGGTTGGCTCGTTCTGCTGCTCCGTTGGTCTGGGGGTGATAGGCCGAAGAGAAGGACAAGTCTATCCCCACATTCTTACAAAACCCTTTCCAGAATCTGGAGACGAATTGTGTCCCCCTATCAGAGACAATCTCCAGAGGAACACCGTGTATGCGGACCACGTTGGAAATGAATATGGGCACCAGTTCGGCTGCCGAAGGTAGTTTCCGAAGAGGCACATAGTGACCCATCTTGGAGAATCGATCTATGACCGTAAGTATAACTGTATTCCCTCTTGACTCAGGTAAATCTACTATAAAATCCATGGCTACATGTGACCATGGTCGTTCGGGGATCGGCAAAGGCTGGAGTAAACCAATGGGTGCTGTTTTGGGACTTTTATGTCTTGTGCACACCTCGCACACAGCTATGTAATCTTTAACATCTCGGCGCAACGTGGGCCACCAGAGGAGTTTACGGATACTAGACACAGTTTTGGTGATACCCATATGCCCAGAGGTTTTATTGTCATGATAAACGTTAAGTACTTCCTCTCTTTCGTTCTCAGGTACAAAGAGTTTCGCGGGAGGTTTCTCCCCAGGAGCTGCACCCTGGACGGTCTGCAACCTTTTCACTAGAGGAGACGAGACACTAATCGTGGTAGAGGCTATAATCCTTTCCTGGGGTACAATGGGATGCTGATCTTGGATATTATGTTCATAAGATTCATACTGTCTCGATAATGCGTCTGCTTTAATGTTTCTGGACCCAGGTCTATAGGTAAGCACGAAATTAAAACTTGAAAGAAACAATGACCATCTCGCTTGTCTGGAATTTAAACGTTTAGCATCTCCAATGTACGTGAGATTCTTATGATCGGTTATGATAACGACGGGGTCCCTAGACCCTCCAATAAGTATCTCCATTCTGCCAAGGCCGAGATGACTGCTAACAATTCTCTATTTCCAATGTCATAGTTCTTCTCTGCCGGGGACAATTTCCGAGAATAGAAGCCGCATGGATGCAAGGGTTTGTCGGGTGCCTCCCTTTGGGACAAGACTGCACCAAGACCTAGTTCGGAGGCGTCAACTTCTACTTGGAAAGGCAGAGCCGGATCTGGATGTCGGAGAACAGGGGCAGTAGTGAATGCTTGTTTAAGTGCCTCAAAGGCTTGAGTGGCTTGTGGTGTCCATTTCTGATTTCCCACCCCTTTCTTAGTCAAAGCCGTGAGGGGAGCTACCAAGGCTGAAAAGTCTTTAATGAATCTCCGATAGTAGTTAGTAAACCCCAGAAACCTCTGGATGGCTTTAAGCCCTTGGGGTAGAGGCCAGTCAAGAATTGCTGAGAGTTTCTTTGGATCCATTTGAAAACCCTCAGGGTTATGATATAACCAAGGAAATGCACCGTTACTATGTCGAATAGACACTTTTCTAGCTTACAATATAATCCAGCCTTCAATAGTTTAGTCAATACTTGTTTCACGTGGGCGTGATGAGTGTCCACATCAGGAGAGTATATCAGGATGTCATCCAGATATACTATGACGAATTCTTGCAGAAAATCCCTTAGGGTGTCATTTATGAGGTCCTGAAAAACGGCTGGCGCATTACATAATCCAAAGGGCATCACCAGGTATTCATAATGCCCGCTACGTGTATTAAAAGCCGTTTTCCATTCATGCCCCTTTTTAACCCTAACCAGGTTGTAAGCTCCGCGTAAATCGAGCTTCGTATATATACGGGCCCCCTTTAATCGGTCGAACAATTCTGTTATAAGAGGTATGGGATATGCATTTCTTATAGTTATCCTATTCAAACCTCTATAATCGATGCAAGGTCGCAGATCTCCCTCTTTTTTGGAGACAAAAAAGAAACCTGCTCCTGCTGGAGATGGGACCGTCTAATGAATCCTCGCTCTAGATTCTCCCTTATGTATTCCTCCATAATGTCGTTTTCTTTTTGTGACAAAGGGTATACATGTCCCCTAGGAGGCATCGTACCGGGGAGTAAATCAATAGCACAGTCATATGGACGATGTGGTGGTAGGACCTCAGTCCTGGCTTTAGAGAACACCTCCTTTAATGCTAGATAACATTCAGGGACCTCTGTGGATAAAGGAGGGGCTGTGGCAACATTGAGGCTACCAATCACATTGACTCTGCCTAGGCAATTAGACTGACAACTAGGACCCCAACATTTTATGTCTCTCTGGACCCAATCAATAACCGGGTTGTGCTCTGTTAGCCATGGAAACCCAAGAACGACAGGACATGAGGGAGATTCAATAATTTGAAATCTTATCGTTTCTTGGTGCAAAACTCCTGTTTTCATACATACATCGACAGTGTCGTGAGTGATATGTGGACATGACAGGGGTTTACCATCTATGGCCTCCACCATTAGAGGCTTCTCCTTGAGAACCAGAGGTAAGAGGTTTTTGGCAGCAAAATATTTATCCATGAAATTACCTGAGGCCCCAGAGTCTAAGAATGCCTCAGTCTTGAGGTGAACCCCCTCCCAGGTTAGGGAGATCGGTAACAGAATCCTGGATTTTTTTTTTCACTATCCACAAAGGAGGCATACAAAGAACCGATAACCTGGGTATTGGCTGTTCTTTGACCCGATTTGCCACTCTCCCCCCTGCTCACCCTGGGTCTCTGAGGACATTGAAGGCGGAAATGATCAGCCCCTGCACAATAGAAGCAGAGCCCCTTTTCTCTTCTGTGAGCTCTTTCTGCTTCCGAAATACCTGTTTTTCCTATTTGCATAGGTTCAACGACTGGCATATCTGTTTTTGCGTTCTCCGGGTTACCTGACGTACTGGTGTGTAATAAGGGTAAAGGAGGCAAGACCCTTCTGGGTCTGTCTCTGGGGTGTCTCCTTTCCCTAATTTGATCATCCATGGCTATGCAAAAGTCAATCAGATGGTCCAGATTTTCTGGTAATTTTAAGGGAGCCAGCTCAAACATAAAAGCCTCGTTCAGGCCTTCGGTAAAGGCTAAGGTTAAAACGTCGTTCGGCCAAAGCACCTCTGACGTCAAAGTCTTAAACTCTATGGCATAGTCGGAGACCCTCCTATTACCTTGTTTAATGTGAAACAAGGACCTACCCGCATTGGTAGCCCTTCTAGAGGGATCAAAGGTACGTTTTAACTCAGAGGTAAAACCCTCATAGTCATATATGATGGGTTTCTTATTTTCCCACAACGGCGTAGCCCATAATAAAGCTTTTTCTGTTAAATGATTAATCAGATAGCCTACTTTGGCTTTATCAGATATACAAGACCCTGGGTTGTTCTCAAACAAGATCTCGAGTTGGGTCAAAAAACCCCGGCATAAGCTTGGTGTACCATCATAGCGTAAGGGTGCCTTCATACTAAGCCTATGTCTTTCAGGAGAGACCGAACTGACCCTAGGCAATACTGGGTCTGGAGGGTTTGGTACCTGTATTGGACCGATTTAACAGGGTCTGTAGAGCGAGAGAAATCTGGTCCATCCTATGGTCCTGTTCTCTTGTCTGGCTGCGATACGTGCCAACTGGTTAGAGAGGTCTGCGGGATCCATTGGCCCTGACGTAATGTCACGAATCCCCCTGAATACCAAAATAGTGGTCCCTTTACGTAGACCGCTCTCTACTCTTCCGATCCTTGAATGGTCGGCACAACTAGATAGATCACTAACCAGACAAAAGACAAGCAAGGGTAAACACCAGACAGAGGTACAGAATAGAGTATTTGTTCTCCCTAGGACCTTAGTAATATCAGAGGTAGTCTGATGTGTGCTTAGGGTGCCACATAGACTGACCTCGGTACCAAAGTTAAGAGCAGAACCGTGAGAAGAGTGAATGCCAATACCAGGGGTTATACACAGGGTGGTTCGTTCGCCAATGCCAGGGGTCATACACAGAATGGTTCGTTTGCCAATACCAGGGGTCATACACAGAGTGGTTCGTTTGCCAATGCCAGAGTCATACACAGAATGGTTCGTTTGCCAATGCCAGGGGTCATACACAGAGTGGTTCGTTTGCCAATGCCAGGTGTCATACACAGAATGGTTCGTTTCCAAAAGCAAGGTCAGACACAGATATATTAGCCAAAAACACAAGAGCTCTGCGGGAAGTGAATACCACGTCAGGGCACCGGCGAACTAGTGAAGCCGGGTTTTAAACCGGCGGGTCCGCGTCATAACGCCAGGCTCCGCCCCCCGGCGTCCCACGTGAGCGCACCCGGTGGCGTTATTATTCGGCGCCTGGCCAGCGAGCAGCGAGGAATCTGCTGCCAGGCGCCCCAGAACAGAGCCAACCGTGACAACTACAGTTAGCATCGCCAAGTGCAACCAAGGTTGCATGTGCAGGTTTTGACCCTTTTTTTTTCAATTTCTGCAATTATTCTCGCCTGCCCCTTCTATTTAGCTGCTATATATACCGGCTGCGAGCACAGTACAGTGACTATTATCGCGCTTTCCTCAATCGCACACAGTTTCCCGGGAGTTTGGTGGCTAACAGTGAGTAAAAGAGGGTCAAGAGTGGAGTGCAGTTTGTGGGCATAGGAAGAAGTGTTTCTGTTTCTTGTCACCTTTGTTAAACCTTTCACTACATATTAGATTAACCCTTCATTACATGTAAATACACCTCCCACATAGCCGGACATACACATAGGCTACACATGCATCCCTGTCATTATCTGTTCCTTGACCTCCTCTTGTATCCATCCTGTCCCCTTGTCTCGTGTATTCTACCCTCTCTTTTTTTTCTACTGTCTGTCATGGAGGCTGTTGGGAGAGGAGATGGACGGAGAAGTGTTGGTGAGGAGGAGGATGAAGAGGTGAGGAACGTGCTGGAGGGTGAGAGGTGTATGGGCATACCGATGAGGAGGAGAGGGGAGAGGGAGAGGCCTGAGGGTGATAGGAGTGGAGAGAGGGAGATGAGGCTGCAGTGGTGGCCTAAGGGTAAAAGTAGTGGTGGCAGGGAGAGGAGGTGTCAGAGGGTGAGGAAGTGTAGGAGTGAAAGTGAATGGAGGCAGGGTGATAGAGCCAGGCCATCTAGCCAAGGGACTGCTGCTAGGCAATGGACACAGCAGGGAGACAGTGCGCCACTGCTCTCCGGGACACAGGAGCCACAGGGTTCCTCCAGAGGACTGATCCTGGAGGAGAGGTACACCCTGGAGGTGAACGAGGTGCTGATAGAGGCCTTCCTGCAGAAGGCGCACTCGCTGGATGACCTGTCACTGTCTGGCCAGAATTACATCAAGCTGTCTGTGCGTTGGGAAGGAACCAGAGCCTGACAGGATGCTCAGCCACTAATTTTCTCAAAAGAGCATCCTGGGAGATGTAGTCCAAACACTTCTGAAGGTACAAGGTTACAAATAACAAATCTAGATCTTATCTAGATCTAATGTAAACTAAAAATACAGGGGTCATTTGGAATCTCCAGAACCGTAAAAAATACTGGGCCATGCTTGGTATCGTTGGATGCAGTGATACCAAACATGAGCAAGTTCCATGTAAAATTCAATTAAAAAAAATAAATGTATTTTTTTATAATGTAGCACTATTGTTCATTTTTCAATTTAAATTTGCGAGTGGCGCAGGGGTCCTTTGGGGTATTTTGGACCCCTGTTTTTCCATTTGTTACACCCCACAAAGTCATGTTAGGTGTCCCTGGACAGGTCAGAGTCTGGCCTTTCTAATGATATCAAACATGACCATGTTAAATGTCAGATAAAAAAAACACATAAACATACATAAAATATATGTTGCTTGCCTGTTAACCCCATAGTGACTAGGCGATTTTATCATTGACAGTCTGAAAGTACCCACTGCTGGTTTTATTTTTCCACGCTCTTTGGGTTTAGGTCTAATTTTCCTCTTACTCGTTTATGGAACTCACACATATTATATACCGTTTTTCTCGCCATTAAATGGACTTTCTAAAGATACTATTATTTCCATCAAATTTTATAAATTATTATAAGAAAGGTTATGAAATATGATGAAAAAAATGGAAGTAACACACTTTTTCGAACTTTAATCCCCAAAATCTACAACCGCCAAAAAAGACCCCGGCTAAATAGTTTAAAAAAATTTGTCCAGAGATTAGAAATACCCAATTTTTACATGGTTTTGTTTTTTAACCCCTTCACTGCTGAGCAATTTCACCACTGTGCGCTGAGTGCATTTTGACCGTATATGCTCATCATGTTTAAATGTGATGTGAAGTCCTATTTTATTATACCCCCCAGAAATTTTTTATTTGGAAAAAACCCACTTTTTTAATATTCATGTTTGGTACTGTATCATTGGAAAAGTCATGATCAGGCTAGCTGCCACGGATAGGGAGATACGGGGACCCAAAAGATCCTCCTAGCTCTACTTGGTAGCTAGGGGGCTAACTGGCCAATTGACGTCATCGCACATACGGCGAGGATGTCAGTGGGTGTGGGGTGACCCAGAGGCTTGGCTGACATACAAGATGTCAGCCACTTCAGGGTTCGAATGGCGATCCGGTGCCAAACCGTGATACGACACCTCAGGGATTAAAGAGAGGCACCGCTGAAAAGGGCAGACTCTGCCCTTTCCAGTGGTAA
Source organism: Leptobrachium leishanense (assembly GCA_009667805.1). Classification (NCBI taxonomy): domain Eukaryota; kingdom Metazoa; phylum Chordata; class Amphibia; order Anura; family Megophryidae; genus Leptobrachium; species Leptobrachium leishanense. The sequence continues at coordinate 282,052,567 of CM019063.1, forward strand.
CTTTCTTTTTTTTCTAGCCCTAGCTGTTCGGGTGGGAGAGGTGTCCAAAGGACCCCACCTCTCCCCTTTCAGGTATCCCCTCCAGGCGCAAGGGGACGCCTGAAAGTGACGTCACCATGCACTGCGATGATGACATTGTGATGGCTGGGACCCATAAAACCGTCGGCTGACTTCAAGGAAGTCAGTACGACGTGGGAAAAAAACAATAAGTGTAGCGCTCAATTGGCATAGATTACCTTTTCTATGCACTCAACAGTAGTCCTACGTTGGACCCCAGCCAGAGAGGTAAGTATAGGGAGGGAGGGGGGTTAAAGGAACATGACATACATAGTATGTTCTTTGTCCTTAAGGGGAATTTTCCCCAGGACATACTATGTATGTCAGTGGTCCTTAAGGGGTTAATTTTGGGCGAGGACCTGTTTTTTGTGTTGTTTTGGAGTTAGCACCAGAGGTAAGCAGTAGGTAATATTTTGCAATTAGCGTCCACCCAGAATTTAGCATAGACACCAAGTGATCTGTTGTTACAAAAGCGCTCGAGATCTCTAGCGCTGCTCATGTTAAGTATAGGACGCGGAAAGTACAGTAAGCTTGCATTACGAATCGCTAATAACATCACGCTAAGTGATTTTTCTTGTTTCTAGCGGGAGGCAAATGATCTGTTGGTCAGGCATTAGACTCATTTTACCTGGCGCTAATGAAAAAATGCCAACGTTAGGGTTAGCTCACATCAGGTGATTGTGCCCTAAATGTCCGTGTATGCACACCCTAATGTAACGGGCTGCGCACACCAGTGGGTATGACTATTAGAGTCATTCAACGATCATGCACATCATCCCCAAAACTTTTGCCTAATGTTACCTCTCAATTGGTCCGAACCAAGATCTATTGTATCCAATTCACTGTAGTTGTTGTGGGTCTCTGTCTAGGTGTCTCATGCCTACCAGGTATCAGCCTTCTCATCTTTCCTATTGCCACTGACCCTCCAAGGCCCGTGTTCCTGATCTTTATCGAGAAACATCTGACTTAAGAGACCCATCTGCATTAATAGGCTTATCTCTACACCTAGCATAGTGGGGGGGAGGGGTTCCATTTTAATTGCAGTTTTTTCTTTTTTTTATCTGGGTTATTGTGGTTGTGTACTGTATTTTTAGGCTCGACCATAAATTAAGGTTACGATTTATTTTTATTTCTAGTGCTTTACCTAGCCCAGGATCCTATTTTTTTCCATAATTCCAGCCTTAGCATAAATTTACATATTTCCTAGATATAATTTTATACTGGAGATTAGCAGACTTCCTAGAAATTCTACTTGTATGTGTAAAATAGCTGCATAGTGAGTGATTCATAACCATGGTTTCTTTAGCAGGTGCTTGGAAGAACTGAATGTCCAAGTGATGTCATGAAACTGTGAATATGTGTTCTCATTCAAAGTACAAGCTCGGGTTTCATACCGGCATGCCCGTGCTGAAAGCTTTCACCTGTCGAACATGTTTTCGAGTTTCATTAACTCACCTACTGTAAAATACACATGACTCCCTCTTTGTTTTGGGTTTTCTTCTTACAAGGAAATGTTAACATTATGAATGTACAAGGAAGCAAATGTATAAAACAGTTCCAAGTTTACAATTGTACAGGTTTTAAAATGCTTACATGTCTGTAGGCTAGTTACACAGTAGCTTATTTAAAGAAAAAAATTATAATTCTTCGGTCAGTATTACAAGGGTAACAAATTAAAACGGGGACGCGAAGGAGTAAAACCTGCACCTGCAGGTTTCTACATAGTGTCCCCGTTATAGCTCCATATTACGGGGCAGACGCTTATTCAGCAGCCTCCCCCGTAATGCACCCAGAACATACTTGAAAACGAGAGAAATCTCAATGTATCCTTCCTGGTAAAATACTTAAAAAATTAATAAAATGCAGTGCTGCTAACGCGCCACCCCAAGCATCCTGTCCAGGAGTCCATAGGACTCCATTGAGGCTTTGATTGCCGACATTTCTGTGCTCTCCCGTTCGCTGCACTTTAGCGAGTTTGATTCGTTGACCCGGCGGGAAATTTGGCATTCACTGCAGGGTCCCTGATGTGCGGCGAATCGGCCGCCGACTGCTGCCACCACCCTGTTGGACTGCTGCCGAACAAATTAAAAAAAAAAGACGCTGTAAAACCGCTGAATCTACCTGAAAAACCACCTCAAAACTGCCGAATCGATCCGAAAAAAATTACGAAAACCCGATGAATACACCCGTCGAACCGATCTGGAATAAGCCGACTACCCACTTAACAGACTGCCGACCAGCCGTCGGAAAAAGTCAACAAGCCTCTGAACAAGGGTAAAAAAAAAATCACTGCAACTTTCAAAAGGGGTTTAAAAAAAGTTACTACATGAAAATGCTTGGAAATAATATGAGGTCCTATGAAATAATAAAAAGGTCTGTTACAGTAAAAAAAAAAAAATGCCTCCATTTTAAAATCAGGAAAGAAAATTTTGCAGAAATAAATCCCAAAAAATGCCTAAAAGACTAATAAATTAAGAAACTTTTTGCTGCAAATGAAAAGAATAAAGGGTTGAATAGCGATTTAATAAAACCGGGGAATATTTTTTGCATTTAAACAGCGTAAAATCAGGGCATTTCACTGACATTTATGTGCTGTTTGGTGTTCTCTGAATAGATTAGCTATTGATTCTCTATGGGGAGTTCACTGCCACCGAAGATCACCATATTTCATTGACAATTTACCAATATTTGGCAAACTGCCAGCTTTTTGAATAGCTGAATGGCCACGAAATTGCACCATATGGGGAAATTCATTGTTTGGTGCAGTTTCGTGGCCAATTCGGTGCTCTTTGAATAACCCTGTATGAGTTATCACAACAACAGATATGTACTTATTCTTCTGCACAAAACAAATGTTTGAAATTATAAGTGTCTGACAGAGGGGGGGGGTCAACAAAAAGCAGTCCCACTTCTTCGCGCAATCTAGTGCCTTATGCTCCAAAAGAGCTACTAGACCCCACAACAAAATATGGATCCGAAAAATACTGATCAGGAAGCCAAAAAGAGAATATTTTGGGATACAACCCTTTCTCAATGTAAAATGCCCATAAAACGTGACCATTACTCACTTGTGGATCTAAAAATGCAAGGAAGCCCCCCTGTAAGTGAAGTGGAATCAGGCTGGAAGATGGCCGCCATTATAAGCCAGGCGGCCATCTTGTTCAGAATATTGGTTCACTTGAAAATAACTAGGTAGGTTTTAGCTGAAACTAGATTGAAGCATACGTAGAAATTTAGGAATGTGTTAGATTAGCAGAAAAGCAATTAAAACCTGAGAAAAATCTTGGCTGCTCCTGGCACGAAGGGACAGAATGAGAAGTGGATACACCAAGGTCACAGAGGCCCGCAGAGAGACAAAGGGAAGCATAGAAGATAGACCAGGTGTTACCCGCAACAAATAAACACAGGCGCTAGGGAGGCGAGCACAGCCCGGACTGAATGTAGTAACTAATCACGATCTGTCGAAACTAACATGAAGTTTGCCAATTTACAGCCAATTTAATGGAATGTCTTTGTATTAGACTAAGGGTTGTATTAACCAGTGGGGTACCTCAGGGGTCAGTACTTGGACCCATTCTCTTTAATATTTTTATTAGTGATATTGCAGAAGGTATTAATGGAAAAGTATGTCTTTTTGCTGATGACACAAAGATTTGCAACAGGGTTGACGTTCCTGGAGGGATCAGCCAAATGACAAATGATTTAGGTAAACTAAAAAAATGGTCGGAGTTGTGGCAATTGAGTTTTAATGTGGATAAGTGCAAGATAATGCACCTGGGACGTAAAAACCCAAGGGCTGAATATAGAATATTTGATACAGTCCTAACCTCAACATCTGAGGAAAGGGATTTAGGGGTCATTATTTCAGAGGATCTAAGGTAAGTAGTCAATGTAATAGAGCAGCAGGAAATGCTAGCAGAATGCTTGGTTGTGTAGGGAGAGGTATTAGCAGTAGGAAAAGGGAAGTGCTCATGCCACTGTACAGAGCACTGGTGAGACCTCACTTGGAGTACTGTGTGCAGTACTGGAGACCGTATCTCCAGAAGGATATAGACATCTTAGAGAGAGTTCAGAGAAGGGCTACTAAAATGGTGTACGGCTTGAAGGAGAAAAGTTACCAGGAAAGGCTTAATGATCTTAACATGTACAGCTTGGAAAAAAGACGAGACAGAGGAGATATGATAGAAACATTTAAATACGTAAAGGGAATCCACAAGGTAGAGGAAGGGAGTATATTTAAAAGGAAACAAAATAGCAAAACAAGGGGACATAGTCTTAGATTAGAGGGGCAAAGGTTTAAAAGTAACATCAGGAAGCATTATTTTACTGAGAGGGTGGTGGATACATGGAACAGTCTTCCAGTAGAAGTGGTAGAGGCCAAAACAGTAATTGAATTTAAGCAAGCATGGGATAGGCATAAGGCTATCCTAAACAAAAGATAAATCCAGGTTAAGTATCCATGTAATTGGGCAGACTAGATGGGCCGAAAGGTTCTTATCTGCCGACATTTTTTCTATGTTTCTATGTTTCTAAGGGTTGTATTAACCCACGTGGGGTGGGATAGTGTCACCGGGAGGTGGGCTAATTGGGATGTACCTAATTATGTATTTGGGGTATAAGATCTCATGTCACGGTGAGTTCGATGCTCACTCTTTGCGATTCAATCCTGTGTGAGCATTTGTGTGACGACACAAATAAAGTTTGCCTTTCCTGAAGAGACTCGTGTTGAGACAATCCTTGCTCGTGTCCGGTCCGGCCTTGTCCCGAGTGAACCAAGTGGATTCCGGTTACATTTCTTGGGGGCTCGATAGCCGGGATACGGGCCCTTGCCGGCATGGCAACGACTGCTGAACACTGTAGCGGTTGTCTGCAGGTGCGAGTGATCCCGCTGGTTGGGCGTCCGTTGAAGGTGAGCTCACATCTACAGGCGCCAAGCAGGATTTCCTGTTCAGTGGACTCGTCTCGTCAAATGGACCCCGGCCCGGGAACACTGGGACACCACTGAGTCCGAGGAAACAGCAAGCAGCGCGGCGATAGGTAAAGTGTCTTCTATGTTTGATGTGTAATGGAGATACGGTATAAAGAGGAAACGTCCAACCATAGTTGGATAAGGAAACCCGCGGCCACGGTTTCGTTGACATACCGCACCCCACGCCGACAGCACAGACAAGCAAAAGAGCCAGAGTGGCTAGCTGTCAGGGTTGCACATAGCGAAGGTAGTGTTGGAACCAATATGCAAGACGTACCTTGTCAAGAAGCGGTAGGAGAGCTGAGCGATATCTGCCAGACAGGAATTGCAGGTGCACCGAAGGCAGCGTAGTCGTTATTCCAGGCAGAGGTCAGAGGATAAAAGCAGGCAGCGTAATCGGTATTCCAGGCAGAGGTCGAAGGAGTAAAGCAGGCAGCGTAATCGGTATTTCCAGGCAGAGGTCGAAGGAGTAAAGCAGGCAGCGTAGTCGTAGTACAGGCAAAAGTCAGGATCACGGTCAATAGTAAACAAAGATTCTCTCGCAACAGACTAGAATAAACTAGTACTGAACTCTTGGACAAGCGACTCTTTATGGGGAACCTCCGGGGCAGTCTCTGATGACGTGTGCGCCGCCGTCAGCTGTTCTAAGCATTCCGGCGTCTCGCGTTCGCTGTTAGCCCGGAAAGGCGCGCGCATGCGCGGTCCACTCCGCATCCTGGCCACGAGGGAGGAGGAATGATGAACGCCACGAGCGCCGATGCCCGCCAACGCCCGGGACTGGAGCACCATCCAGGGGTGCGGTAGGAAACCCTGACAGAGCCCCCCAACAAGGCGACCCCTCCGGGGGCGCGTCGGATGAGCCACGTGAAAAGCTTCAACAAGATCAGGAGCGTGGACGTCAGCGGCAGAAACCCAGGAGTCCTCCTCAGGACCATAGCCAGTCCAGTGAACTAGATATTCCAGGCGACGACGTCGAAAACGAGAATCCAATATCTCTTGTACTTCATACTCATCCTCGGACACAGCCACCACAGGACCTGGACGAGAAGGGGTGCGACCAGGGAACGGATCCGGATTCGACGGATGAAGGAGAGATACATGGAACACCGGGTGGACTTTGTACTCAACGGGCAGACGTAGTCTTACTGCTGAAGATGACACAACTCTGTCAATCGGAAAGGGACCCAAAAAGCGAGGCCCCAATTTACGTGAAGGGCAATTTAGCGTCACATGCTTGGAGGACAGCCATACCAAATCGCCTATTTTGTATAGGGGAGCAGGGACCCGGTGGCGATCCGCGTAACGTTTGTATGAACGTTGAGCGGACAGAAGAGCAGCTCTCACTTGTTTGAAGCCGTCGTGTATATAAGCCATACGTTGATCCAAGGAAGGAATATGGCTAACTAAAGGCGAACCAGGAAACATTACCGGATGCTGACCGTAGTTGGCGAAGAACGGAGAACATTTGATAGAACGATGGATCTGATTGTTGTATGCGAATTCAGCAATGGGTAAGAGATCCGCCCAGTCGTCCTGGAGATGAGAGGTGAAACAGCGTAGATACTGTTCCAGGGTACCATTGGTTCGTTCAGTCTGACCGTTGGTCTGAGGATGATAGGCCGTTGATAGACTCTGCTGCATATGGAGTGTTTTACAAAAAGACTTCCAAAAAAGGGAAGTAAATTGAGACCCTCTATCGGATATAATGGTAGAGGGCAAACCATGTAAACGGAATATTTCTTTTATAAATAAAGTCGCGGTTTGTGCTGCTGTAGGTATCCCCGTATGGGGTAAAAAATGAGCCATCTTGGAAAATCTGTCAATCACTACCATTACAGTGTTATACCCGGCGGAGAGGGGTAACTCAACTATGAAGTCCATAGATATATCCTCCCATGGAATATGAGGAACAGGCAATGGTTGGAGCAAACCTTGTGGACGTTGATGAGAGACTTTGGCTCTGATGCATACTGGGCAATTCGTTACATATGATATGGTATCCTTCCGCAGACTGGGCCACCAGAAAAAACGATGTATCAAATCCAGTGTCTTGTGTTTACCCCCGTGACCTCCTAGGGGGGAGTCATGACAATATTGTAGGACAGAGAGCACTGCGGTGGGCGGTACGAATACTTTCTGGTGATGAAACAAAAAACCGTCCTGTGCGGTCAGTGCCATTGAAGGAACCATTTGGTCGAGGGGAGGCGAGTCTTTCTTTATGACATCCCAGAGCGTTAGCTTGATCGTGGCAAAACAGGTTCTGGGTAATATGAAGTCGTTATTGATTACTTGTATGTTATCATTAGCTCTTGATAAGGCATCGGCCTTCCCGTTTTTGTTACCAGGTCGGTAGGTGATGTGCATGTCGAACCTGCTGAAAAAAAGAGCCCATCTTGCCTGCCTTGGTTTTAATCTGCGTGCTTGCTGTAGGTACTCCAAATTCCTATGATCGGTGAGGATGGATACGGGATGGCGAGCGCCTTCAAGTAGATGACGCCATTCTTCCAGAGACAGTTTGATTGCCAGCAATTCTTTCTCTCCAACGTCATAATTCTGTTCTGCTGCGGAAAGGGTTTTAGAAAAAAAAGATACGGGATGCATTATTTCTGTTTCTTTCTGTCTTTGCGATAACACTGCTCCAACAGCGAAGGCCGAGGCATCTACCTCTAGAGTATATGGTTGAGAGGGATCTGGAATCGAGAGGATAGGTGCTGAAGTGATAGTTCTTTTTAACAAATTGAAAGCATCTTGAGCCGCTGTAGACCAAGAAAAACGAGTATGGATACGAGTTAGGTCAGTCAAGGGTTTAACTATCTTGGAGAAGTTTTTTACGAATTTCCTATAAAAATTGCAAAAACCCAAAAAACACTGGACCCCTTTTCTGTTAGCAGGAGCTGGCCAATCGGTAACTGCCTCTATCTTGGCGGGATCCATCTGTATATGCCCGGGGGTGATAATGAATCCAAGAAAATCAATACGTTGTGTATCAAATAAACATTTTTCCAACTTGACATATAGTTTGTGTTTCAATAGACGTAACAGTACCGTTCTCACATGTGTCTTATGTATTTCGGCGGTATCAGAATAAATTAATATATCGTCTAAGTATATTATTACATAACAATCCAGTATGTCCTGGAAGATATCGTTAAGAAATCTCTGAAACGTGGCAGGAGCATTGCAGAGACCATATGGCATTACTAGATACTCGAAGTGTCCGTACCTGGACCTGAAGGCTGTCTTCCACTCGTCTCCGTCTCGTATTCTCAATAAATTGTACGCACCACGTAAATCAAGTTTCGTAAATATAGATGAGGTTCTTAATCGGTCCATGAGTTCTGATATTAAAGGCAAAGGATATTTGTTTTTGATCGTGATATTATTTAAGGCACGATAGTCCACACAAGGGCGGAGCCCTCCGTCTTTCTTTCCTACGAAGAATATGGGAGCTCCTGCTGGAGACGTTGAGGGACGTATAAAACCTTTCTTTAAGTTTTCCAAAATATATTCTTTGAGGGTCTCTAATTCTGGTTCGGACAATGGGTATATTCTTCCGTGAGGAATGGGAGCACCGGGTAAAAGATCTATCGGACAATCATAAGCTCTAGAAGGTGGTAGGTCGTCTGCTCCTTTCTTTTCGAACACACTATATAAGTCCTGATAAGCTTTAGGTATGTCTGCACACATGGCTGCAGTATGTGTCTGTAGTTGAAGGCCTTCGGAGGTTGGAGAGCAATCCGTCTGATTGAAGGTAACGGTGCTCCTAGTCCAATCAATAGTAGGATTGTGTCTTCTCAGCCAATTAAGACCAAGGACGGCTGGAAATACTGGGGAGGGCACGATATCGAAGAGAAGTGTGTCTTGAAATTGCTCTCCTATGGTGACTAGTAGGGGTATAGTCTCTTTGGTCACGGGACCGGATTGGGGAGTGCTCCCGTCCAACAACTGGATGGGATAAGGCTGTTTTTTCGGAGAAGTAGGGATTCCAAGGGTCTGTATTACCTCAGTATCCAGGAAACAGCTGCTGGCCCCGGAATCAATCATGGCGTTGATCGTGGTTGTATGGTCGTCCCACTGTAATGACAAGGGAACTATGAGGTGGGTGGACATGGGAGTACAGATGCCTTTGATGGATGCAAAAGCAGGAAGGGCTAGAGGCTTACCGATTCGGGTGTTGGGTTTTTCGCGGCATTCCCGTACTTGATGCCCTGCACGGCCACAATACATACAGAGGCCCAAAGAGCGCCTTCTGGATCTCTCTGCTTCCGTCAAAGGCCCTCTAGCTGCTCCGACTTGCATGGGTTCGTCGCCGCTATCGGTTGGCTGTGACGGCATGTAAGGAGGTGGAATGGTCGGTTTTCTTGTAGGTGTGGCTGGATGGGTGCTAGCGCGTTCAGCGCGCCTTTCTCTTATTCTTCGGTCTATATCAATGCATAAGGACATAGTTTTGTCCAATGATGAAGGGAGCCCGGTTCTCGCGAGCTCGTCTTTTAGTGCTTCGGACAGTCCTTTCCTGAATTGGGCTATAAGAGCTGGTTCATTCCATTCTGACTCAAGAGCCAAGTGTTTGAAATCTGTGATGTATTCTTCCACGTCATTTCTCCCTTGTTTCAGGTTGTCAAGAGCCTGAGCCGCGTTTGTTGTCCGGTGAGGGTCGTCATACATTTCCTCCATGGCTTCATAGAAAGTGCTCCAACTGTTTAACACGGGATTGTGGGTTCGTAACAGATGATGAGCCCATCGTTGAGGCCGCCCGATCAGTAACGATATCACGGATCTGACTCGTGCGAAGTCAGTATTATAGGTCCGTCTTTGGAGGGAGAACATTATCTGACAAGACGTTATAAAGCAACGGAATTGTTTTCTATCACCGTCGAATTTCTCGGGTGGTGATACGTAGGGTTCTGGACCTGTAGCAGCGTTATCCAACGGGGGTGTTGGAGGCTCGACCATAGACCGTGAGGTACCGCTGCTTGTCAGTCCTTGTTCCAGACGTTCTTGATGTACCTGCATCGCTGTTTGATTAGCTTCCAAGGCCTGTACGGATTGAGTCAGTATATGGAGCTGTTGAGCGATGGCGGCTAAAGTCTCTGGTACACTTGCTGGTTCCATGATCGACTAGTTTATTATGTCAGGGTTGCACATAGCGAAGGTAGTGTTGGAACCAATATGCAAGACGTACCTTGTCAAGAAGCGGTAGGAGAGCTGAGCGATATCTGCCAGACAGGAATTGCAGGTGCACCGAAGGCAGCGTAGTCGTTATTCCAGGCAGAGGTCAGAGGATAAAAGCAGGCAGCGTAATCGGTATTCCAGGCAGAGGTCGAAGGAGTAAAGCAGGCAGTGTAATCGGTATTTCCAGGCAGAGGTCGAAGGAGTAAAGCAGGCAGCGTAGTCGTAGTACAGGCAAAAGTCAGGATCACGGTCAATAGTAAACAAAGATTCTCTCGCAACAGACTAGAATAAACTAGTACTGAACTCTTGGACAAGCGACTCTTTATGGGGAACCTCCGGGGCAGTCTCTGATGACGTGTGCAGCCGTCAGCTGTTCTAAGCATTCCGGCGTCTCGCGTTCGCTGTTAGCCCGGAAAGGCGCGCGCATGCGCGGTCCACTCCGCATCCTGGCCACGAGGGAGGAGGAATGATGAACGCCACGAGCGCCGTGATGCCCGCCAACGCCCGGGACTGGAGCACCATCCAGGGGTTGCGGTAGGAAACCCTGACACTAGCGCGTGTCTGAACCCGGGGGATCGGATGTTAACCAAAGGATAGTTCTGTATGTGAGGGAGAAGGGAGCCACGTGGAGTTGCATAGTCGTAGTCAGTGTTTGTAAATAGAGCTTCGGCACGTGGACAAAGGAAAGGAGGAGAGATTTCTGTGACTGGGCTGAGAGCCCTGAGTCAGTGCTAGTGTGTACGTCGTGTAGTGAAGAGGGCTCATTGGGGCCAACGGTAGCTGCAGAGGAAGTGGTGCCGGGTGGGTAGATTACCCATAGTCAAATTGGAATTGCAGACGGAAGTGTAGTTATAGAACGGGGTGCACATAGTCACAAGCAGACAAGAGTTAGAGTTCAATTAACGGGGTATAGGGAGCCAAAAGGAGGGACGGTGTGCTCTCGACTAGTAGAAAGAGTTGAATTGTTTATGTATTGTTTTGTGCTGAAAGTATCTGGTACAGTATGGGTTGTGAATGACTGCTGAGAGTGCTGTGAGTGATTGAGCGCCTACTCGCCTAGCGAGAAAGCAAACATGAGAGTGGACTCCCAAGGTACGTTTCCGGCTCAGGCGACTGCAGTCCGGCTACTGATGGAGGAAGCGAATCCGATATACATGAATTGTTGACTGAAGTACCAGACAGTAAATTTCAAGTGTTTTGTGCTAAACGTAATATCTGCATTGTGAGAAGGTTACCGCCCGTAAGAGTAACAATGGGCAACGGGTCGTCCAAACCCAAGACGGCTAAGCAGGGTGAGACGCCCTTAGGGTATATGGTGCGGAATTTTGAAGTGTTGTATGCAACACATGATTATGGTGTGGATTTGAGTAAAGAAAAGTTAAAATTATTGTGTACAATGGTATGGCCACAGTTAGTTCCTGAGTGGCCAGAACAGGGGTCTATGGACCCTGAGATAATACAGAGAGTGCACTCCCAGGTAACCGGGAGATATGGTCATCCTGAACAATACCCGTATATAGATATATGGAGGTACTGTGTGAGAGATAAAAGCCATTGTGTTATGTTAGTAGGGCAAAGAAAAAAAAAAGAAAGTATGCCCTCAAATAAATATAAATATGAATGTGAAAATAAGTCTATATATATATTTAGTGTTTTAATATACCAGTAAATTAAACAAAGATAATTTACAAGCTTTGTGTGTGGATTACGTAATGATCTGCAGGAGTCTCTGAGCCCCCACTTCCCCCTGGGCCAGAAGAAAAAGAGAACAGTTTGTTCTTTTTTTTTTCTCTCGTATTCGCTCCCCCCCTCCTTTCTGGCACATACTGTCTGCAAGGAGGGGAGGGAGGGAGTCAATTTTTTTTGTTCACTGACGAACAAAGAAAGTAACCCTTTATGTGTCTGTGCAGCGAATTTAAGCTTACCAGAGAAATAAAGAAGAAAAATTACTATGTTTAGCTAATTTTTAATGTGTGCTGCAATAGAATGCATGAAGTCTGTCGAGTGCAAGATGTATATTTTTATTTTGTGTTGATATATTTGGTTAAGTCTGTCTTGACAGACTATTTTAAAATAGTTTTATATAATCTAGGCTATATGTGAGAAAGTTTTATATTGTCTAGTATTGTTGTCCGTTTGTTTCAAGCAATATTGTGTAATGTGTTGATATTATTCCAAAAACTCTAGTTTTGTTCACAGAGCTAGAATTAAATAAAAGAGGGTGTCCTGGTTTTTATATTGTTACAGAGTGTAACAATAGTGAGTATTTATAATACAACATGTATTTTATGAAGTAAAATTAAAGTATATAATAATATACAATATTGTCTACCAAAATATAATAAAATTTATTAACAAACTAAATAGAAATATATGAAACGGTTAGAAGATAATATTAAAAGAGCAGTTTGAGAAATAATTAAAGTAACTAGTTTTATACTGTTTCATGTCCTATATAGTTAAGATATATAGCGAAAGTATGATTAAAAAAAAATTAAAAAAATATATATTTCTATTTAGTTTCTGATGAGATAGTTATTCTATTGTTATAAGAGTATTTTATATGATTACTGATTTTTTTTCTGATGTGGTATTAAGAGTCCGTTTTGGCTACGGGAGAGAGACCTCTGTGAATATTGTTTGTATATGTAGATCGTTTTTCTTTTTAGTTAAAATATACAATGTGTATATGTATGTCATAACAAAGAAAAAAATGTCATCTGCGCTTACTCCAATTATACCGTGTGAAACTTAACACAATTAGAGGTTTGGTTTCTTATTAATGGCCATTATAAGACTAGCTCGCCCGCCAACGTCACGGCACCTCTAAAAGGGCGAGTCCTAACCAAAATGAAACCACAGGCTGCTACATAGCAAACCATACCTGCTCATGCTGCTTGTCAAACATGAGGTAGACTGGTGGGCCTTTATTTATGCTCCCCCAGAAACAAAAATCCACTTTGGGATCAAAACAAAGACACGGAGCGGAGTCTTGCTGCAGGGATGACCTGGCTGGAAGTACATTGAAACATACATAGTACAGGAGGGGTGGGGTCACGCCTATTCCCCGAAGGGTTGGCTGCAACCACCAAATGCATCCAGCCCAACAACATGTGTAGAACATAACAAAGAATAAAATGTCATCTGCGCTTACTCCAATTATACCGTGTGAAACTAAACACAATTAGAGGTATATGTATATGCCCGAATGTCCCATCCAGCTCCTGGGGCGGGATATTTTTTGCAAATTGCAAGCCTGAATTATATTTTTTTCCTGGGGGTCACGCTAGATTAGACCTGCCTGAGAGTGGCAGCTCTACACGGCAGTACAGCCCAGCCAGCCAGCATACCCAGCCTGTAAAAGAAAAAAAAAATTGCAGTAATTATGCCAAGAGAAGAAGAATAGTGAACGGCACCAACCCTGCTGGCCGCCCCAGACCCGTACACACTACTCCTTGAAATTCCTGGAGTCTGGGCAGAGGAAAACCCGCCCGGATTAGCTGTAAATATCCCTCCAGTGTACGTCGATTTAAAACCTGGTGCAACACCTGTGGCTTTAAGACAATATCATATCCCACAAAAAGCCAAGCAGAATATCCAGACATATTTGCAGAGACTTAAAGACCATGGCATATTGAAATTCTGCGTGTCACCGTGGAACACATCCCTGTTACCAGTACTGAAAGAGGGCACACAAGAGTACCGCCCAGTCCAAGATTTACGGGCCGTCAACGAAGCCACAGTAACTCTACACCCTGTGGTTCCCAATCCATACAATTTATTGGTATTAATTTCTGCTTGATTTAAAAGACTTTTTTTTCTGCATCCGTCTGGCTCCGGCAAGCCAACCCCTTTTTATTTTTCAGTGGGAGGAATCTACAATGGATGCGCGCTCAGCCAGGACCTCCTGTCCTTCAACGCTCAGCCAGACAAATTTGTTTTACTACAGTATGTAGATGATTTATTACTGGCTTCTCCCACAGAAAAAGACTGTTTCTCTGCCACAAAAGCCCTGCTACATCTGCTATGCCTTGCAGGTTACAGAGTGTCCAAAAAGAAAGCGCAAATATGTAAACAGACTGTAAAATATTTAGGTTTTCAATTAACAGGTACCAAACGTGTATTGGGGACAGAAAGAAAAGAAGCAGTATTCCGAATACCCCTACCAAAGACAAGGAGACAGGTCTGTGAATTCCTGGGAGCTGCAGGCTTCTGCCGCCTGGGGATCCCCAACTTCGCAGACATTTCTGAGCCCCTCTGTCAAGCCACCAAGGAAAAAGAGCATGACCCCTTCCTCTGGGAAGAAGAGCAAACAGCAGCTTTCCTGAAATTAAAGACTCTACTAATGGAAGCTCCAGCACTGGGACTGCCAGATCACAGCAAGCCCTTCCAGCTGTACGTGCATGAACACAATCAAACAGCTACAGGAGTGCTAATTCAGAATTTTGGCTCCTGGCCAAGGCCTGTGGCCTACCTCTCCAAGCAACTTGACCCTGTGGCCTGCGGCCTACCCCCATGTCTGAAAGCTGTGGCAGCCACCGCAATGCTGATAGCAGAAGCAGACAAGCTGACCCTTGGACAAGTTCTTCATGTCAAGGTGCCACATGCTGTAAAAGCCCTGCTTGATGTAAAAGGAAGCTACTGGTTCAGCAACAGCCGGATGACGAAGTACCAAGCTATGATGTGTGAGAATCCACGGGTTCATTTGGACCTCATCGCTACCTTGAACCCTGCTACTTTACTGCCTGACTGTGAAGAGGATCCAGATCATGAATGCCTCCAAGTCATGGAAGAAGTGTTCAGTAGCAGTCCAGATTTGAAAGATGTACCCCTAGACAAATACGATCTACAGCTATTCACTGATGGTAGCAGTTACATGGATGATGGGAAGAAAGTCTCCGGCTATGCAGTTGTCTCAGCAGAAGAAATTATTGAAGCAAATTCTCTACCAGGCCATACATCTGCACAACTGGCTGAGATAACAGCTTTAACCAGGGCTCTGGAAATCTCCGAAGGCAAAAGAGTGAATATCTACACTGACTCCAAATATGCCTTTATGACTGTCCATGCACATGGTGCACTCTACAAAGAAAGAGAGCTACTTATTTCCTCAGGACAACAAATCAAGTATGCAGCTGAAATCGCAGCCCTCCTAGAAGCTGTATGGAAACCAAGTGCTGTCAGTATTATGCACTGTCGTGGCCACCAGAAAGGTCATGATGAAATCCCAAAAGGCAACAGGCGCGCTGACCAGGCCGCAAAAGCGGCTGCAAAACCATTGCTAACAGCTGATCAAGCCAAAGTCCTGCTCTGCAAGCAAGAGGCCCAACCTCCCATGCCAAACTACGAATTCTACATGAATTGGAGAAAATTTGAACCCAAAGGCGAATTTATTGAAATTATTCTGCACAAATGGCACAATGATTACGGACTATTAGAACTCAATCATGATTATATCCAATGGCTTTTCCCAACACGGTAGGGATGTGCGTTTCGGGTTTCGGAATTTCGGAATTTTCACGAAATTTCCCGATTCGGGTCTTTCGATGCGGCCGAAAATCCGAAATTTTTTAGATCCGAAAAAGTCGAATCCGAACTGTTTTCCGAGCCGAATCGAAAATTTTTAGGAATTTCGAATGGACTTGAAATGTGTCAAATCGAAATCTATTGCTTTGAAACGAGAACAGACTTTCCGAAAAAACGAAAAATTTACCAAATCGAAAATTTTTCAGAATTTTCGAATGGACTTGAAATGTGTCAAATCGAAATCTATTGCTTTGAAACGAGAACAGACTTTCCGAAAAAAAACGAAAAATTTGCCAAATCGAAAATTTTTCGGAATTTTCGAATGGACTTGAAATGTGTCAAATCGAAATTTATTTTCCCTCTATTCATGATTTCAGTTCCATTCGGGATTTCGGTTCCATTTCGGTAAGTCTGGACATCGTATATTTATTTAACTAGTATCGGTTATATCGCTGAATCTGTAAAATTTTTTATTGTTTCCAATGATCCGATAAGAATTTTCGTATTTGGGTCAGATCCGATTCGTCCGCGGGTCGCGCATGCGCGCGCGCGCGAATGTCGTAACTTTATTGAGCCAGTTTTATTGACAACTTTTTGAACAAAATATTGTTTTTATTATTCATCATGATGGCCGCTGTAAGAGAGGAGTGCTGTACAAGCACCTCGTCATCATCTCATGATGAACCACCGGCACCCAGGAAGAAACGGGCCCAAAATATGGCGTTTGAGGAGATGTTGGAGCTGGTACGCATCTTTGATAGCAAAGATTATGATTGCAGTAGGGGACCTTACCGCAGGAAGAATAACACCAGGAAGGATCGTATCTTAGACAAGCTACGCACCACCATTTTGGAGTTGTTTGGGAAGGACCGGACGAAGGACCAGCTCAGGAAACGCTGGTCTGATTTGAAAGTACGCGAGCAGGAGCAGCTGAGACGCGTCCGCCGCGTCATAGCAAAACGTAAGTGTCATGTCATATTGTAAAGCGCTGCGCAAACTGTTGGCGCTATATAAATCCTGTATAATAATAATAATGTGCTTGCATGTGCTAATGTGCACAGAAATACGTTGATTTATCTAGTCCTTTTTTCATGCAATGTGATTGTGTATAGATTTGCGTTTTCACGACTCGTCATACATGCATTTTTGCCATAGCTCATCTTTTTTGTGATTTTACGTATTCGTGAAAATTGTGATATTTTATGTATGTAGATGAAGTTACAATGCTGGATTTCTTTTGGCACTGTGTGTACTGTAGTGTGCTGGGGGGGGGTTGTTGTGATTGAGTGATGCATACGAGATGACCCGCAGCTTGCCCAATATTGACTCCCACCTGCGCATCAATAAAAATCTCTGCGTCTCTGCTAAGTGATAGGATGGGACATGTAGTTCTTCTGAAAGTGCATCCAAACAGAGCTGCGTTCAATACATCCTCAGCAGCTGCTGCAGCAGTGTCATTGAATGCTTTAGATGCAAATTTCAAAACAAAATGGTGGATTTCTGTTGTTGTTTCTGCAATATCCAGTTTTATTATTAGCAGAAACTGAAAGTGAAACTGAGGCTGAGGCCTTCTATAAAATAACTAAAAGCAGTCAGCACAATGCGTTTTGTACGCACACAACACAAATAATAGTTTTTATTGAATAAACGTAATGTTTATGTAGCGCTGTGTTAAAATCTTGCTGTGGCATTACCTATTTTTGGCCACAAGATGGAGACAGTCGCGATTAGAGACACTGGACATTGGGACTACATTTCCCGGCATGCTTGGCAAGGGAGACAGGAAGTGGGTGGGGACTGGACTCTTACATCCTCCACCTCGTGGAGAATGCGCCAGAGCGCGCCAGGGAACGAGAGAAAGCAGACGCACTGAAGAGAATCGCGAGAGGGCCTAGGCCAGAGCCTGAGTGAGACCTGTTAGTCATTATTGGGTCACTCAACCTGAGGAGAAGGAGACTTGCCAGTATCGATTGCGAATTACTGCAGACCGGCGGAACCGAAGACCTCGAGTGAGGAGTCACCGCGAGTTGATCGGGTACGGAGAGCAGGCGGTGAGCTGGACAAGCTGCATAAAGTCAGACAACGGATCCGGCCGCTAGTATCCCCAGTCAAAATCGAGCGGAGAGACGTCCTGGGTCAGCGGAGCCTAAAGCAATCGTCGGATGGGTGAGAGGCCTCCAAGGCTGTGTTGTGATTAAAGGACATGCTGCTGTTTTCTCTTTAAAGTCCACAGGGCCCCAACTGACTAGTCGAAGACATTCCTTCAGTAAATTCACTGGCCAGTTGAACAGTACCCGGGTACCATACACACATACACACCTTTCACATTCCGGGACTTAACCTGTGCAGGACTCATTCTGTTACGAATCGGAACGGGGGTTAAAGATACCTTCCGAATACATATTTTTCCCTTTTCCGCTGCGCGTTTATCGTAATACGAAGAGATTGTATTTTGGGGTTCGCTACGTGTCCCTGTTTTTCCGAACTATTGAGTAATTGCATATATTTTTCTGTTCGGTTGCGAATATTTTATTTTCCGAAATACGAAGCCTCGTGTTTCGTTTCTTTTCCGCTACGCGTTTTACCGCAATACGAAAGTACTGTAATAATATCTGTGAATACCGTGTCTTAACATCTGCCTATTATTTTAGTAAACTATTTAAATGATAAAAACTCACAGCGGTGTTGGAGTATATTTATTCCCTAGTGCGGGGAGACTGACCCGTGGTTCAATTTCAGCGGCTCCTCCGGGAGTGAGCGCTACATTTACTTCTGAAAAAAATATATAATTGAACGGTAATATATGTCTGTGCAGAGGAAATAAATAAATATTTTGTGACTTTAGACCTATGAGATGGGAGTAGTGGTGGGTCAAGCTGGTAGTGGGTAGTGGAGGGGTGTCGCAATACTTTCGGCAATATATTGTATAGATATACCATTTTTTCCAGTCTGCATTATTTACGTGTTATATTTTTTGGATTTGGCAGAAGACAGGAAGAAGAAGGCACAGGCCGCAGAATCTGCCCCAGCGGGCACCAGTGCCCCGGAGGAGGAGCCACGGGCGACCACCAGCGCTGGTATATACTGTTTTATTTAGCAACGACTTTTGGTCAAAAACAGAAACATTTTTTGTTTACTGTATTTTAATTTAATTTTTTTATGTATAGCACAAGAGGAGCAGGAGGAGGAAGAGGAGGACCAGGAGGAGGGCGAAGGAGAGAGGCAGCCGGTGCAGCAGGAGGCCGCCAGTCCAGGTTTTTTTTTTTTTCTGTTGTATTTTGCATCGACTTTTGTTCAAAAATAAATCAGTTTTGTTGTTTACTGTATTTTTTATTTCTTTAATTTCTTACATATAGCACTGGATATGCAGACGGTGGTGGTGGGGGAGGAGTCGGAGGAGTCGGAGCCTCAGGAGGCCGCCAGCTCTGGTATATACTACTGTTATATTTTTTCAAGACTTTCAGTCAAAAATAGAAACCTGCTTTACTTACTGTATTTTCCTTCTTTCATTTATTGGATATATAGAAGAAGCCAGACCGAGCAATCGGGAGGCAATTGGCGAACTAAGGCTGGCTGTCAGAACACTCGATGCCATCCAGGAACTGCTGCAGGAACTCCGGGAGCACCTGAACAACACCGCGGACATCCTGGAGCGGCAGTAAGACAGAGACAATACTCAATACGGATGTGCCTCAGCTGCTCCTGCTCGCCTGCTTTGAGGTCGGACCAGCGTTTTCTGATCTGGTCCTTCGTCCCGTCTTTCCCAAACACCTCCAGGATGGTGGTGCGCGTAGCTTGTCAATGATACGATCCTTTCTAAAATTATTCTTCCTGCCGTAAGGGCCCTTACTGCAGTCATAATCTTTGTAATCAAAGATGCGGACCAGCTCCAACATCTCCTCAAATGCCAGTAATTCTAAAAGTGAACCAATACTCTGAACAAGATGTTCGCCTGGCTTGGAAGATGGCCGCCATTGTATGTTTGTTTGTGTTGTTTGTGCCCCTGTTGGGCAGTTTGCCATCCTTGGCATGTTCCCTTCCCTTCCCTTCCCCTCCCCATGTTGTAAATAAATTTTCTATTTTTTCTATATTTTCCTGTTTGTGTGCGTTGCTTTACGTTAATAAGTTAATTATGTATTGCTTGGTTTCCACACTGTTAACCACTTCGATGCGGAGGACGCGCTCAGCGCGTCCTCCGCATGGCTGCTGGTATGCGGAGGACGCGCTGAGCGCATCCTCCCTTTGGGGTCGGATGTCGGCCAAGCTTCCGGGAACTCCCCCTGAGGACTGGCGTCATCGTGCATAGCACGATGACGCCAGTCCTGGAGTTAACCCCTAGTTGCCACCAATGGTGGAGATAGGGGGTTCCAATGAACCCCCTATCTCCCGATCCGTGGCAGCTAGGGGTTAAAGTTTGGTATTGTTGGATCGGCCAGAGCATGGCCGTTCCAACGATTACAAACACGAATGTGAAAAAAGTTTGTAAAAAAATTAAAAATAAAAAAATATTTAAAAAAATGTATAAAAAAAAATAAACAATTTTTTTTCTTTTTTTTGGTTTGTTAATGCAGCAATATTGTTCCCATTTCAATTATAATGTGAACAATGATGCTGCACTAACGATTTTTGTATGCGGTGCGTTTGTTAAAAATTTAGTAATTTTCCCCAAAAAAAAATGTAACGAGACCCCATCTCTAATTTTTTTAACAAGCGCACCCCATACAAAATATAACCGCAATTGCTCGCATGTTAAAATGTGAAAAAAAACACTTTACACGTAAATTATTGAAAAATCATATTTTATTGCATTTTTTGTTATAATATACAGACAGGACATGACGTATACATATAATAATGACATATTATTAATCTGCCGAGTCTGACGGAAAGAACGATATATAATATGTCTGGGTCATATACTAAAATAAGCTTCAAAACACGTTTAAACATGATGAGCAAAACTGGTAAAAATGAGCTCAGCACAGAGGTGTGAAAAGCCTCAGCAGCGAAAGGGTTAATTAAAAAAACACGATAGAATCGCCAGAATTATCGTATCGACAGAATGAATTATCGGATCCGAAAAACAAACCAAAAATTTATTATAAAAAATATATAAAGTAGTATTAAAAAAGTAAACCATAGTAGTTTTCATCAAAACGAATAGAGTTAGACAGCTTTGAAACGAGAACAGACGTTCCGAAAAAACGAAAAGTTCCGAAAAACGAAAAATGGGCGATATGCCGAAAACCATGTACAATTCCGAAAAACGAAAAGTTCCGAAAAACGAAAAATGGGCGATATGCCGAAAACCATGTACAATTCCGACAAACGAAAATTTCAGAAATAACGAAAAGTCGATACAGAAACCTAGTAAAGTGACCAGAAAATACGAAAAATGGTCGATATTCCGAAAAATAAATGTACCCGAAAACCGAATCGAGCCGAACCGAATCGAAATAGAAAGCAGTCGAAACGAGCCGAATCGAAAAGTTTAAAAATTCGAAGAATCGAATCGAAAAAAAAATCGGTGCACATCCCTACAACACGGTCCCAAGGCCGAAATTTCTACTTCACTTCTCTGAACCCTCAAGAGACACGTCTTATGATTAACACCTCAGAAGTTCAGCAAAGACTCCGCAGAGTATACAAAATGATGCTGAAATTCTTCGGCATAAAATTAATGGAGGAGTAATGGAGAAGATACAAAAGTAACCGAAGTTGAACGAGCAGAAAATTTCACCTCACGCTTTGACAGCCTAACAGCCAACCCTCATAATAATCTGAGGATCACACGAATACTGCTAAGTTTGGGAGAGTTGGGAGCAGAAGAATATCAAGCTCCGCTGGTGAGGTTCTTTCTCAAAGAGACCCTTATCAAAAACAAACTGCCAAGAATGAAGAAAAGTCTGATGAAGGAAATAATACCACGCTATGGACTTCATCTCGAAATAGGGTCAGACAATGACCCCGCATTTATACAGAACTGTCTACAACAGCTTGCCCGCCTGTTGGGCATCATCTGGAAGCTACATACTGCTTACAGGCCCCAAAGCTCGGGAAAAGTCGAAAGAATGAACCGCACCCTAAAGACTTTGATGTCCAAACTGTGCCAAGAGATGTCACTAGGCTGGTTGGATGTGCTGCCAATAGTTCTATTTCACATTAGGTGCAGGCCAACCCCCCCAATTGAAGCTAAGTCCGTACGAACTCATGTTTGGACGGTCTACCCCTCTGATTAATGGACTAAGGGGGGACCTTCGGACATTGGGGGAAACTAAATTAAATGATCAGGTTGTACTGTTGGGTAAAGCAATGCAGAAATTAAATACTTGGGTGGGAGATAATATACCTCACTTTTTATACCCCCACTGCATAAGTATTGTCCAGGTGATTCAGTATGGGTGAAGGAGTGGAAAAATGATCCACTAGGCCCAAAATGGAGAGGTCCTTATGTTGTCCTGTTATCAACCCCTACAGCAGTAAAGGTTGCCGAGGTGGTCCCGTGGATACATCACTCCAGGCTGAAGGTAGCTGCAGCCAATCCTGAACCAGTATGGAAGGTTGTCACCAACGAGACCAATCCACTGAGGCTAAAGCTAACAAAGACCACAGTCGTGAGCCCCTGAGAGATTCGACTGAGAGCATCCAAGATACTCAACACGTGGGTGTTTTGATGGATACAACAAGGTCTGATTATCCACTGATGAGGGATGCTGAAAGGGTTATTTTTAGGGGCCCGGCCCCGACCCGTGATCAACCGGAAATGTCTTTTATTCTTGAAATTCCGGAGGGGAGGGATTGGGTTTATGTGACTGTGAAAAGAATTGCCCACTCTCCCCCCTCTTGGGGGACCCCTCCCTGCGGTCTTCTGGCATAGGCTTCTCAGGGCTAACCAGTAGCAGTCTCTAAGAATGTGTTTTTGTTGTATGATGCCCTTTTTGTTTTTGAAATATGGAAAAATAAAGAATTATAAAAAAAAGAAAAGAATTGCCCAAGGGATTTTGACATTTGGGGCATTTGTGGTACTGATTGGGTACCTTGCAAATTTGATTTATGGACTCTCGCATGGAGTATGCCCCAGGTGCCCAAGCACCGCCAAGAAAGTGGATATTTCCCATATCTGGAATGGTACGCACCCGGTGATGGAGAACCGTACCATGTGGAGACAAAAGCGAAAGGCGATATCCGAGATTATGCCAAGAGGACATTTACTTGTGCAATTTAAATATGACTATGCTAAAAAGCCTGGGCAAACCGCATGCTGGGTGTGTAGTAGACTGCACCCAGAGACAATTCATATACCATTTGCCTCTGTTCCAATAAATTTGAGTATGTTTGCGTCAGGAAATGTCACAATACATGCTTTTGATGCACCAAGGGAAAAACCAGAATCATTCAGTCCCGGGTATCCCATAATAGGGCCAGTGTACCCACCAGAATGGTGTTTTCAACTAGGACCAGATAAAGAAACAAATAACGAGGGTGGGTTATGTAACTCAAGTCAGTTCAACTGGACATCATACATTTACATATTCAAAACAGGACAAAAGGCGAATTATCTATACATACGATGCAGGCAATTCACTAGAGACCAAGAGGCGGTGATTGCGAATGTGACGAATGGGAGGCAGGGTGCAGTAGATATGATGAGACGGCTGAGACAACTTGCAATAGAGATATCAAAGGGAACACTACATTCATCACCATTTATAGTGAAAGGAGGGTACCAGGTGTGCTGTGAAAGGGTGTGTTACACATGGGTACCACCTACAATAACGGGAATGTGTTATCTGGCTAAATTGATCCCAATCCAGAGGGTAAGGGGAGAAGACACCAATTCAGACACAACACTCCACCCTAGGTACCCACTGGTGTTTGAGAGACAGAAGAGAGAGTTGTTCAAGAAAGCGGATCGAATATGGGCATGGCTGCCGGCATGGACTGGATGGGGAAGAGAGTTGATGGTAAGAATGAACAGTTATGCCAGTCTGATGGACGAGATTTTGAATAAAACTAGTATGTACATTCAGTTACTGAACCTGGAAGTATGAGAGATAAGGAAGGTACAAATGATACATGATATGGCACTAGAACAGATCAGTGCGGCTCTGAATGGATTGTGTGAGATGACAATGCATTATGAATGTTGCACCTTCATCAACAACACTACACATGACGTCCCTGACTATTACCAGGTAATCCAAGATCACCAGGAGAAGGTAGCACAGTTGCAGAACACAGCAAGGAGGATCGCTGCTGAAGGCTGGAATCCACTCCGTGGGTTCGGAGCAATCGGAGATTGGTTCGGATCCATTCTGAGATTTATCTCACAGATTGGATCCATGATTCTGATGGTGGTGGTGATCTTGGTCATAGGGACACTACTGTACCGCATAGGGCTCTGTCTCTGGCCACTATGCAAGAGGGCACTGACACCCACACAGACACAGAAGATACCCCTGATTATCCCACAAGATATGTTCCCAACAAAAATAGGTCCCCCAAAGTATGAGGAACTTAAGAATAATAGTAGTGAGGTGTGATGTCTACAAGTCTCAGGAGAAGAACCTGAGGCTTGAGCCAAGGGGGGAATGAAGTGGAATCAGGCTGGAAGATGGCTGCCATTATAAGCCAGGCGGCCATCTTGTTCAGAATATTGGTTCACTTGAAAATAACTAGGTAGGTTTTAGCTGAAACTAGATTGAAGCATACGTAGAAATTTAGGAATGTGTTAGATTAGCAGAAAAGCAATTAAAACCTGAGAAAGATCTAGGCTGCTCCTGGCACGAAGGGACAGAATGAGAAGTGGATACACCAAGGTCACAGAGGCCCGCAGAGAGACAAGGGAAAGCATAGAAGATAGACCAGGTGTTACCCGCAACAAATAAACACAGGCGCTAGGGAGGCGAGCACAGCCCGGACTGAATGTAGTAACTAATCACGATCTGTCGAAACTAACATGAAGTTTGCCAATTTACAGCCAATTTAATGGAATGTCTTTGTATTAGACTAAGGGTTGTATTAACCCACGTGGGGTGGGATAGTGTCACCGGGAGGTGGGCTAATTGGGATGTACCTAATTATGTATTTGGGGTATAAGATCTCATGTCACGGTGAGTTCGATGCTCACTCTTTGCGATTCAATCCTGTGTGAGCATTTGTGTGACGACACAAATAAAGTTTGCCTTTCCTGAAGAGACTCGTGTTCAGACAATCCTTGCTCGTGTCCGGTCCGGCCTTGTCCCGAGTGAACCAAGTGGATTCCGGTTACATTTCTTGGGGGCTCGATAGCCGGGATACGGGCCCTTGCCGGCATGGCAACGACTGCTGAACACTGTAGCGGTTGTCTGCAGGTGCGAGTGATCCCGCTGGTTGGGCGTCCGTTGAAGGTGAGCTGACATCTACAGGCGCCAAGCAGGATTTCCTGTTCAGTGGACCTCGTCTCGTCCCAAATGGACCCCCGGCCCGGGAACACTGGGACACCACCGAGTCCGAGGAAACAGCAAGCAGCGCGGCGATAGGTAAAGTGTCTTCTATGTTTGTATGTGTAATGGAGATACCGGTATAAAGGGAAACGTCCAACCATAGTTGGATAAGGAAACCCGCGGCCACGGTTTCGTTGACATACCGCACCCCACGCCAACAGCACAGACAAGCAAAAGAGCCAGAGTGGCTAGCGCGTGTCTGAACCCGGGGGATCGGATGTTAACCAAAGGATAGTTCTGTATGTGAGGGAGAAGGGAGCCACGTGGAGTTGCATAGTCGTAGTCAGTGTTTGTAAATAGAGCTTCGGCACGTGGACAAAGGAAAGGAGGAGAGATTTCTGTGACTGGGCTGAGAGCCCTGAGTCAGTGCTAGTGTGTACGTCGTGTAGTGAAGAGGGCTCATTGGGGCCAACGGTAGCTGCAGAGGAAGTGTCTTTGTATTAGACTAAGGGTTGTATTAACCCACGTGGGGTGGGATAGTGTCACCGGGAGGTGGGCTAATTGGGATGTACCTAATTATGTATTTGGGGTATAAGATCTCATGTCACGGTGAGTTCGATGCTCACTCTTTGCGATTCAATCCTGTGTGAGCATTTGTGTGACGACACAAATAAAGTTTGCCTTTCCTGAAGAGACTCGTGTTCAGACAATCCTTGCTCGTGTCTGGTCCGGCCTCGTCCCGAGTGAACCAAGTGGATTCCGGTTACATAAGCAGTCCGTATTGATTCCATTCATACCATTTATGACACCTTTTAGCATGGTCCAGATTCCGTGATGTTGTGTGATTCTCTGATGCTGTGGAGAGGATCTCTGACTAAGCTTCTATTCAGGTGAATAATAAAGTAAATTGATAAACCAGTTCACATATACCAGTGATTACGGGAAAATTAATTTTTATATGTTGGTGTATGCCAGGGGTGCTAAACCATGGCCCCAATGGGGTAGAGAGGGGGGGCACCAGCCCCCGGGTGCCTGTGGGGGGGGGGCGCTGCAATGAAGCACCTGCCCCTCCAAGAAAATATTACCGACCCCCAAGGCTCCCTTCCATCTCAGTGAGGACAGAGCACTGCATCCACACTCAGCTTCCTGGCTGATGTGTCACATGATGCAGGGCTCCGTAAGAGTTACAGAGAGCCGCGGCAACAGGGAGGGCTTCTTGTGGGCTGTTAGTGCAGCATGCTGCTGCTGGGCAGGAGCCTGAAGAGCTCTAAACAGTGGCTGAAGGTTTGCAGAGAGAGCTCCCATCCCACTAAACTACAGGAGAAGTGAGTCCCCCTTATTACTGCCCCCCACATGGATTCCTCCCCTGCAAACTGTTTCTCTGCAGCTGACAGAAGAGCCCGAGGTTGTGAAAATTGCAATGTATTGAATAAAGGATTGATGCAATTTGCAGGCTCTGACATTGAAAGTCAAAGGATTGCTGATATTATGATTGCTCCTGTGCACAGATTATTAAAGCCTAGGGGTGTACTGTATAATTGAAGTTTCAAGGCTTTTGCTGATATAGGTGTTTTGTAACATAAGAACTTGGCTATGATGTATGTGCGGAGCTTCCAGATTTTGTGTAATATTTTGTGTCTGTGTCTTTTTCTATCTACCCAAGCTACTCACCCCCCCTTCTGTTTACACACACTGTCCCTGTAAGGCGTGGCAGGATGCGAAGGGGTGAGGGATCTGCTGTGTCCAGACACAGACCTAGCCCCTGCTGTGAAGGAGAATATCCTTCCTCCATTTTGAACCCTTGCAATATTCAGAATTTAGCCGACAACCCGCCAAGTGCAGCCAACGATCCACTGCACAGACCGCCAAACGCAGCTGACGACCCAACGAACAGACCACCACCGAACGGGTAAAGAAAAAAAAAAAAGAAACACACCGCAACTTTAAAAAGGCGTTTGCAAAAAAGGTGCTGCATAAAAATGCCTGGGAATTACATATAAAGGTCATATGAATAATAATAAAAGGTCTGTTACAAAAAAATAAGCCATAGAAAAAAAATTTGTTGCCAAATGCCGAAAAAAATCCTAATTAATAGACTTTTTGCAGCAAGATCTCACGAGATCTCAGCTCAGGCCGTGTCACAGCCTTCAGAGGACTGAGGAGGCGTCCGCGCGAGGAGGGAACCATGGAGAAGCAAGTAAAATCCGTTCAGCACATCCTTCTAATACATGTCTTCTAATCTTCCATGCCTAGTTCTCGGGGACTTCAACATTCCCATTGACGATCCTTCCGCCCCTGCTGCCTCCAAACTTCTTTCACTCACGTCCTCCCTTGGACTCACACAATCCTCCCTCCTCCCTACCCACCGCGATGGTCACGCTATTGACCTTGTCTTTTCCAACCTCTGCTCCATTTCTGAGTTCAACTGTCGCCCTTTCCCCATCTCTGACCACCACCTTCTCTCTTTCAACCTATCTGGACTTCCTAAACACCCTGCTCCCCCACCCCGCACTCACACTCGCAGAAATCTACAGGCTGTGGACCCCCATCAATTCTCCAACCTACTTCACCACCTCCCTCATACCTCATCCTTCACCTGCCCTGATGCTGCCACTAATCACTACAACACTACGCTTATCTCTGCTCTAGACACTCTTGCTCCTCTTCGACTCTGTAAGGCCCCACGCCGCCAGCTTCAGCCCTGGCACACCCTCCAGACTCGCTACCTGCAAAGATGCTCCCGCACCGCAGAGCGTGCCTGGAGGAAATCCCGCTCTGAAGCTGATTTTGTTCACTTCAAGTTTATTCTCCGGTCATACACCTCTGCCCTCCACTTGGCCAAACAATCCTTCTTCTCATCTCTTATGTCTGCGCTGTCCTCCAACCCTAGACGGC
Source organism: Leptobrachium leishanense (assembly GCA_009667805.1). NCBI lineage: Eukaryota > Metazoa > Chordata > Amphibia > Anura > Megophryidae > Leptobrachium > Leptobrachium leishanense. The sequence goes on from CM019063.1 coordinate 282,080,611, forward strand.
TCTGGTCCACCTTCAACACCCTCCTCTGCCCACCTGCACCTCCCCCCTCGGCTGCCTTCAGCGCTCAAGACCTGGCAGACTACTTCCTCAGTAAAACTTTAACTATCAGAGGCAACATCCCAACACAAGATAGTTGTCTGCCACCTCCACTCCCACAGGTCCCATCTGCCACCCTCTGCCGCTTCCTCCCAACCACTGAGGAGGAAGTCAATTCCTTATTGTCCTCCTCACATCTCACCACGTGCCCGCTCGACCCCATTCCCTCACATCTAATTCCTCCCCCTCCTCCTCCCTCACCCCTGCTCTCACACACACATCTTCAACCTATCTCTCTCCACTGGCTCCTTTCCATCCGCCTTCAAACACGCGCTAGTTACCCCTTTACTAAAGAAACCATCCCTAGATCCCAACTCTCCATCCAACTACCGTCCTGTATCCCTGCTTCCCTTTACCTCTAAGCTCTTAGAAAAACTAGTCTTCAACCGCCTCTCCATCTTCCTGTCCTCCAATTCCCTACTTGACCCCTGCAATCTGGCTTCCGTCCCCTACACTCAACTGAAACTGCCCTCACCAAAGTCACCAACGACCTCCTAACTGCTAAAAAACACGGCCACTATTCTATTCTCATCCTGCTTGACCTCTCGGCTGCTGCTTTTGACACTGTTGACCACCCCCTCCTTCTACGACCCTCAACTCTCTGGGTCTCGGTGACACTGCACTTGCTTGGATTGACTCCTATTTATCCAACAGGTCCTTCTGTGTGTCCTTTGCTGGTAACTCCTCCTCCTCATTGCCTCTATCTGTTGGTGTACCTCAAGGCTCTGTCCTTGGTCCTCTGCTCTTTTCCATCTACACCTCCTCCCTGGGCAAAATCAACACAGCTTTGGCTTTAATTACCACCTCTACGCTGATGACACTCAGATCTACCTCTCTACCCCTGATCTCTCTCCCCCTGTCCTTTCCAAAGTCAGTGACTGTTTATCTGGCATCTCCTCCTGGATGGCCTCCCACCACCTAAAGATCAACATGTCAAAGACTGAGCTCCTACTTATTCCTCCCTCTAATGCCGCCCCACCTCCTGACTTCTCGATCACGGTGGAGGGTATCACCATCTCCCCATCAAACCAAGTTCGCTGTCTTGGAGTTACACTTGACTCTGCTTTTTCCTTCATCCCCCACATCAAGTCTCTTCCTCCTCCTGCCGATACCAACTGCGTAATATTTACAGAATTCGGCCATTTCTTACCGCTGTCGCCACAAAACAACTCATACACGCCCTGGTAATCTCCCGACTCGACTATTGCAATAATCTCTTATCTGGCCTCCCTCTGTCCCACCTCTCCCCCCTACAATCCATCCTGAACGCCTCCGCCAGGCTAATTCACCTCACCCGCCGCTCTGTCTCTGCCGCTCCCCTCTGCGAGTCCCTTCACTGGCTCCCCATCCACTGCAGAATTAAGTTCAAAATCCTTATCCTTACCTACAAAAGCCTCACTAACTCAGCTCCCACTACCTGTCCTCACTAATCACCAAATACACCCCAGCCCGCTCCCTAAGGTCAAACAGTGACCTGGCCTAGCTTCTCCCCGCATCACCTCTTCCCATGATAGACTGCAGGATTTCTCACGCGCAGCCCCCACTCTCTGGAACGCTCTCCCTCGTACTGTCAGTCTTTCCCCTAACTTCTCTTCCTTCAAACGCTCCCTTAAAACATTCCTATTTAGGGAAGCCTACCACCCAACTCACTGACGCAACCATCAATCACTCTCACCTTACAGTCCTCTCCTCCTGTTTCCAACCCCAACCCTCCCAGATTGTGAGTTCCTACGGGAATAGGGCCCTCATCTCCTCCTGTACTGTTTGTCAAATGTTGTTCAATGTATTGTAACCCTGTCTATACTGTGCTTATTGTACAGCGCTGCGGAATATGCTGGCGCTTTATAAATAAAGAATAATAATAATAATAATACAACTGTGGAGTAGCAAGTCTCAACTTAACGAGAACCGGGTCAGGTCGCTGCTCTACAATCATGGAAAGACGACTCGATCCCACAGAAGACGCAATCAGCGAGTGTCCTTGGGCAAGACACCTAACGATATGGATGCGCCATTTGGACCCATTTATCTCTGGAAGTGTAGCAGCTACATGGTCATATGAGGCATGTCCAATGATACCAAACATGGCTAGGTCATATGTAACAAGAAAATGTAATTTATTTTTTTCCTTTCTATACTATCACAGCACAATTGTTCACTTTTCAGTTGCAAAGTGAACAATGATGCTGCACTAACTCACATCTCATTTCCCATGTCACCAGCAAGTGTAGAGTCAATGGTAAGAGCAGATATGAGTGGCCTACGCAAGTAGGAGGCCTAGTTGCTGCACTATGGGCCTCTGGGTTGTACTTGCCCCGTAGGCCAAAAGTTACCAGTCAGTCCCTGGTAATGGCACATTGGAGGTGAGAAGGAGGGGGCAGAGGCACATTCAACTCTTCCGCTGTAGGTCCATGAAGACCTTAATCCAAAACTGGTGCTGAGCAGCGTCTCCCAGCATGTATACATACTGGTGCTGCAATCGTTAGTGTATCATGGCTCCCATTCAGGGGCCCACTCCCAACTTTGAATTCTCCCAGATTCTGAAATCCAGAAGCATTGGAAATCCATAACGCTTGGGATCCCAGGCATTCTGGATAACCTGTACTTTAACTGGCTCCGGGGTGCTGGAACTCGATACGTTCACCAGTATTCCGCCACACGGAGACTTGTAGTAAATATCAACAATATATTTTATTAAGCGTGAACGTTTCAGTATTGTATTGTTTTGTTTTATTTAGGGGTTAGCCGGTTGCTGGGCAACAAAATGCATTCCTGATACTCAGGCTGGGAGCCAGTGTTCTGCCCATCGAGCGAACTTGCCATAATGGCGAGCCCGTGTCACTTCCGGTGCACCTACATCACCAAAAGTGAGGCGGATCAGCTGGATACAGCATCCGCAATGGCAGTCAAACTTCTGATCAGCTGCAGATAGGAAGGAATTACTTCCTCATATAACACACAACCTCTCCTCCCACGGCTCTGTATAAGCGCACAAGCCTACTGACTGAGCCGCACACCCTGAATATATAGAGGAATCTTGAAATAGACAGTGTCTATTTCGAGATTCCTCTATATATTAAGGGTGTGCGGCTCACAGTCGGTAGGCTTGTGCGCTATACAGAGCCGTGGGAGGGGTGTTGTGTGTTATACAGAGTGCAGGGTTGGATGTTCCTCAGTTACACAGCAGGGTTGGATAACGTGACTGCAGTGGGCGGGCCCTGGATTGGTGTATGAGGAAGTAATTCCTTCCTATCTGCAGCTGATCAAAGGTTACACTGCCATTCCGGATGCTGTATCCAGCTGATCCGCCTCACTTTTGGTGACGTAGCTGCACCGGAAGTGACGCAGGTTCCCCATTATGGCAAGTTCGCTCGATGGGGAAGAACACCGGTTCTGTTTCCGGGGCTCAGCCTAAGCGTTCACCTGTGGAGCATTGTATGTAATTAGTTTGTTGAGTTGATAAGGGCTGCCTTTTGTTTGGTTTTGTATTGTCTTTTGAAAAGTCCAGCAGGACTGAAACGTTGACGCTTAATAAAATATATTGTTGATATTTACTACAAGTCTCCGTGTGGTGGAATACCGAATTTTCTATCAGTGAACGTACCGAGTTCCAGCAGCCCGGAGCCAGTTATTTGTTTACAGAGTGTGCGGAGATCGAGACATTATATATATATAATCACTCTCATTATCTAAACATGTGCTTCAATGATGGATTAAAAACATTTCTCAAATTTGCCAACATTTAACTAACACGTCATTACTAATCTGTTAAATCCCAATCTTGTCTTGACTCCTGTGGAATAAGGAAATTGTCCTCAAATCCTCAACGTTCTGGAGAAGATGTTGATTTCAAGGAACTACTGATATGAAAGGAAAAACACAGCCGGGTTTTTATACATTTTAACTGCGGATACTACAGACATGCTGATCATCCAATAATTGTATGAATATGAACTGAGAAGCTGAACACAGAAAGCTTTTGTATGTTAATTAAATGAATGTGCTTTAGAGGTTGTTTCATACAGACCCGAATACAAACTTTTCATTATAGATTGTAAACGAATGAAAGGAAATTAATGAGATTGTCATTGTGAGGAAGCGTACCTCCTCTGAACCTTACGATTGTCAGAGAACATTAGGAGTGCCATCCAAAACACTGATGATGCAATATTGAGTTGTTTTAGCAACAACAGGCAGTGGCGCTTCCAGCACTTGCTGTAATAGAATGTGCTCAACATAAGAAGCATGTTTCCTTAAACTCTCATTAATTTCCTTTCATTCGCATATAACAAAAACATTCAGGGTTGTTCAGAGAGCGGTGAAAAGCAGGAGAATGACTGGAGAATGGAAAATTCTAGGTCAAAATAGCCAAACCAGAAAAATTCTCCCTTTCATCTCACTTTCCAAATCGGCTATTTTGACCTAGAATTTTCCATTCTCCAGTCATTCTCCAGCTTTTCACCTCTCTCTGAATAACCCTGATTGTCTTTGTGATTATATGAATCACCCTGTAGATGAACTCTACCTTTATTATGATACTTGGCAGAAGTGGAAAATGTTAAAACATTGTCACTAACTTCTTCAGTGTCATCAATATAGAGTAATGGCCAATTAAGGAAATACCCTGGTGAAATTGCGTAGCTAACTAATGCCCTGGTATAGCTACAGCGTCTGTTCAAACCTCCCCATATCATCCCCAATATGGTTTCTAAACACTTTAGCCTTTCATAATTCCTTGCTTGATAAAAAAAGAGTACCTTTATGTTAGGAATTAGTAACATTTATTATTCAGCTGCAAATGCAGTTAATATCCAAGAGAAGTGCTTTAAGTGCTTTAAATCCCTTTGAGAAGAGATATATTATTTATTTTTTTCTTATTTTTCTTATTATTTAAGCACCCATCAAAATCTGTCATTAGATCTGACAGAATATTTCAACTCTTCTTAATAAAAGCAAAGTGTTTTTATAGACGTCAAGAAAACATCCTGGCACTAGGTTTCTCATAATTAATGTAGTGCCGTATATGCAAATGAATTATTTATGGAGCACTCTGGCCTTTCTAGTACTCTTATTTCCACAATTTGAACCTCGGTCAATATTCTCCTCCTGGCACTCATTCAAGTCTATATTAGTAAATCTAATACAGCTATATAAAGCATCTCTCAGAGACTGATCTACCCAGGTCATACAGACAGCATATGAAATTATTCCTCATAACCCAATACAAAAGGTGCAGACTAGTATTGTAGAGGAGGATAACACTTTTCTAATCCCCATTTAAATTGCATTTTGCAGCTATTAGCTTCCAGTAAATGAAGAACCAGTAATTCATGTGATGATGAATAAAATGAATGACTTCTAATTAGCTATATTTTCCAACAAATAAAAGGAATGCTTTGTTTAATATTTCATTAAATTGGGTAACACTTATGAAACACTCCAAGAGCACAACAGTGAGCTATACAATTGTAGTTCAGATGAAAATGTAAAAATAAAGGAATTCATTTTATTTAAGGGGTTATTCAGAATGGAACAAACTTGCCACCAAATTGGAGCGTATGGTGCAATTTCAGGGCAGTTCGTCTATTCACTAAACTGTCAATTAGTCAAATATTGGCGAATTCACAGCTAAATACGGTGCTGTTCACCGCACATCGACGGCAGCGAAATAGTCCCATAGAGGAGTTATGGTTACTCTAATCACAGAACACCGGACTGCACCGAAGTGTCAGTGAAATGCTCTGATTTCAAGCGTTTCCGTTCGACAGGTTCAAACAGGCGAATCCCACAAGTGTAAAATGTAAAAAAATATATAATTTTTAATTTAAAAAAAAACATTCTTTTAATTTTCAGCAAAAAGTCTTTGTTTTTTAGAACACCTTTTTGTATTTTTTTATTTTTAGACAAAATCTTTTTCCCAATTTTTACAAACGGCATTTTTTTCTTTTCCGCCAGTTTGGCGGTCCTCAGCGGCCAGTTCGGCGACTCCATCTTCAGTGCACTACTGTGACCCTGGGGTGAATAGTGAATTCATCGAAGGGTCTGTGAAATGGACTCGGCAAAGTGCACTGTGGTGCAAAGCACTGACATTTTGCTTAAATGTATGAGGTACATGGACAGATATAACCATTTTGCAAATTGTTGTTTGTTATACTTAGAATTTAAAGGGCCACTACCACCAATAAATGAAATGTCCTTATTGTGTTTATTTTATTTTGCTGATATCTTACATGTGCTTTGTTTTTCTCTTGTTTGTTTAGTTAAGAAAATATTTTACTCTATATGTGTCACTGGGTGCATCCATTGTGAGATCTTTTATGTGGTATGCTGCCCCACACAGTCAGGGTTATTCAAAGAGAATCGAAAAGTCACTGCACGTTCGGTGACTTTTCGTTCTCTTCAATTCGGTGCAAATCGGCTTTCCCATTTCGGCTACCCTGTGGTGTATTCAGCAAGCACCACAGGGCTGTCGAAGTGCAGGGAAAAGCTGCCGAAAACCCGCCGAAAACCTGCAAAAACCCGGCGAATGCATGTCGAAAACCCGCAAAAACATCTGGATTAACCCGTCGAAGACGCCGGAAAAACTCGAGCAGGAGCCGTTCACACGCAGCGAAGCCGCCGGAAAAAGCCGACACAGCAGAAGAAGGAGGTGAATAAATTAGCAAAACAGTTTGCGTGAATGATTGAAAAGTGAAATGCTGTTTGCAAAGAAACTACTGAGTGAAAATGTCTGAAATTTACATATGAGGTCCAGGGAATGATAATAAAGAGGGCTGTTACAGAAAAAAGAAGTAAACTTAAAAAATAAATTTAAAAAAAATCAGACTTTTTAAAAAAAATAAGAAAAAATGCTTAAAATATCCTAAAAAATCTATAAATAAAGAGACTCTTTACTGCAGAATTTTATAATGAACGATTGATTAGATATTGAATTAAAACGGGAATATTTTTAACATTGAAGCCTATGGGATTCTCCTGAATAAATCTGCCGCATGAAACCACCGAATGGCAGGGCATTTCGGGAACCTTTCACTGCTGGTTTGTGCTCTGAATAGCCGAAGCAGTGCTTTTTCATGGGGATTTCACTGCCCTCGAACAGGCACCGAACAGGCACCGTACGTGCAGGCAATTCGCCAGGATTTGGCAAATTGCCTGCTCTCTGGATAGCCGAATGGCCAGGAAAGGTAACCGAACGCTGAAAATCAACCTTTCTTCAGCCATTCGGATCTCTTTGAATAACCCTGAGTATCTTTACATTACTTGCTCCTCACTGTGTGGAATTGGCCATATAAATGGAGTCTATTGGTCAATCACTGACTCAAATCATTGAATTGTGTGGGATGTATTCAAAGGACATCACCAATGGGTAAATTACAAGTCTTTTAAGCTCTCTGTCATATCTCATTCAGCTGTCATCTCTTATCTCAGATAGCTTGGAGAACAATACCCTCCTGCTACCTTATCTAAACATTCACTCCTCCACCTCATTAACTGTTAAATAATGTAAATTAAATAAACAAGAGCCACAAAGTAAAGCTTTAGGTAAATGTTGCTTCATGGGAAATCACAAAATGGAAACAAGAGATCAAAATCTTACTTTATTTTTCCTTTTGTACATGTAATTACATCAAACAAGGAGAAAAACAGCAGCATATGTTTTATAAAGTAGTTTTATTTATAATGCAAAGTATTCTAGTTACAGCTTATGTAAGTGGTAGTGTCCCTTCACGTTTTAGGCTGGGGTCAGACGAACGCAGTGTTAACGTCCTTGTTGCCCGCACATAAGTACGTCCGTGATAGCATACAATTGTGTTAAATGGAGCCCCACACACGAAGTACGTCCGCACAGAAGTGCGGGGGCTGACGGACGCTGCAAACGGACGCAGGTTAGGCAAGAACGTAATACTGCTAGAACGGACGTGCGGAGTGCGCCACGTCCACAACGTCCGCATAGCTTTGTGTGTGAGTGATGAAACAAGGTCAGACGGACTGCATTTATACGTCCAGCATTTTTGACGGACAGAATGTTTTATCATTGTAATTTATTTTCCCTGCTAGATCAGTCAAAAAATACGTCAGTGAAAAAAACGGACTGTGTGGCCACTACCTTGTTGTCAGTCAGTAAGTACGTTTGTACTGCACGGACGCACAGTCCGTACAAAATGCGCTCATCTGACCCTAGCCTTAATGCCAGATCAAGGTTGTTGGATGTTCCTCTTTTATTGTCAATTTATAATGGAAAGTATTAGAGTCTCAGTCCTAAGTAATTTTAGAAGTTATGCAGGTAAGTATATGTCCATGCCAAACATTTGAGGTTTAACCACCTTCAACTGTAATTGTGTCTACACGTGCCGCAGTGGCAGGCACAGCAGCCCATGCTCATACTAACACGATCTGGAGATATGCTGTATCAATGCAAATTAAATTCCTTTGTGACAAACCAATTGGAGACATCCTATGGAGCCCAAACGTTTTAGCACCATGTGATACAACAGTTTTAACAAGTGAATAACTCTGTGCAGTGTGCAACACTGCAAAAAGCTAACTAACATACAGACCCCTCTGGCAACAAAATGCTATGTTTTTACCCCAATACAGTGGATGCTACTTACAGGGTAATTCGAAGAGATCCAAATGGCTGGAGAAAGGTAACTGAACGCTGAAAATCAGCATTCGGTTAACTTTCTCCAGCCATTCGGCTATCCAAAGAGCAGGCAATTCGCCAAATACTGGTGAATTGCCTGCACATTCGGTGCCTGTTCAAGAGCAGTGAAATCCCCATAAAAAAGCACTGCTTCGGCTATTCAGAGAGCACAAACCAGCAGTGAAAGGTTCCTGAAATGCCCTGCCATTCAGTGATTTCATGTGGCAGATTTATTCAGGCGAATCCCATAGGCTTCAATGTTAAAAATATTCCCGTTTTAATACAATATCTAATAATCCATTCATTATGGAGGTTTGGTATCGGACGTTGTTGTAGGTTGTTGTAGGTGAAAATTTGGGATCTAGTGATCACCAGTCAGTATGGTTTAATATAACAACAGGGATGGAGCCGCACCACACAAGAACGAAAGTTTTAGACTTTAAAAAAACTGATTTTTCTAAAATGAGATTTTGTGTGAAGGAGTCATTATCAGACTGGAGGAGTTTAAAGGGAGTCCAGGAGAAATGGGATTATTTAAAGGAAGCATTATTGAAGGCCACAGGAAATTGCATTCGGCTTGTTAGCAAAAACAAAAAAGGGAAGAAACCACTGTGGTACTCTGCAGAAGTGGCCAAAATAGTGAAGAACAAAAAGACAGCATTCAATAATTATAAAACAACTCAGAGTGAAGAAGATAGGCAAACCTATAAGATTAGGCAGAAAGAGGCAAAGCAATTTATAAGAGCTTCCAAAGCACATGCAGAAGAGAAAATAGCTCAGTCAGTAAAAAAGGGGGACAAAACATTTTTTAGATACATAAACGAGAAAAGAAAAGTAAAACAAGGATTAGTTAGATTAAAAACAAAGGAAGGAAGGTATGTAGAAGAGGATAAAAGTCTCGCTGACTGCCTCAATGAATATTTTTGTTCAGTCTTTGCAGAAGAAAAGGAAGGAAAGGGACCTCAGTTAGGAGAGAACACTAAAGAGACATTTACATATCAGTTTACAGAGGAGGAGGTTCTACAGCAGCTGTCTAAAGTAAAGACAAATAAGTCAATGGGGCCTGATGGGATCCACCCTAAATTATTAAAAGAGCTCAGTGATGTAATAGCAAAACCGTTAACAGATTTATTTAACCAATCCTTGTTAACGGGAGTCGTCCCAGAAGACTGGAAATTAGCAAATGTTGTGCCCATTTACAAGAAGGGTAGTAGGGAGGAATCGGGGAACTATAGGCCAGTTAGTCTTACGTCAGTAGTGGGGAAATTAATGGAAACCATGTTAAAGGAAAGGATTGTTGAACATCTAAAAACACATAGATTACAGGATCAGAAACAACATGGGTTTACCTCAGGGAGATCATGCCAAACTAATCTTATTGATTTTTTTGATTGGGTAACAAAAATAATAGACACAGGTGGTGCAGTAGACATTGCTTATTTAGATTTCAGTAAGGCTTTTGATACTGTTCCGCATAGAAGGCTTATCAATAAATTGCAATCTTTGAGTTTAGATTCCAATATTGTTGACTGGATTAGGCAGTGGCTGAGTGACAGACAACAGAGGGTTGTGGTAAATGGAGTTTATTCGGCACAAGGTCTTGTTACCAGTGGGGTACCTCAGGGGTCAGTACTTGGACCCATTCTCTTTAATATTTTTATTAGTGATATTGCAGAAGGTATTAATGGAAAAGTATGTCTTTTTGCTGATGACACAAAGATTTGCAACAGGGTTGACGTTCCTGGAGGGATCAGCCAAATGACAAATGATTTAGGTAAACTAAAAAAATGGTCGGAGTTGTGGCAATTGAGTTTTAATGTGGATAAGTGCAAGATAATGCACCTGGGACGTAAAAACCCAAGGGCTGAATATAGAATATTTGATACAGTCCTAACCTCAACATCTGAGGAAAGGGATTTAGGGGTCATTATTTCAGAGGATCTAAGGGTAAGTAGTCAATGTAATAGAGCAGCAGGAAATGCTAGCAGAATGCTTGGTTGTGTAGGGAGAGGTATTAGCAGTAGGAAAAGGGAAGTGCTCATGCCACTGTACAGAGCACTGGTGAGACCTCACTTGGAGTACTGTGTGCAGTACTGGAGACCGTATCTCCAGAAGGATATAGACCTCTTAGAGAGAGTTCAGAGAAGGGCTACTAAAATGGTGTACGGCTTGAAGGAGAAAAGTTACCAGGAAAGGCTTAATGATCTTAACATGTACAGCTTGGAAAAAAGACGAGACAGAGGAGATATGATAGAAACATTTAAATACGTAAAGGGAATCCACAAGGTAGAGGAAGGGAGTATATTTAAAAGGAAACAAAATAGCAAAACAAGAGGACATAGTCTTAGATTAGAGGGGCAAAGGTTTAAAAGTAACATCAGGAAGCATTATTTTACTGAGAGGGTGGTGGATACATGGAACAGTCTTCCAGTAGAAGTGGTAGAGGCCAAAACAGTGATTGAATTTAAGCAGGCATGGGATAGGCATAAGGCTATCCTAAACAAAAGATAAATCCAGGTAAAGTATCCATGTAATTGGGCAGACTAGATGGGCCGAAAGGTTCTTATCTGCCGACATTTTTCTATGTTTCTATGTTTCTATAAACTTCTGCAGTAAAGAGTCTCTTTATAGATTTTTTAGGATATTTTAAGCATTTTTCTAGATTTGTTTTAAAATTTTTATTACTGCTAATATTATAAGCAACTATTTATTAGATATTGAATTAAAAAACTACCTATTGTCGTCTAGGTGCAAAGATTCTCACCTCTAAATGACCTGTGCTCTCAATCGGCGTAAACAACAGGTGTTTAATTAGTGTTTGGAAATAACATGTGCTTCTAATTAGCAATTAGAATTTGATACATTGCTCGCAGACTGGGTGTGGCCTGCACATGTATGAACAAACACTGTGCTTGTAAAATCGCAGATAGTAAATCTCAAAAAAAGGGTCATGTACCAGCGACATGCTACCGCGACGCGCGACATGTGACGTCGCGCGGCAAGATGTGAACAGCTCCATTGAAATGCATTGGAGAAGCTACACAGTGTGACGTCGCGCGGATTTTTCTGCGACGTCGTGGCAAAATCCGCGCGATAAATCGCACAGTGTGAACGGGGAATACATTCCCTCATCTAACAGGATAGTAACCAGTCCCTGTGCATTTTAACCCCTTAAGGCTAGGGTCAGAGTGGGGCAGTCGGAACGCGCATGCAGGCGCACTAAATCACGGCGGCAGTAGCAGCACATAACGGCCAATGACGGCCAATATACGCAGTACGTGCGTACAAAAGTGCGCCGACACCACGCAACCGGCAAATGAACGCATTTTTCTCAGAACGTGAAACCGCTGCTACAGACGTACAGAGTGCGCTGCGGCCGCATGGCAGCGTGTGTGCGTGATTAGGAGACGTCAGACGCTGCTAGTGTGCGGCCTACATAACGTTCAAACAGCCGGATTTCCCTAGAATTGCGTTGGTGAGTACCTGCGACTGTGCGACTGTGGTCGTCTGACCACTTAAGCGTATTCCGTGAAAAAATGCGTGCGCACGCATCGACGTACATTTTGACGGTGGCCGCAGAAAATGCGCTCATCTGTCCCTAGCCTAAGGGTGGCTAGGTGTCGTGTGTGGGTCTCTGATGGCAATGTTTCTATACATCCTACAAATCCGCCACTTCACGGGCAGGTTATAGGACCTCCTAGACACGATATTTGAAGGAATTTTTTGTTTTTATTTTTAACCCTTATTTCATGGAAAACTCACTGTTCCTTTAAAAACGTCTTTTTTTAAACTTTTTGTCCTTGTTTCCTGTCCCCCAGGGCACTACCCGGACCCCCATACACCTTTTATGGCAAATATCTTGCATATATGCCCTCTTGGAGGGCACTCTAAAAATCGAACTTTTGAGTCCCATTGACTTGCATTGAGTTCGGTTCGTGTTCGAGTTGGAACTTGAACTTTTGAAATTGTTCGGGTTCGAATGCAAACCGAACACGGGGGTGTTCGGCTCATCCCTAATGCAGAGGCCCAGATGGTAGAGACAGCATTACTGTTCCACCTGACTCCAGCAGTTGTTAATGAAGACACCTTATATGTAAGCCAGTGGGCTATATTACGTTTTTAACGCTAAAACGGGGACACTAAGGACAATGCAAATAATAAATGAAATGTGATCAAGATTTAATGAGATCAAAATGGCCTCCGGCCAAGGATGCGTGTGTTTAGAGAGAAACCAGATCTCCACCACCAAGACCAATTATGTTATTATCATCCTACCCCATCGTATTGCTACTTCTTAACTTAAACCAGCACACACAATATTCATGTACACATCAATGGCACGCAAAACAGATTTTCCACATTCTGGGCTTTTTCATAGTTCACCTTTAGGATTACCAGTAGTGTTCAGTGGTTTATCTCCAAGAGAGACACGCTTTGTGATAGTGAAGGATTATAAATACAGATTAGGACATCCTTTGTTTGCAGTTTTAAAGCAGGAATAGAGGTTATGTACTTAGATTCATGTTACAACAATTCCTTTGTATTGGAAATAAAGTTGGTTTGCTAGAGTCTTTAATAGCATCATGTGGAGTTTGTTTGAACATGTGTGAATTCTTTATGTGATTCCATTTATATTGTTGCTTACAACACACTGTTTATATTATAATCAGTAAGCATGGATATACTTAAAATTAATAGATACAGTTGTGTTCAAAATTATACAACCCCCACTGAAATTGAGTGTTTTGGCCAGTTTGACATTGTTTTTGATCATTCAGTCATCTTGCTTACAATTAAATCAAAGAGGCACTTGTAGGTCAGACAAATATAACATAACATTTATAATGAAATAACCACAAATGTCTTTTCTGTGCTCACATCATTATCAGTTTTATTCAACCCCCAAGTGACATTCAATCTTAGTACTTAGTACAACATCCTTTTACAGTTATAACAGCTTTTAAACGTGAAGCATAGCTTGACACAAGTGTCTTGCAGCGATCTACGGGTATCTTCGCCCATTCGTCATGGGCAAAAGCCTCCAGTTCAGTCACATTCTTAGGCTTGCGCACTGCAACTGCTTTCTTTAAGTCCCACCAGAGGTTCTCAATCGGATTTAAGTCAGGTGACTGCGATGGCCACTCCAAATTGTTCCAGCCTTTAATCTGCAACCATGCTCTAGTGGACTTGGAGGTATGCTTGGGATCATTGTCCTGTTGAAAGGTCCAACGTCTCCCAATCCTCAGGTTTGTGACGGACTGCATCACATTGTCATCCAATATCTCCTGGTACTGAAGAGAATTCATGGTACCTTGCACACGCTGAAGCTACCTGTACCTGCAGAAGCAAAAAACAGCCCCAAAGCATGATTGACCCCCCGCCATGCTTCACAGTAGGCAAGGTGTTCTTTTCTTCATAGGCCTTGTTCTTCCTCCTCCAAACATAGCGTTGATCCATGGGCCCAAACAGTTCTGATTTTGTTTCATCAGTCCACAGAACACTATCCCAAAACTTCTGTGGTTTGTCCACATGACTTTTGGCATACTGCAGTCGACTCTTCTTATTCTTTGGAGACAGCAAGGGGGTGCGCCTGGGAGTTCTGGCATGGAGGCCTTCATTACGCAGTGTGCGCCGTATTGTCTGAGCTGAAACCTCAGTACCCACATCTGACAAATCTTTTCTCAGTTCCTCAGCAGTCACACGGGGACTTTTCTCCACTCTACGCTTCAGGTAGCGCACAGCAGTCAAAGTCAGCATCTTCTTTCTGCCACGACCAGGTAGCGTTTCAACAGTGCCCTTTGCCTTGAATTTGCGAATGATGCTTCCTATGGTCTCTCTTGGTATGTTTAACATCTTTGCAATCTTCTTATAGCCATTGCCCTTCCTGTGAAGAGTAATCACCTCTTCTCTTGTCTTCCTGGACCATTCTCTTGACTTCACCATGTTTGTAACCACACCAGTAAATGTCTAGAAGGAGCTGAGTATCACAGTCATTTTAAAGCTGCCTAATTGGTGCTTATTATGCTTTATTGCTGCTCCGTGACATCCACAGGTGTTTTCAATACCTGATTGAAAATACTTGAATGAACCTCTGTTCTTCAGAGTGGTAGTCTTTAAGGGGTTGAATAATTGTGTCAATGAAGAATTCACAAAAGAAACATTTACTACTGTATTACAAAACCATATGATGTAATTTTAGTTGCATATGGTTCTTTAAAAAGTCCTTGTAGGATTTCATTCTGAATACAATTACAAATGTACACTAAATTCCCTAAAACCCTTTACAGCATTGGGGGTTGAATAATTTTGAACACAACTGTACATAAAAAGTAGTGGTGACTAATACGGTCCAGGATTTACCTCATCACACAGTCACCTCATCTGTGGCTCAAAATTTAAATTATTGGTTGTTAAATAGTAAGACAGCTAGGGCCCTATTCCAATCATGCTATTAAGCGAATGGCTGGAGGCGATAAACATAACGCCATCTGCTATCTTAAAAACTCAAGACGGTATTCCAACATTGCAGCACTGCAAATTAATGGTTCTTTTACTTTGTATAGGAGCTTTTAATTCATGGCTAGCCGATGAAGAATGAGCTATTCCGACCTTGCTCATTCTTCATTTGTACAAGGTGTTATTCAGGGAAAAATAACGTATCTTAATGAAAAACTAAAGCAAATATTATTTGAAAGAGCGCCTCTTTACAGAAATATTGGGAATATAACAAATATCTTCAGTAATTTAGCGGAAAGGGGCATTTCGACAACGACCATCCTAAAAAATAGAGTGGAGTATAACATGATCATGATAATGTTATAAATTTGTTACTTTTATTTAGGCTAGGGTCAGACGAACGCAGTGCGAACGCGCGTGCAGCCGTACTTTATCACGGCCGTAGTAGCAGCAAATGACGGCCAATGACGGGCAATATACGAAGTACGGCCGTACGAAGTACGGCCGCACGAAAGTGCGGCTGCGCAACGCAAGCGGCAAACAAAAGCATTTTTTCTAGAACATGATACTGCTAAGTACTGACGTACAGAGTGCGCTGCGTCCACTAGCGGCATGTGTGCGTGATTAGGAGACGTCAGACGCTGCTAATGTCCGGCCAACATAACGTCCAGATGCAAAAAGGGTTTTATTGGTGATCCGTACGAAATCACGGACGAAAATGCGCATCGTATGACCGCTATCGCGTATTCTGTGAAAAAATACGTCCATTCGTTCGAACGCACCTTTTCACGGACAACGCAAAAAATACGTTCGTCTGACCCTAGCCTTAGCCCATACTCACAAATGCTCCATTTAATTTATATACAAATGTCCTATGCTGGTAAGAATTTAAGTAAATCATTATCTGTTATTACCAGTTGATAATTAGCAGTATTATGTAAGTTATTATTATTAGTTCACCTATTTGCATTTATGTGAAGGGTGTCCCAATATTCTAACTAACCATTTAAAGAACACAAGCGATGTGGTTGGATAACTTTCCTGTACCCAATACAATGGGCCCTATTACATTCTTTGCGGAATTTTTTGCACGTGCTCAAAAACGCATTAACTCGAGGGGAAAAATCCTTTGCTCTGACCGTCAAATTACGACGTTCGCGCAAACGATGCGCGTTAACGTCTAACGCGAGTTACCCTGCGCGAGCGAAAGTTCATGCGCGCATCCCATACTTAACATTGTGAGCGCAAATCTGTTCGTGCGGTGCGCTGGTACGCGGCTGGTATTACAATCGATGTGCAACTTTTTATGAACGACGTTTGCGCGCATAATTTTAACATCTTTGAAAAGCTGGTGGTAAGTAACTGCAAATCTGAATGTTCTGGCTGAAACGAAAAACACCAGCACGGAAAAAAAATACACAGTATAGTTACACATTCTACACATACCCAAACCATAAAATTGAGAGGTTATGCGTGTTTTTATTATTGCTGCAGCATATATACACAGATTGATTTTGGCAGGCGCAAACACTGAACGGGAGCCAATTGTGGTTCTTAATTCTGATTGGCGTGAAAAAACAGTCTGCCCACCGATTCATGTGCGCAGCGTTAATTTGCGCTCATTTTTGCACGTCCTTTTTAAGCGCAATATTTTTTGATGGCTTACAAAATGTGCTCGGATCGTAATACCAGCGGTAATTTACGCGTTAATGTTTAACGCTGCATGCA
The DNA here is from genome assembly GCA_009667805.1 of Leptobrachium leishanense. NCBI lineage: Eukaryota > Metazoa > Chordata > Amphibia > Anura > Megophryidae > Leptobrachium > Leptobrachium leishanense. The sequence continues at coordinate 282,097,535 of CM019063.1, forward strand.
AGAAAAATTGCGCTGCGCGGATGAATTTGCACGGAGAATTTAATAGAGCCCAATATGTCTTATAAAAAGAGCTTCAGTGAGGGAGGAATCGATATTGGCTTAACAGAGCCACCTGCTGCTCGTATGATTACAGGACTATCCCAGCTTTACTATTCTACGTTCATGATGGCTCCTAGAAATAAAATGAAGAGACATTAACATTAAAGAATGATTTATAGACAGTGTCAATGCAATCATACAACAATTATCATGATGTATGAAAAATACTTGCGTTCAACATATGCATGTTTGTTTTCTGCTTTTAAATGTTCTTTTGGGGGGTACAAAAAAATTACACAATGCAGTTAAATGAGTGTCTGAGCATGATTTGTACAATATACACACTTTTACCATGTGTGTAGTTATGTGATGATTGGATACAATTAGCTTCCATATGAAATACTGTAAATTTATGGAAACCAATGCGTATAACAGTTCCACTTGTTAATGATAACATGTCCAGTCCTATTCCACTGAGACGCAAACTTCTCTTGTGGCTGGTTAGTGTATATTAAGGCTTCCAATACTTTGCGTATGTGAGGGCAGATGGAAAAAGACAAGTCTTTCTAGGGTTAATTGTTATTTCACTTGCAGGTGGTAATGGAATAAAATTATCAGCAACAAGAAAAAAAAAACCTTAAAAATTTCCTTGCCTCATCTTTCGGCAAACAGAAGTATGCTGAAGAACAGTGTCTCCCAAACCTGTCCTCAGGACCCTCCGCCTCGCTAAGTTTTCCAGATAGCTGAAGCACAGCACAGGTGATATGATTCGCTGCTCAGTGATAGCAGAATTCAGTCTGCATTTCCCCAAGGTGATCTGCAAAATCTGGCCTGATTGAGGGTCCTGACCGAGGACAGGTTTGCGAAATTACACTGCTGAAGAATATACCTTATTCTTTGCATTAAGAACACATTATTCGTTACTTCACATACTCTGCTATTTACGCTCACCTAGTGTGTCACCCCTCTCCTCTAAGATTGTAAGCTCTGGAGCAGGGTCCTCTCTTCTTCTGTTCTGTGTGTGTAACGTGTATGTATATTTTTCTGTCTCTCCCATTGTTGGTGCTTTATAAATACTTGTAACTGTCCTCCTGTCGACTCTGTGAGATTTCATACACACAATCCTGAGCTGAGATCAGTCTCGTCTCTATGGAGTCCGGCGGGCTGTGGGAGAGGATACGACAGGCGCTGTGTGGCTGTACTTCTGACCCATTAGTTACTCCCAAATATGAAGAGGTGAGCCATTAACACAGTAGCTCACTTATAAAAGGACCAGCTGTAGGGAGCTGCTGATGGTTCGACGTCAGCCATTTGTGCCTCTTTGTGGCCGGTTCAGCCGGAATTGGGCACATCAATTTTCAGGTTTTTTTTTTAACTTCCTAAACCACCAAGCACAAAGGAAGAGCAATCTCAACACATCCCAAGATAAGCCATAGGTAAGCAACTTAATATAGTAAATAGAGATCATGGCAACAATTTTGTCATGAGACTAAAAGGAAGCATTAGTATTAATATGAGTCACTGATGAATATATTAGCTTGCAGAAAAATACAGAGACTCCCTTTAAGCACGATCGAGGAATCCAGGATATAAAGACCCATGAAATTTTACACAAAGGGACAGTGACACAAGGGCCAGATTCAGCTTTTGTCCATTGTAGCATCATCCCCCTAAAGAAAAGGTTTTTTTTACAGTTATTGTTCTATTTTGGGAAACAAAGTACATTCAGTTTTAATGGTCGTACTACAAGTAAAAGGCTGAAAACCATCTAGAAAAACTCCAATAAATATATTCATTTTGCAAATAATATGTTGACATGTATAATATACCTACCTTCAGTGGCAACTATAGGAACAATATATAGGGGGGGCACATAAGATACACCAGACAAAACTGGAGGGGGGGCACTAATAACTTTTGCCACTAAATCATACCACTGAAAAAAACTAAATGAGTATATATAAATAAGATTCCAAAATCCCAGAGTAATGTGGTGCAATGATACCTTTTTGTTGTCGTAACCTGATACATAAATTCAATACTTTATTTGCCGCAATTCAAAAAATGTTTTTTTGCCGATATTCGATAACTGCTTCAGCGACTCCAATTTTAGCAAATTACAGTGACCATTTGCTAAATAGGGAATTCACCATATTTTCTGCAAAATTGATTCCTCAAATTGTGACAAAAAGCAAAAGATCTAAAGACGAATAGACCCTTCAGAGTCTAACTTCCATAATAACCCCTAAAATGCCATTAAAGCAGGGAAATACAATAAAAATAATAAACAGTGTGGCATGTAGCCTGCCCATTAACCCCTAAAATGCCAGTTATCAAGAGAAAACGTTAAATACATATACCGTGAAGCATGTAGTCTACCCATTAACTTCTAAAATGCCATTAAGCAAGGAAAAAATAAAATGTATACTGTGAGAAATGAAGCCTGCTCATTAACCCTTACTATACACATCTAAGCCAAGGCAAAAATGAAAGTAATACACAATGTATTTAGTCTGACCATTAACCCTTTCACTGCTGAGCCACATCAACCCTGTGAAAAAAATGAACAGGGTTATTCAAAGAGAATCGAAAAGTCACTGCACGTTCGGTGACTTTTCGTTCTCTTCAATGTGGTGCGATATGGCAATCCCTTTTCGGCAACCCTGCGGTGTATTCAGCAAGCACCACAGGGCCATCGTAGTGCAGGGAAAAGCTGCTACAAACCTGCCGAACACTCATTGCAAAACCTGGCAAACGCACACCGAAACCCACAAAAACATCTGGATTAACCCCGCCGAACATGCCGGAGAAACCCGAGCAGGAGCCGATCACAGAGCAGAGCAACCACCGGAAAAAGCCGACACTGCAGACGAATGGAGTGGAAAAAAAAACCAGTATGCTTGAATGTTTGAAAAGTGAAACTCTGTTTGCAAAGAAACTACAGAACGAAAATGTCTGAAAGTTACATATAAGATCCAATGAATGATAATAAAAAGGGCTGTTACAGAAAAAAGAAAAAACAATTTAAAAAACAAATGGAAATTTTTTTTCACAAAAAATTGCCGAAAAATGCCTAAAAGATCCTATAAAATCTATAAATAAAGAGACTTTTTACTTCAGAATATTATAATCAATGGTTTATTAGATATTGGTTTAAAACTGGAATGTTTTTAACATTGAAGCCTAAGGGATTAGCCTGAATAAACCTGTCGAGTGAAACCACCGAACAGCAGGGTAACTTTTCACTGCTGGTTTTTCGTTCTCTGAATAGACAAAGCATTGCTTCTCTATGGGGATTCACTGCCCTCGAACAGGCACCGTATGTGCAGGCAATTCGCCAACATTTGGCGAACTGCCTGCTCTCTGGATAGCTGAATGACCAGGAAAGGTAACCGAACGCTGAATTTCACTGTTCGGTTAACGTTCGGACACAATTCGGATCTCTTTGAATAACCCTGTAAGTTTTTATTTTATTATTTAGGATTTTTCTTTTACACTGAATATGGTCATGTTGGCTAGCATTGGAAAGGTCAGACTCTGCCATTTCCAATGACACCTCGATCGGCAATGTACAACTCACGGGGACACACGGAGATACAGTGGTACAAAAAAGTGGGTGAAGCTGGATGCTCATTCCTGGTGAGGGGTGCACAGGTGGGGGGCACATGGTGAAGTGTATTTTAATATGATAGGTAGTTTTTTAATTTTCTGTATGATTTATAGGGGCTTACTCTGATGCAGGGTTGTGGTCTCCATCCGTCCTTTCCCCCCCTTGTCCCCCCCTTCTTGTCGCAATACAATGTCTGTTCAGCTTCGCTTCCTCTCGAGGCTAGCCAGTGGGTTGATTAAAATATAATATCCTGTGTTAACTTAGAAATGCCAGCGAAATCTATGTGACGTCTGATGTAGAAATGTATCTGTAGGTTGATTGGCTAGATGTTCTTTGAGATCTAATAAACTCGTCTGTCTAACAAAGGAATACTCAGACAACCTGAGGAAGCTATTTCGTGTGTAGCTGATTTTGGTCTCTCCGCCATGGCGTGCGCGCTTCCTTTCTTTTTGCTATATGAGTAGAAACTTGAAAAAGGTTTATGGCATCCATATATGGTAATTATAATAGGTAATTAGATTTATTGTTTGTTTAAAGTTATTATTTAACACATGGGGCAAGGAATAACCTAGGGGGCAATTTCCCCCCATGGCCCCACTCTAGAGACGACTATGCCTACCTTCAGCTACCCACTGGCATTTATATGGTCTCCTAAGTACAGGAGAAGGATTTACTGATTATTTCTGATAAATCACATCATGCTTATATTTACTTTGTGAAGGTTAATCTTACAACACAAATTCATCACAACTTGCATTTTCAAAATTGTGAACTTATCACATTCATCTTTTTTCCACGTTCCCTGCAATGTCTCACTGCAGAAGGATATCACATTGGTCATTATAATCAATGCAATATCTCATCCCTTGATGAAATATCAGGGTCTGCACTTGCTCAATTACAGCACAGGCTGCTGCCATGTTCTGTGTGGTCATTGCTAAAAGAGTGTCATGATGTTGCACTTCATGATTGTCCCTCTGTGGACACATAAGCCAGTGCGGTGTCAATCAATGAACTGCCTGGATTGAACAAAGGGTTCTTCCGTAGGACTGCTCTCCTGCTCACAGCTATCACTCACTCTGTTGACATGCCACAGGATTTAAATGGCAATTATTTTTTATTGTTACTAGTATTATCAGGGCCGGTGCTAGGCTATATTGCGCCCTAGGCCAGACCAGCTACTTGCGCCCCACCCCATAAAAAAAACGTGACATGTGTAAGCGTATCACAGAGCTCACACATGGACATATACTGCCCCCAGCAGCTCACACATGGGTATATACAGCCCCCAGCAGCCCACACATGGGCAGGGCCAGATTTACCATTAGGCAGAGTAGGCATGTGCCTACAGGCGCCTGCCACAAGGGGCGCCTTGCTCTGTGTGTAAAAAAAAAAATATTTTTTTTTTTACAATTTGCAATAATTTTTAGACCACTGTATCTCTGAAACCCTAAGGGCTAGATGGACATATGAGGCATCATTGGAAAGGTCAGATTACAGCCTTTCCAGTGCTGCAGTGAGGAGGGACAGGAGAACTTTGGAACCTGCATCCCTGAATTGTACACCGCACAAGGTTAAGTGTGGTGTCATTGGAAAGATCAGAGTCTAGTCTTTACTATGATACCAAACAAGACCATGTAATGTGTAAAAATAAAAAAAATGAAAAAAGTAAATGCAAAATATTTTTTTATATTCTACAGCAGAGGCAATATATGCTTTAACGTATAAAACAAACAATGCTGCTGCATTCACTGCCCTCCTCCTTTAACCATTCTACCCCACTGACTCCCTCACTCCCTGCCCCCTCATCTACTATGTCTTCCTTTTCTACAGTCTCGGAGGAGGATGCAACAGAACTTCTTATGTCCTCCTAGCCGACCACCTGTCCACTTGATCCTATCCCCTCACACCTTATTCGGCCTGTTCTACCAGTTACTGTCCCTGCTTTGTCTCATATTTTTAACCTCTCCCTCTCTGGAATCTTCTTCTCTGTATTCAAACGTGCTTTGATCAACCCATTCTAAAAAAGCCATCTCTTGATCCTACCTCTATCCCTCTACTGTCCCATCTTTCTGCATCCCTTTGCCTCCAAAATCGTAGAACGTCTGGTCTATAACCAGCTCACCAGTTTTCTTGCTGCTAACTCTCTACTTGATCCGCACCAGTCCGGCTTTCACTCCCAGCATCCACTGAGACGGCTCTGACCAAGGTGACAAATGATTTAGCTACCACTGAAATCGAAGGTCACTTCTCCCTCCTTATTCTTCCTGACCTTTCCGCTGCATTCAACACTGGTGATCACCCTCTCCTGCTCCTCACGCTGCATCAACTTGGCCTCAGTGACATCATTCTCTCCTGGTCCTCTTCCTGGCTCTCTTTTCGCTCCTTCAGTGTCTCCTTCGCTGGTGTCTCTTCACCACCAGTTCCTCTTCCAGTTGGGGTACCTCAAGGCTCTGTTCTGGGTCCCCTACTCTTCTCGATCTATACTGTCTCTTTGGACAACCTCATCTCTTCCTATAGATTCCAATATCACCTCTATGCTGGTGACACCCAAATCTACTTTTCCTCTCTCGATCTCTCTCCTCCGGTGCTGGACCGTGTAACAGCATGCCTATCGGCTGTACTGGATGACTTCCCATTTCCTAAAGCTCAACCTCTCTAAAACTGAACTTCTCATCTTCCCTCCCTCTAAAACATCCATTCCTGCACCCATCTCCCTTCAGGTGAATGGTGCCACCATTACTTCTACCTCTCAAACTCCATTGCCTTAGGGTCCTTTTGGACTCCAATCTATCCTTTACTCCTCACATTCAGTCTCTAACTAAATCCTGCTACTTCCACCTAAAAAACATTGAACACATTCGCCCCTTTCTTAATCCAGACTCTACTAAAATGCTCATCCAAGCTCTTATCACCCGCCTTGACTACTGTAACCTCCTTCTCTCTGGCCTTAAGAGATCCCAGATTCTCTCTCTGCAGTCTGTAAAGAACGCCTGTGCCAGACTCATATACCTCACCTCCTGCACCTCTCACACCTCACCTCCTGCACCTCACCTCTCTGTCAATCTCTACATTGGCTCCCTGTTTCCTTTAGAATACAATTCATTATACTGGTGCTCACATACAAAGCTCTCCATAACCGCGCCACTACCTACATCTCCCTTATTAGCAGGTACATCCCACCCCACCACTTCGCTCAGCCAATGATCTGATGCTATCAGTTCCTCATACCCACACACCCCAACTTTCCCCTTCAGGACTTCACTCGAGCTGCACCCTTTCTATGGAACAGCCTCCCCGCAACATCAGACTCGCCTGTCTCTCCAGTCCTTCAAGAAGTCTCTGAAAATGCATTACTATAGAGAAGCCTGTCAGCTCACTCCATGATCCCCACTGTCATTTCCTGCTCCATCTTCCCAGTCAGTCCTCATGCAACCCACTACTTTAAATACCCTATTCATCCTCACCTAATGTGTCACCCCTCTCCTTTTAGATTGTAAACTCTTGAGCAGGGTCCTCCCTCCTTCTGTTCCGTGTGTGTAATATATATGTATATTTTTATTCTGTTTCTCCCATTGTACAGCGCTAAGGAATTTGTTGGCGCTTTATAAATACTTGTAACTGTAACTAATTCAACTAAGGCAACAGATTCTGACCCTTCTTTTGATTTGAGCACGGAGAAAAAAACAGTTTCCGTGTTTAAAATTTTTTTTTTTTGAGAATGTATTTTACCAGGAAGGATACATTGAGATTTCTCTCGTTTTCAAGTATGTCCTGGGTGGTGAGTATGTACCGTTAGGTGTCTTGCCCAAGGACACTCACTGGAGAGGTGCTCTTGCTGGGATCGAACCCATGACTTCACAGGCTCTCTTCACGCAGAGCAGTGATGTTACCTCTACTCCACCCAGCCGGTAATTTTTGCCTCAAAACAAAAATTTAAATAGTAATTTTGGCATGTTTCCTTATGTTTGGGGGGTAGGGGCTCTCCCCATTTCTGTGCCTACAGGCTCCTGAGGTGCAAATCCGGCCCTGCACATGGGTATATAACTGCCCCCAGCAGCTCACACATGGGTATATACTGTCCCCAGCAGCTCACACGGGTATATACTGCCCCAGCAGCTCACACATGGGTATATATTGCCCCCAGTAGCACACACATGGGTATATACTGCCACAGTAGCCCACACATGGGTATATCCTGCCCCAGTAGCTCACACATGGGTATGTACTGCCCCAGTAGCTCACCTGGGTATATACTGCTCCAGTAGCTCACACATGGGTATATACTGCTCCAGTAGCTCACAAATGGGTATATACTGCCCCATTAAGTAGCTCACACATGGGTATATACTGCCCCAGTAAGTAGCTCACACATGGGTATATACTGTCCCAGGAAGTAGCTCACACATGGGTATATACTGCCCCAGTAGCTCACACATGGGTATATACTGCCCCAGTAGCTCAAACATGGCTGGGTATGATGGGTCTCTCCGCCGGCCGCTGTCACGCCGCTGCACGCTAGCTCTGGCCTCTGGGCGCAGCTTGATCATGGAAGACAGCTCGCGGTGGCTGTCCATGCAGAGGGGGCGGGGTTATCCCCGCTTCCCTGACTCTCTATTGGACAGCCACCGCAAGCTGTCTTCCGTGTTCAAGCTGCGTCCAGAGGCCAGAGCAAGCGCGCAGCGTGATAGAGCGGCGTGACAGCGGCCGGCAGAGAGACCCATCATACCCAGCCATGTGTGAGTGTTGGTCTCTCGGCTGCGCCCTAGGCGGCACTGTGCTCTCGCCTAGCTTTCGCCTAGCGGCAGCGCCGGCCCTGAGTATTATATGTTATATGGCTTATATCAAAATCTTCCTATATATCGTGTTAGCACAAATACTAATATATACATTGTAATTTTCTGTCAAATGAGCCCTTCTTTAGTTGGGCATGGCAGATGCATGTTAAATAATATAATTTACCAATTTTACAGCTTGAACCGTTAAAATAATCATATTGTTAAAATTAGTTATTTTATTTTAGGATTTTCATAAATACTTTACGCTTAACTTAACATCTGGGCCTTTATTTCAAGTGGGGTGGGTAGTGTATTGCCAAATCCTAACCACAGAACCTGGTATTCCTATTATAAAAAGGTATCACATTGCACGTAATAGGCTCTATTACATTCTTTGCGCAAAAGCGCACGCGCAGCGCAATTCTTTTTGCGCACAGCGTTAACCGTTAACGCGCGTAAATTAACGCTGGTATCACAATCCGAGCGCATTTTTTCATCCGTCAAAAAATATTGCGCGTAAGAAAGACGCGCAAATATGCGCGCACATTAACGCTGCATGCAGAAATCAGTAGGCGGACTGTTTTTTCACGCGATTCAGCCAATCTGAATTAAGAACCACAATTGTCTCAGGTTAAGTTTTTGCGCCTGCCAAAATCAATCTGAGTATATATGCTGCAGCAATAATAAAAACACTCACAACCTCTCAATTTTATTGTTTGGGTGTGCGTAGAACGTGTAACTATACTGTGCTGTATTTTTTTTTCGGGCGGGTGTATTTGGTTTTGGCCAGGACGTTCAGATTTGCCATTAACACCAGCTTTTAAAAAACGTTAAAATTATGCGCGCAAACGTTGTCCGTTAAAATTTGCGTTAAGATTGTAATACCATGCGCGCAGCAGCGCACAAACGCATTTGCGCTCACAATGTTAAGTATGGGATGCGCGCATGAACATGCGCTCGCGCAGGGTTCGCGTGGGGTCACTCGCGTTAGACGTTAACATGCATTTTGTGACGCATTTTGCAAACGCGTAATGCGACATTCAGCGCAAAGGGTTTCTCCCCTTGCGTTTTTGCGCACGCGCAAAATTGTGCACGATGTGTGTAATAGTGCCCAATATGTTTGCATGTCCTTAAAGTGGAACATGTAAAATAGTAATAATTATACAAATATAGGGAGGTATAATTAACTGTGCCATTCCTGAGATACAAAAAGTGATCATCTATGTTTCAATTGTTACAGAAATACTTAAGTACCACTGGGGCACTCCAAGCACAGTAACCACCTTTGTTTAAGTAAGTTTCATGGAGGCCAGCCTATCACATGAGAAATCTAGCAAGTAAACCACAAATCGCAGGTACTCCCATTGTACCCAAACATCCCTCCTGTGTATGGAATAGGTGTTGACAACTTTCAGAGTGAGACATGAGAGCATATTGACTGGTTCAGATAATTTTGTTGCCTGATCAGTGCTCCCAAACATTGCATGCAGGAGCTGTAATGTTCGGAATTGACAAAATAATGCAGAAACTACAAATGAGTGGATTTTGCTTTGTGTTCTTTTAAACTTTTGGTTCTCTCGGCACATTAGCTCTACATAATGTATTAAAAACAATAATGAGTCATCTCCTGACTGGAGTATCAAAGTAAACTTCCACAGATGGTGTAGGCCCAAAAGCCTGCTGTAGAGTTGCTATGGTTACCCCACTTCACAGCCAGCCTCAAGCAGCACTTTCATGAATGCTTGCTATCACCATTACATGACCTCTGGTTAGTATATCATAAACTCTATTAGAAAGTGCCCAGACAGCCTTCATTTATCTATTTTATCAACTCACCAGACAAAATAGAAAGGCCTTCTAGTGAAATGTCAAACTGTAGCTAACAAGGTCAGCCATGTTTGACATCTCTGGAATGGCATGTTTTCCATCAGAGTCCTGTCAAAGTCTTATAGTTAAGAAGATAATTAGATGAGTATTGGTGGTGGGGGAGCAACAAAAATGTAGTGTTAAAAGTTTCCAGGAATTATTTTTACCACATACATTCCCAGAATCTAAGCACCATAACCAACATTATAACAGTCCTCCCTACTGCCCTACATTAAGTAAGACAGTCCTTATTGTGAGCGCTTAGCTAGGGCTTGCCTAGCTCTTCACATATTAACACCCTCACTGTATAAAGATGTATACAGACAATATACATATCTATAGCTTATATAGCTTTTACACTTATACAGTGAGCACAAGGTCAGTGTCTGCCCGGGCTTTTCTCTAGAGTATATCAAAAGGAACGTTATAAGGAAAAGCAAAATAAAATAACTTTTATTGTAACATCTAAAATGTAACAATGTTACCATAGGTACATATCCTTACAAACAGAGCAAAAACTCAAGGAATCCAGAGTGTTAAAAAAACAAAAAGAAAAAGAGGGGGTATCTAGCTGGCAATTAATGAAGCTACCCTGCGAGAGATACAGGTAGAGCCCCTAGATACTAAAGAGGAGAAATGAACCTTTGTGGGTCCACAGAAATAGGACAGGAAGAGAATGTAGATAAATAGTATGTAACTTGCTGGGGTAGGGAAAAAGAAAAAAAATGCTGGATTAACAGACAAAACTCAAAACTGTGTCTGCCAAGCATACATAGGAGAGAGACTGGGAGCACTCCAAACCAGTGTCCTCTATGTGGAGAAAATTGCCATAGATGACCAAACAAAGGGAGAAAGTGGCGTTAATAAATCATAACACTCAACACTCTACACGTTTCACCATAAAATACTGGCATCTTCAGGAGTGTAATCGGAGTGGTTGTTAGTGTGGATTCTGTAAAATAACAGCAGATACCTGATATACTCAGTTACCAGAGTTACCCCCATTCCTCTTTTCACACGGTATAAGGCACATATTCACAAGATTGGATCTTGTCACCTCTGGATCTATACTTGCACGCAATGCTCTCTATTCGTATATACTTTTCTCTGTAGTGCCCAAAATCTGATTTCAGACAAAGAAACAGCCCAAAGCACAAAAGAAATAGGTCTAGCGCTCGTCCAATGAATATCTGCTCAGATTAATTTGATGATGAAAGGGAAAAACAGAATGGTACAACTGCGCAATGTTAAACATGTATTTCCATTTACAGCAAGAGGAGGTAAAAGATAATATCCTTCCTCTTAAACATGGTACAAGCGTTAGTTTACAATTTATGTATTTTTTAAGGTTTTAAGAGATTCTATAGTTAAAAATTACTTAACACCGGTATTTGGAAATGTTAATTTTTTTTGTGTTTCACACTTAGAATTTTTTTTTTTTTATTGGAGTTCAATAAAGAAAGAGACATAAGGACATACGTTTCGTTCCAGAAAATGAGGGAGGGACGGGAGTCGATAGTGAGGGCAGAGCTTAGCATGAAGATGCGATTTCACACATTTGTATGTTAAGCTCCGCTTTCACCATCGAGTGAGTGAGCGGATTGGAGTTGGAGGGAACTGGAGAGGGGAGAGGTTGGGAAGGGATTCAGGACTGGGAGGGGCAGGATCAACCAGAGAAACAAGGTGGACAGTGGGGGACGACGACAAAATTTTGTTCTGCCCCAGACAACTGTAACTCTGGTTATGCCACTGTCAGGCAGGGAGTCACAGCTAGTATCTTAAAGACAGATAGATTAATAGTTTTCATCCACCTACACAGCTATGTGTGTGTGTTTCTTAATTTTATTTAGCAGATATAAAATTTCCTTGTAACAGTCCATCCTGCAAACTCCACCTTAGGCCACTCAACAAATCCAACTTTTTACCCCGATGAATCTACTTAATGATCCCTAAATCAAATGCTTTTGACATCTTTCCTTACTTATTGATTTCCTGCTTTCCTCCTTATTGCTGATAAAGCATATATTCAGGCCTCACCTTACACCATCACTATCTCCGTTTAGCACTACTATCTCCAAATTCCGTAATGACCAATTAAAGGGCAACAAATAAAGGGAGCTCATTCCACCATGATCTGTGCAAGGAAGGTAAGCGTTGTTAGGGTACATGAAAACATCACTGATAAAATGGTTAAGTTTATACTCCACTCCAGATTGTTAAATGCTCACTTGTGCGTTTTAATTGTTTCAGGAAATCTGACCCTGGAATGGAAACATCAATTTTCCCAGCCTTTAAATTTCTTGCACTTGATTATGTCTATGAGGTAAACTTTTTCCGTTTGCTTTGCCAAATCCAGTATTGTATATGTCTATAATTTATATGTGAACAGATGATTTCACGCCATGTGCCACACAACACCAGTAGACCATTTGACTGTTAGAATTGTACAAACAATGTACAGCACAGACTAGAAAGGAAGAATGTTTATGAGTCTCGCTAGATATAAGGCTGGATGTGGTCTTTAGGCTGCTGACACACAAGCAACTTTCAGAGCAGAAGGAACGTCCGTGACAGTGGATGTTCCTTCCACTCTGACACCCGTGTGGCCACCCGTTAGTGCGCTCAGCGTTACAAAGCTGATCCTCCTACGGAGGATCGCGCTTTGTAGCCCTGGCTGCTTCCGTCTAGCTTTTTTGACAGGGAGGGCTTTTAATGTTCGGTGGTAGCATGCGCAATTAGTGCGCATGCTACCCTGTATGGCCCTCCCCGTCGATCCGTCACAAACCTGCAACGGACGCTGGGAAGTGCGGTCACACGGACGCACTGAGTGTGCTCGAGTGCCCGCAGCCTTAACCTGTACGAGTACTCATCTACTGTAATATTCTGCCCGGTCTTTATCCTTCTTGCTGCCTTACCAGCACTGGGAGAATCACAGATACAGTATGTATTAGAAGTGTTTGTAATTGCTTTTGTTCTGATGATCGCATATAAGCTTTTTTAATGGGTTGTGCAAACTTAACATATTATCAGCTGTTTCTCCAATTAGTTACAATAGGTTGGTTTAAGCACTTTTACACAAAGATTTTCAGAATACTAAAAGGGTAATTATTTTACTTATCTATTAAACAGGTGGTCTTAACATAGGGTGGACATAAGCAAAAACAAGATGTACCGTAGTATGTTGAATAGACGTGCACACTGAAAAAATTTGTTTAGTTTTCGTTGTGGATCAATTCGTTATGTTTTTTAATTTGTTTCGGTGCATTGTATATGTTACCGTGATTTGTATTTCGGATTGATTTGTTATTTAGGGAGATTAGTAATTCTTATTTCGAATCGATTAATTTTGATTTGATATTTCGGAATGGTGAAACGGATGAAATAATTTTTAGATTATGGTTACTAAAAAAATTGTAATCCCCCTGTCCTTGTTGCTGAAATATGTTTCTCCGAGGCTCCGGAGCAAAAAAAAATCTGTCCTTGGTTTCAGTACCAAGGACAGCCCCCACCAAACGCAGGCAGACTGAAAAGAAAAAAAAAACCTTTGAGTTCGGCAAAGAAAAACAGCTTCATCATTTTAAAATAATTGGGAATGCAAAAATTTCACCTAAAAAATACAAAAAAATACTCAGAGTTCTAAAAAACCCCAATAAATAAAAAGCTTTTTTACTGAAAATGAAAAGAATAAATTGAATAAATCTTTAATGAAAACAAGAATTTTTTTTTTTACATTTTGAGAAAGGATTTTACCAGGAAGGATACATTGAGATTTCTCTTGTTTTCAAGTATGTCCTGTGTGGCGAGTATGTATCATTAGGTGTCTTGCCCAAGGACACTTACTGGAGAGGTTGCTCGCTGGGATTGAGCTCTTGACTCCACAGGCTCTCTCCACGCAGAGCAGTGATGTTACCTCTACTCCACCCAAACCTATGGGATTCATCTGTTTAAACTGGTCGAACGTACCACCAAAATTCAGGGCATTTCACTGACATTGCGGTGCTGTTCGGCATTCTCTGAATAGATTAACCAGTACTTCTCTATGGGGAATTTCACTGACGCTGAATCGTACCGAACGGCACCATGGCGTTGTCCATGGCCTGTGGTGCTGATTACAACAGATTCAGCACCAAGGCCAATGGACAGGGACGTGGTGCTGAGTCCTAGTGAAATGGTATAACAAATTGATTTGTAAAAAAGGAATCAATTAGTTATATTCTGTTTTGGTTCGTTTCGTTTTGGTTCTGTTTCGGGTGGAATCGATTTGTTATTTCGGAAGTGCTTCCGAAATACAGATCGATATAATTTCGTCCGAAATGCAATGCGGAACGAAAAGAAATGCAAATATTTAATGTTGAACAAGAAGAAATCGGTAGGGAGGAGGAAAATGAGAGTAGGCAGAGGAAGAGCTTGAAAGTTTCTCTGGGATTCTAGAAAACCAGAGTAACCCTTTCAATGGCACAAATAATGCATGTCATAACTTGATCCTATATTTTACAGCTTTTTTTCTTTTAAAATATTTTTATTGCTAGATCAAGCATACAGTAAATACAAGTACATATCCACTTCACTCTACTATATAAAATAAATGAAAAGAGAGTAGTCACCTGGATACACAAAAAAAATAAAAAAAATTCAATGTCAAATCAAAGGGTTTTTCTATTCACTAACCTTCGATTTGGTCACCGTATTGCACCGAACTGAGAATTTCATCGTCTGGCGCAATTGGGGGCCAATTTCATCTATTCACTAAACTGTCAATTCGCCAGATACAGGCAAATTGATAGCGAAATACGGTGCTTTTCGGCGATCTTCTGCGGCACTGAAATTGTCCTCTAGAGAAGAAAATGGCTTGTCTATTCACAGAACACCGAAGTGTTGGTGAAATGTCCTGATTTTCGGTATTTCAGTTCGATAAGTTTAAGCAGGCGAATCACATAGGATTCAATGTAATATCATTTTTAATTTTTCTTTTAAGTGTATTCTTAAAAATTTTTGGTTCCCAATTTTATTTAAAGAGTTTTTTTTTAATTCTTTAACAGACCTTTTTTATTATTATACAAACATTTGAATGCATTTTTATAGTCCTAAACACCTATTAGGAGAGGAGGAGTGTTGCATTTTTTTAATTCATTTTTTTTGCCAGTCGGTGGAATATGCCAAGGCCACTACGGTGCTCTTCGGCGACGTTCTCCAAATTTTTCATGAGGCTTCGGCGACTCCATCTTTGGCGTACTACGTTGACATCCGGTGAATAGTGAATTCACCGTACAGTCAGCGAAATGGAATTGCCAAAGTGCGCCAAACTACCAGGGTTATCCAAAGAGCTCCGAATTGCTTGAGAAATGTAACCGAACGCTGAAAATCATTGTTCGGTTACCTTTCCTGGCCATTCGGCTATCCAGAGAGCAGGCAATTCGCCAAATCCTGACGAATTGCCTGCACATACGGTGCCTGTTCGGTCCCTGTTCGAGGGCAGTGAAATCCCCATGAAAAAGCACTGCTTCGGCTATTCAGAGAGCACAAACCAGCAGTGAAAGGTTCCCCTAATGCCCTGCCATTCGGTGGTTTAATTCGGCAAATTTATTCAGGAGAATCCCATAGGCTTCAATGTTAAAAATATTCCCATTTTAATTCAATATTTAATAAACTGTTCATTATAAAATTCTGCAGCAAAAAGTCTCTTTATTTATAGATTTTTTAGGATACTTTAAGCATTTTTCTGAATTTTTTTAAAAAAAATTAAAAGTCCGATTTTTTTTTTGATTTTTTTTCAGTTTGCTTATTTTTTTTGTAACAGCCCTCTTTATTATCATTCCCTGGACCTCCTGTGAAAATTTCAGACATTTTCGCTCAGTAGTTTCTTTGCAAACAGCGTTTCATTTTCCCAGATTCATACAAATGGTTTTTCTAATTTATTCACTGCCTCCTCTACGTCACAGCTGCTTCGGCTCTGTGTGATTCGGCTCCTGTCTTCGAAGGTTAATCCAGATGTTTTTGCTTGTTTTCAACGTGCATTCGGTTAGTGTTCGTCAGGTTTTCGGCAGCTTTTCCCTGCAATTCGGGGACCCTGTGGTGCTTGCTGAATACACCGCAGGGTCACCGAAATGCAATCGGCAAAAGGAACCGAATTGAAGAGAACGAAAAGTCACCGAACGTGCGGTGACTTTTCGAATCTCTTTGGATAACCCTGTACGTCGAAGTGAAAAAGTGCTGAAATTTTGGTGGTTAGTGAATAGACCTTATATACTGTGACTAGTGCCATAGTTTATAGCTTTTTAATAAGTCGTGCTTATTTAGTATATGTTTATTCACATACAGGGTTATTCAGAGAGCGTGAAAAGCAGGAGAATGACTGGAGAATGACTGGAGAATGAAAAATTCTAGCAGGGTTATCCAAAGAGATCCGAATTGCTTGAGAAAGGTAACCGAACGCTGAAAATCAGCGTTCGGTTACCTTTCCTGGCCATTCGGCTATCCAGAGAGCAGGCAATTCGCCAAATCCTGGCGAATTGCCTGAACATACGGTGCCTGTTCGGTCCCTGTTCGAGGGCAGTGAAATCCCCATAGAGAAGCACTGCTTCGGCTATTCAGAGAACACAAACCAGCAGTGAAAGGTTCCCGAAATGCCCTGTCATTCGGTGGTTTAATTCGGCAAGTTTATTCAGGAGAATCCCATAGACTTCAATGTTAAAAATATTCCCGTTTTAATTCAATATCTAATAAACCGTTCAGTATAAAATTCTGCAGCAAAAAGTCTCTTTATTTATAGATTTTTTAGGATACTTTAAGCATTTTTCTGATTTTTTTTTTTTTTATTAAAAGTCCGATTTTTTTTTTGATTTTTTTTCAGTTTACTTATTTTATTTGTAACAGCCCTCTTTATTATCATTCCCTGGACCTCCTGTGAAAATTTCAGACATTTTCGCTCAGTAGTTTCTTTGCAAACAGCGTTTCTTTTTCCCAGATTCATACAAATGTTTTTTCTAATTTATTCACTGCCTCCTCTACGTCACAGCTGCTTCGGCTCTGTGTGATTCGGCTCATGTTCGGCTCCTGTTCGGCTCCTGTTCGTCTTTTTCAAAGGTTAATCCAGATGTTTTTGCTTGTTTTCAGCGTGCATTCGGTTAGTTTTCGGTGGGTTTGCGGCAGCTTTTCCCTGCAATTCGGGGACCCTGTGGTGTTTGCTGAATACACCGCAGGGTCACCGAAATGCAATCGGCAAAAGGAACCGAATTGAAGAGAACGAAAAGTCACCGAACGTGCGGTGACTTTTCGAATCTCTTTGGATAACCCTGTAGGTCAAAATAGCTGATTTGGAAAGTGAGATGAAAGGGAGAATTTTTCTGGTTTGGCTATTTTAACCTAGAATTTTTCATTCTCCAGTCATTCTCCTGCTTTTCATGCTCTCTGAATAACCCTGAAAATCATGTGATTTAGTTATCATGTCACTTTTCAGTTGGAGAGTAAATTCTCTTTTTTTTATCACTGTCACGCACAACCGTTTTCATCGGTTTCGTCCATTTGCGACTTCTAGGGGTTAACTAAGAATGATAGAATTATTTTGCTTACTTTTTTCTTTCATTTTTCAGAATGTGATCAAGAAAAAAGTTACCACTTCTTTGATGTGTCTCCCATTTCCAGAAGAAGTTCAGGAAAAGGAAAATTATTGTCATGACAGGATCTTTACCAGTGACGACTACAGAAGGCCCTGGACAAGAAGTATGCTTTGTGCAACCTTTTATGTTTCTAAGTATTTACTTCATAAAGGTCCAAGATGTGACCTGTTTAGGCTGTTGGTAAGCAAAAGTCTGCCACGTTCAGAAAAAGCCTTGAGGTTTTTTTTGTTTGTTTGTTTTTTTTTAGAAAGGATTTTACCAGGAAGAATACATTGAGATTGCTCTTGTTTTCAAGTATGTCCTGGGTGGAGAGTATGTACCGTTAGGTGTCTTGCCCAAGGACACTTACTGGAGAGGTGCTCTTGCCGGGATCGAACCTGTGTCTCCACAGTGTCTCTCCACGGGTATAGAGCAGTGAGGTTACCTCTACTCCAACCAGGTTGCCAAACTATTTGAAAGACTTAAAATTATTTTAAAAATGGCAGATGAAAACTATATAATTTTAGGTTTAAGGGGCATTGGAGTGAGAAGCAACTTGCCACCTTGAAACAAGCCACCTTGAAACAAAGCATAAACATCAAGCAAGGAGTCCACATCTGGATGACCCTGTAAACTTATAGTGAGGGAAGGGGGGGTTTGTGAGGGTCCTCCAGGGACCTCCAGGGTCATCCAGACGTGGACCCCTTACTTGATGTGCCTAGAGAGGTGTCAGCTAAACCCTCCTGATGAGGCCTAAAAAGGCCGAAACAATCGTCGGGGGTTGCTGCACCTCTCCTGCAGGGATGACGTCCTTGTCAATCAATACTGACCACCCTCTTTGAGTGAGAGCAGACTGATTTGCATATGGAGCATTCATCCCTGTAATGGCACAAGCAAGCTAAAACCTTGTGAGACCTGAGCGGGCACCCACCGTAGAGCAGGCCACTAGTGCTCTTGCTCGTCCTCAGGACCCTCGCAAACCCCCGTTTTCTTAGATACAAGTCATTCCCAGCATAGGGATCCCTTTAGTTTTCTTCCTGGCCCTCCTGTCCCTTGTGTCTCAGTCTGGTTCCTTTATTGCCCTGGAATCTGTATTGTATATCTGTCCTGTATCAAGCCAGCAGCTCACCTGCCTAAAGGGCTACACTTCCTTGTTCCAAGCCACCACGATGGCCCAAGTGGACCCCCAGCATGACAAGAGGGTGGAGCAGTCTTTCGTAGAACCCCCGTCAGGGCTGCTGTGCACACCTGAGGTAGTCAGCCAGAGAGGAAAGGGGCAAACCCGGCCTGGATGGCAGTTGAGATGTGTAGCACCTGAGTAGCAGGAAAAACCAGGAGCGGAACCTGGAAATCATTCACCCGGGTTGGCAACTAGTGTGGGCTCAAGTCCGTCTGCGGCTGGGACATGACAAGATTAGACTTGCTTGGCACTTCAGTTCTGGCTTCTCTTTCTCAGTGATAGAAGTCTAATTTGCATTTGTTGTTGTCTTCTCTGTAATGGTACCATCAATGTAAAACCTTATGAGATCTGAACGGGCCCTTAACGAAGGATAGCCCACTTATGTTGCTGCTTGCTCCTCCGTACTCTAATGATCCAGTTTTTGTTCAAAATACTATCAGGGTTATCCAAAGAGATTCGAATTGCTTGAGAAAGGTAACCGAACGCTGAAAATCAGGGTTCGGTTACCTTTCCTGGCCATTCGGCTATCCAGAGAGCAGGCAATTCGCCAAATCCTGTCGAATTGCCTGCACATACGGTGCCTGTTCGGTGCCTGTTCGAGGGCAGTGAAATCCCCATCAAAAAGCACTGCTTCGCTATTCAGAGAACACAAACCAGCAGTGAAAGGTTCCCCTAATGCCCTGCCATTCGGTGGTTTAATTCGGCAAATTTATTCAGGAGAATCCCATAGACTTCAATGTTAAAAATATTCCCGTTTTAATTCAATATCTAATAAACCGTTCATTATAAAATTCTGCAGCAAAAAGTCTCTTTATTTATAGATTTTTTAGGATACTTTAAGCATTTTTCTGAATTTTTTAAAAAAAAATTAAAAGTCCGATTTTTTTTTTTTTTTTTCAGTTTGCTTATTTTTTTTGTAACAGCCCTCTTTATTATCATTCCCTGGACCTCCTGTGAAAATTTCAGACATTTTCGCTCAGTAGTTTCTTTGCAAACAGCGTTTCTTTTTCCCCGATTCATACAAATGGTTTTTCTAATTTATTCACTGCCTCCTCTACGTCACAGCTGCTTCGGCTCTGTGTGATTCGGCTCCTTTTCGGCTCCTGTTCGGCTCCTCTTCGAAGGTTAATCCAGATGTTTTTGCTTGTTTTCATAGTGCATTCGGTTAGTTTTCGTCAGGTTTGCGGCAGCTTTTCCCTGCAATTCGGGGACCCTGTGGTGTTTGCTGAATACACCGCAGGGTCACCGAAATGCAATCGGCAAAAGGAACCGAATTGAAGAGAACGAAAAGTCACCGAACGTGCGGTGACTTTTCGAATCTCTTTGGATAACCCTGTATATATCATGTAAAAACATGTATATTTATCTGAGCACAACCTGCTTTCTAACATTAGTGTAATTTTGAAAGTGACCCAGACATGTCTTGTTCTGAATATTAGCAGTTAATAACTTTGTGATCTGAATTTAGAATTTCGTTCTTTACAGGTTCTGCACTTTCAGTCTACAAAGTACACCATGATGGCTCTGCATTAGAAGAGCTTAAACAATGTACTGATATTACCGATCGTTTGGAAAAGTATGTGCAAAACAATAATGGATATTTGCCTTCTTCTTCGATATTGCATTTCATAAATTTAGCATCAACCATCATATAGCTAAAAGATGAAGGGCAGTATTACTAAGTTGGTGCCAACGTAAACAGGGGTGTTGTAAACTTATATATATATAAAGTATATTGCCCAAAATATACAGGTTTTGTATGTAACCCCTTCACTACAAAGTGATTTTCCAAAAAAACATTGTCAGAAGAAACCAGTGGTTTTTGTAAAATTATTTTTAATTAATTTTAAATTAGAAATATTTGAGCTTATACCCATTGTATTTCTTACTGTAAATAACCTATTTTTATTCAGTTGATGGCACCATCTACTGCCAAATTAAGTTAGAGGTTTGAGCGGCTGGTCTATTTTCTTCTATTTCTCCCTGCATCGACTGCTGAAAGCCCGATATTTCAGAGATTTGAGCAGCTGATTTTACAGTTTTAGCTGTTTGGGCATTATGCCCACAGGGCTAAAACTTTGGGGGCACCTTCTGCAGCCCAGAAGCAAACGAAATTAATTTGCAGCAAACAACTTTCACTTGCTTTTGGGCCGCAGATCAGCATATCAAGATATCTCGATATCAGGGCACTAGATGGTGCCTTTGAAGCCTGATATATCTCAATATCGGTAGTGAATGGGTTAAAGGAACACGCTATTAAAAAATACCTCCACCCTTTTTTTAACCTTAAATAATTGGGCATATAATGCTGACAGCATCTGCCCAGTTATTTTTTTTAATTTTAGCTATAAACACTCAACTTTTCTTCCTTGGCACACACTGCTTGTCCCCATCAACCCAGTGTCTCCTGATTCTGGAAGTTTTTGTAGATTTGTTCAAATTACCCAGCATAGTATCCCTACACAAGTTCTATAGTGCCTTCACAGAAAGATGGATTAAGATGAGCCTCTGTCAGGGGGCTGGCGGCCTGCATGAGAGTGACGTCAATGTTCAGAGCATGCTGACATCACTGGTGTCTGGCAGCCGGGAAATTCTAAATCCTAGCTGCTGGTGTCATACCTACCTCATCACCATCCCCTGATGTTCCTGGCAGCACACCTTGTTTTCAGATCCACCCCTGAATCTGCATTGCGTAATACTACCCAGCAGTGAAACAGTTAATAACTGTCACGTTCAATGCTGGCAAACCTGTCTTCCTGCCCTCTGTATTTGTATATTGTGTTTTTTCCCTTGTGTTTCTGTTGCTGCCAATTACTGGGTGGCCTCCCAGGGGTTAATTGGTGTTCTGTGTGCTGCTCACCTGTTGACCCTTGCCTTGATTCCCCTGCCTATATTAGAGCAATGTACCTATAGTACATTGCTGGGTCATTTTACTTTACCTGGTCTCCTTGCGTCCTGAGAGCTCCTTGCTGTGTTCCTGTTATCCTCAGTTTGTATATCCTTGTTCAGTTTTTGCCTCTGTTAATCTGTTCTAGTTTATGTCAGTTCCTTCTGTGTATTTAGTTCTGTCTATTTCTGTATTTTGGTTTGCTGTTTATATTCCATTCTGATTCCCCGTTTACCGATTTTTGGCTTGGCTGACTTCCCTTCTGGTTCCTATTCCTATATCCTGTATGTCGTACTCTCTCTGGTTATGACCTTTGGCTTTCCTCTATATGACTACTCTATAGTATATTCCTTGTCTGTACCGTTTCCAGGAAAACCTGTCATCTGTATACAACAAAAGACTCTGTACGGCTTCAAGGTAATTCTTTCCTTTAAATTAGATCCGGCTATCCTAAAGACCGGCCTTTCAGTGCAGGGAATCTTTGGTATTGCCGTACAGAGGTCTTTAGTTAACCCTGTGTTGCTTTCACCTGTCCTTGCAGTTTACAGTGCATCTCTGCATATAGGGGCTTCTCTCAGGAACCTTGACCTCACCTTGCTGCGAGTTATATTCATAGGGATATATATACAGACCGACCACTTCCAAGGATCGGAGGGCAAGGATAGGGTGGTGCGTGCCTGGTGGTACTGCCACCGTAACAATAACACCACACGTGATACACACTCAATTGAATAAAGGGCCCTGCCCCAAACAATCTTTTGCTGGTTCATACAGCTCTTGTGTGCTGAAAGAGACACTGTTTATTCCTTGCTCTGCAAAGCCTATTTTGTTCCTGTTTATTTTGTTTCCTGATTCCAGCAATTATTCCACGCTTCCCACCATCCTACAGAATTCATCCGGTCAGTTTCCATATTTCATTCCCTTCCAAACCTTACCCACCTGGTAATCTGTGCAGGAAACTGCATACCGGGTTCATATTTGCCACATCCCGGTGCCACCCCGGTACCTGGCCATGACAGCTGGTTAAGCTGGTGTAGGTAGAGGAAACTCCTCCGTAATTTCTCCAGTGTTTACACCAGCTCAGCACCGGAGGAAGGGAGATAGCACTCCATACATTCTGGCATGGGCTGGATTTACATCTCAGGAGCCTGTAGACACAGAAATCTTGAGTGCCTCTGCCCCCCATTGCCAAAAAAGTGCCACAACTGGGGGATATATTTTTTAAAATTTTTGTTTTTGGGGAAAACAAAAAAAATAAGTGATTTAAAAAAAAATTAAAACATTGTTCTCAAATCAAAAGAAGGGGCAGAATCTGTTGCCTTAAAATTAAGCATAAAGGGAGCAAAATTTTAAGGGTAGGGTTATCACTATATCTAAAACAAGCACAGATAGTAACCTAACCATAACCTTAATTTCTAAGCCTAACCCTAGTTATGGAAAATGATACTCCATTACGGCCCAGAGCAACCAAAATTCTGGGGATCAAAATTGGGCTATGACTGAGGGACAATTACCACTTAATTTTTTGATTGATGATTTGGGAATTTCTCCAAAGGATATCAAAACTTTAATAAAAAAAGTCATTCATTTAGTCATTCAAGAAGTTTATAAACACAGATAGCTCATCTGATGTACATTTCCACATTTCCACACAAAAAAACAGCTCATCTGAATAACAGGTTAGCAAGCAGTGCGCCCAGACATAATTGGTTTCTCAATATGCCATAAAAAGATTGGCGTAGCATGGCACATACTTACTTCCCATCGCATTCCCAACTAATTGCAAATAGAAAGATGACTCAGACCAAAAATAATTATTACTGAGGGTCCACCTAATACAATTCAAGAAAAAAAATCTATCTGCTCCTCAACCATTCTCTCATTTCCGCCTAAAAAAATATTCCACAGCTTGACACCCCTTAGTATGCAGTATATTAGTGTACAGGGAGCTAACATTACAACTAATAGATAACCCTCCTTCCATTCCATCTGACACAATACATTTAGAATATCCCTATTAGCATTCAAATATGATTGTGTTGTGTTTACTAAAAGTTGAAAAAAAGAATCTATATTACATGATAGATTAGTCAAAGGTGATCCAATTCCAGAAACAATAGCTCTTGATGTTATAATTCCCTATTTTTATGGATTTTTGGTAGTATATAAAATGTTGGAGGAAAAAGGTGTAACACTCTCAAAAACCTATATTCCTTATCTTTGCAAAAGTTAATAAATTGCTGCTTGAGTTATTGTAACTGGATTTATTGAGTCCTATTCAATTTCTAACCCCATTTGTTTAGTAAACAATGCTTATGTGCAGTTTCACATTTTTGATATGGCATCAGATCTGCTTAGTTATGTATTTAAATTATAAAAAGATGCATTTGAAACTTTGGATACACTGTTTGCAATCGGAAATTTAATTTTCAGTTTAGGTAAATAATTTGTACCAGAGCACATACAATTACAGCTCTAGGAAAATAATTAACAGAGTAATCTCATAAACTTTGTTAGACAAGTCAAAAATTAATCAAACAATCCATGTACTATCAAGACGTGTGCTAACAAAACCATTTGGCTGCCTTTCAGAAGGCCATAGATCAGAAGTAAATAACTCCATTAAATATGTCTTTAGTCTTTGGGACTATGGCAGTATAAAACTGAAAAGCAAAGGTGGGTTGAGAGCACTGTGGGCCCCTTGTCAAACTTATTTCACATTCACTTTGGTAAGCAAGGGATTATACAATACAGTCAGAATAATGGGATATTTATTATAGAAACATAGAAACATAGAAAAATGTCGGCAGATAAGAACCTTCGTTGATTCGTTATTTTGGTTTACAGATATCACTTATGTTTGTTATTTTGTGAATAAACTCCTAAGTGTGAATACAGTATGTGTATATTATATGTAAGTGTGTGTGTTGTAGTGTAAGATTTTGTCTGAGTTTCACTTATGTACGTATTTGAAATTCTAAAGGTATATTTATAGTATTGGGTTTGTGAATGAAAAGCAATATTTCTGGCTCAGAAATATATTTTAATAAAGTATGGAAACAGGATTTGTAAATGCAGGGATGTCATTGTATGTGGTATTTATAAATGTAAATGCAGGATTTTCCTTGTTAGCAATAGGAGTCAGGGTCAATATTTGTATTTGTGTGTTTAGTTGGTTTGTGTGAATACAAATGTGATTTTGTGTGTAGCATTAGCATGCAGGTAATTATATTACTGTATAGTGTTCATATGCAAGTGCAAAGTCATGTTTGTGGTTTGACAATGTATGTGTAAACGTGAGCGATGCTTGTGTGATATATGTGTTCTGCAGTGCACAGAAGCAGACTGTCAATCTGTGACTACTGTATGTATGTAAATAAAGGAGTGGATTCGGAGTGTTAATGCATAATGATGTACAGTATATGTAAATAATTCACATTTGTACTTTTGTTTCTTAATTTGACTGGAACTCTGTTCAACACTAATAAACACCCAGGCCACCCCCTAGCATTTGCGGGTGAGAGCAATTTTCTTTAGGCCCTGGCCATGCTTTAAACGCCCCACCTCTTTATACTCCACATTTTTTCACACACTGCCACCCCCTCCACACTCATCTTCTCAAATAGACACCTCACTACCCAGATAGTGTGTCTAACAAACACTCCCATATCATTGCTCACTTGTGGGGTGGGCATTCATTCTGGCAGTCCTGGAGGCAGATGGAGAGAGTTATGCTGGACCCTGTTTCTGTGAATTTACAAGCTCATGGGGTGCCAATCACTCTGCAATTATGTGCCCATATGGTGGCAGTCCTGCTGTCAGTGGCACACCAAGATGCAGGGAGCGATGGCTCTGGAGGCAAAACCCTGCACCAGGAATTTGCAATGCACCAAAAAGACTATTTCAGGAGTGAGAGCACGCTGGCACCACTCAAACTTAAAAATCTGATTCCTCCGAGACAGACGCTTTGCTGTCTTGAAAATTGCAAGCATGTGGCCCTGCTTCTAGAGCTTGTCACTCTGTTTCTTCAAAATGTAATAAATGTGTTTGGTGGTCACTGACACTTTTTATCACACGGCAGGTGTTGGCAGTGACAATATCTCCCAAAAGTGTGGGGGCAGGACTGTATACACAGCACATTACTGGGAGTCTCATTGCTCTGTGATATGCTTATACAAACCACACTTTACTGTGAGTTTTATTGCTCTAGAGCTCTATGATATGCTCAGACACACCACACAATACTCTGTGTTTTGTTGCTGTGGAGCTCTGTGATACTCTCATACACAACGCACATAACTGAGTTTATTGCTGAGGAGTTCTGTTATACACTCATAGACACTGGTTAATATACAGACTTAGTGGCACACAAGAAAACTACTGCTATTACCAAAACGTTTACCAAAACAAGTAATTAAAAGAATAGAATGTTCTGAATCATAGCTGGTCCCAAATTACAGCCAAAATCAGTACAAAAATTATAAAAACCGGCATGCCACTCTCTTGCATAGAAAAATAATATTCATTCCTTGGTCCCAGAAGAAGGACAGTTGGTGCCAAAATATTGGGGCTGACTTATCTGCTGCCTTATATCAATTCACAGGGCAAAATATGACTTCTACCATATACATTTATTACATATAAATGACTGCATTGAAACTGTTGATGTGTTCTTCATGTGGTCTTGCCGTGTAGCTATAGACATTTACTATGTTTTCATGTCATTAACTTTATTTCAAATACTGGGATTTTTCTATCATAT
Organism: Leptobrachium leishanense; assembly: GCA_009667805.1. Lineage (NCBI taxonomy): Eukaryota > Metazoa > Chordata > Amphibia > Anura > Megophryidae > Leptobrachium > Leptobrachium leishanense. Next base: position 282,124,252 of record CM019063.1, read on the forward strand.
TCTTTATACAGCGGAGTCAGTGCAAGATAAGTAGGCACCATAGGCAAAACATATACTCCCACAGTTTTTGAATACATGTATCTATATGTTAAATGTATGTATGTATGTATGTGCAAACATACAAGCGAGGTAAACGTTTTATGCAAGTTGTTATTTTTTTATGTATGGTGAGAAGTTGGCTTCTGTGCTCACTGGCCAGTCCATCCCTGAGCACAAGTGCGACTTCAATTGACACTTCTTTTCATCCGAGTTGATTATACATTCTCAACTACCTGCACTATACTCTTTGAAAAAGGTTTAAACACTCAGTAAGACAACACCTTTTCCTATTAGAAAATCCTCACAAAAGGATTCTGTTAAATGCATTCAAGTTGTGTCTAATTTTGCTATTGATTCTCTATTTCTGTGGTCTTTGTCCTTCAAATGTTTTGACACTACTTTCCCCATGATATTCTGCCAACCTATTGAGTGGATGACCATCAAGAGAGATGTAGTTCCAAAACATCTGAGGGTCCAGGGTTGCTGATCACTGGTCTCATTCTACACTGAGTCTCCTGAATGAATATTCTCACACACAATCCATCCGAAATTTGTACAACCCAGAGAAAATGAATGAGATATAATGGTTCGGTGACAGGGAAATGGTGTGTGTTATATGTAACTACATTTTATTGTTGTTTTAATCCTTGTGTTAAAATTATTGTTTTTATTTTAACATTCCTTTTCGGTGGTGACTTTTTGAGGTTGTGATTGGATAAGACCACATTTAGGAGCATCAAAGGAAGAGCCGATTCCTTGGCTCTCAGTAGTGTGAGTTCTTTTATAATGGTACAATTCTCTGAAACAAATTGTTATACAGTGTACACTATTGAATATCCTTTTCCTTTTTGGAGATATACATAAATTAGTGTATGATGATTACTCTCTTATTAATATTTGTGTTCATTTTTGAGAATGATCAAATTGTAAAGGGCAAGTCTGCCTAAAGTAAAATTAGTCTACATCATTCTGAGACGATGAACCATTATTTTGTATTGTGGCATTGTGTATTTGGAGAGTTTGGTAAAGGAGACACTATTTGATGTATAGCATTTTTTTGGTGTGATTTACCACTTTGTTCTTTTTTTTGCATGGGTACTGCTTCTGTCTTTTCTAAATTAAAGGGATGTTTCAGAGATTCTCCTCTGCAAAATCTTCAACAAGCACCCTCATTGTTAGGGCAACCCAAGGGCCCATTACAGCATCTCTGAATTCCATAACTCTGAAACTGGGTGAAAAAATGACATTAACGAATTCTATCCCATTAGGGTCCAAGGTGAAAAAAATGAAATATCCTGTCCTCTCCTTCCCCCCTTAAAGGCACACTATCACTTGCATAAGCTGTAACTTGATTACTTGTGCATTACAAACAAAACCACATTATAAAACACATGCTGCTGTTTATTTTCTTTGCTTGAAGTAATTGCATGTAAAAAGGAAAAATAAAGTTTTTATCTCTTGTTTCCAATTCATGTATTTTTCTTGCCGAATTGCCTGCACGTACGGTGCCTGTTCGAGGGCAGTGAAATCCTCCATAGAGAAGCAATGCTTCGTCTATTCAGAGACACCAAACGGCAGAGAAAAGTTGACAAAATGCCCTGCTTGTTTGGGGGTTTCATTCGGCAGGTTTATTCAGGCGAATTCCATAGGCGTCAATGTTAAAAATATTCCCGTTGTAATTCAATATCTAATAAACTGTTTATTATTTTATTCTGCAGTAAAAAGTCTCTATCTATCGATTTTTTTTTTCTGGTTTTTATCGTTTTTTAAATTTTTTCTTATCAAACCTTTTTATTATTATTCATAGGATCTTATGTGTAAATTCCAGACATTTTCGTTCAGTAGTTTTTTTGTAAACAGCGTTTCAATTTTGAAACTTTCAAGCGCACTGTTTTTTCTTTACAACGTACATCTGCGTGTTGGGTTTTTCAGGCGGCTGCTCTGCGCTGTGATCGGCGGCTCATCGGGTTTTTCAGGGGTGTTTGGCAGGGTTTTTGCGGCAGTTTCTGCGGGTTCTCGGTGAGTGTTCGGTAAGTGTTCGGTAAGTGTTCGGCAAGTGTTCTGCAGGTGTGCAGCAGGTTTTCCCTGCGGTGCTTTCTGAATACACCGCAGGATCGGCAAACTAGGAATCGCCGATTCGCCCGAAGTGTGGGGAACGAAAGGTCACCGAACGAGCGTTGACTTTTCAAATCTCTCTGACTAACTCTGAATAAGTTAAGACATGAAAAATGTGAATAAGAGTCAGATAATACTTCTCTACAAAGACCATCTGTATGCTTGAATGTATCATAGTGCCACTGTTAAATTAATAAATAAAACATAGCTGATCTTCCAGCTATGCACTCTCTTTGGACCACATTTGGAAATAGGTACAGTAGTTGAGAGGATGTTACGCTTTACAAATACCTTTTATTTACTATTGCATATTGTAATGATGTACTACACCCTGGCACTTTTAGGTTCAAAGTAGTAGATTTAAAGAAGTGAAAAGGGAATATTTCACTACTTATCCAGAGGTAGATAAAAGGAAGGCCCCATACAGTGCAAGCTGGGGTATACGGTCAAATTACTAGCACTGGCTGGATAACATAAAACCTCAAAATGTAAACAAACGGTGAGAAAACATTAAAGCACTTACAATTAAAATTGACATGTCTGCATATCACTGGCATATGAACTTTGGTTTATGTGAGTTCTACCATTTTATTAAAATTCTGCTAAACAAGAACACTAAAATGTGTTTCCTATATTCAGGCGAAGGACACCATGTTCCATATTTACAACAAATGGAGAACTAAGTGTTGTTCCAAGCTCAAACCCAGACTCTCTGACAGACCTAGAAGAAATCTTTTCCATTGCTGAAGAAAATGATTTCAGTGAAGACGAGCAAACTAATGGTGAATGCTGGAGCTTAAGTGTTCCCTCTAGTAGGGAGAAAACCCCAGAAGGTAGGATTTGTGTATACGCTATCATGGTTATTCAGAGAAAGGTGAAACGCAGGAGAACTGGCAGGAGAAGAGAACAATCTAGACTAAATAGCCGATTTGGAAAGTGAGATAAATGGGAGAATTTTTCTGGTTTGGCTATTCTGACCTATAATTTTCACTTCTCTAGTCACACACCTAAGTTTCACCTTTCTTTGAATAGACCTGTTTGTAAATTTGTAGGTCTAAGGGCTTTTGCCCTGTAGGGGCAGACTAGGGCAGTTTGGTTATTTTATTTTCCTCTTTAATTCTTTTAGTCATTTTTTTCTTACTTAAATTTCTCTTGAATTCGGTTTTTCTCCCCTTTTTCTACCAAGCAACCCAGTAGTATGCTTCAAAAGTTTTGCTACAACACTGAAAAGAAATGTTATTGTTTTTTCTTCTTTTTTTAAAAAAAGTTAATTAGTACTGTGTGAGCAGCACATAAGCAGTTTGACTGAGCACACACTCACAAATTTTCACTATAGTGCATTGTGGTGTAGCGCACAAGTTATTACGATTCCGTGCGCGACGATAATATTATATTGGTTTATTTTAATAATTGTAGAACTTAAGTGTGATTGATTAGTAAATAGCTTATTACTTTAGCAAATGGCTTATTGATTTTAATTGTTTAGTGACAATAAAGCAAATTAAGACTTTTTCCAGATTTGATAGAGCAAGAAGTGTGTATGTGTATGCAGTATAAATTAAATAGTTATTATATTGCAGTTCCTTGTCTTCAGTAACCGTTACAAAGGTGATAGTGCTATAGCACAGCCAGAGAGAGCCAGGGTTATTCAGAGAGAGGTGAAAACCAGGAGAATTGCCAGGAGAATGAACAGTCTAGACCAAATAGCCGATTTGGAAAGTGAGAAAAATGGAAGAATTTTTCTAGTTTGGCTATTTTGACCTACAGGGTTATTAAAAGAGAATCGAAAAGTCACCGCATGTTTGGTGACTTTTCGTTCTCTTAAATTCGGTGCGATTTGGCGATCCCATTTCGGCGACCCTGCGGTGTATTCAGCAAGCACCACAGGGCCGTCGTAGCGCAGGGCAAAGCCGCCACAAACCTGCCAAACACTCACCGCAAAACCCAGGCGAATGCACACCGAAACACGCAAAAACATCTGGATTAACCCCGCCAAACACGCAGGAGAAACCCGAGCAGGAGCCGATCAGAGCGCAGAGCAGCCGCCGGAAAAACCCAACACCGCAGACGAATGGAGTGGAAAAAAAAAACAGTACGCTTGAATGTTTGAAAAGTGAAACGCTGTTTGCAAAGAAACTACAGAAAAAAAATGTCTGGAATTTACATATAAGATCCAATGAATGATAATAAAAAGGGCTGTTACAGAAAAAAGAAAAAAAGATTTAAAAAAAAAAACGAAAAAACTATTTTTGCAAAAAAATCCCGAAAAATGCCTAAAAGATCCTAAAAAATCTGGAAAGTAATATAGTTTTTACTGCAGAATATTATAATAAATGGTTTATTAGATATTGAATTAAAATGGGAATATTTTTAACATTGAAGCCTTTGGGATTCTCCTGAATAAACCTGTCGAATGAAACCACGAACAACAGGGCAATTCGGCAGCTTTTCACTGCTGTTTTGTGTTCTCTGAATAGACGAAGCATTGCTTCTCTATGGGGAATTCACTGCCCTCGAACAGGCATCGTATGTGCAGGCAATTCGCCAACATTCGGCAAACTGCCTGCTCTCTGGATAGCCGAATGGCCAGGAAAGGTAACCGTACGCTGAATTTCAGTGTTTGGTTACCTTTCGCCAGCAATTCTTTTGTTGTGCTATTCCTGGACATGGTGAAATCAAATACGTTACTGGCAATGTTCGCTATCACTATATATATATATGTATATATATGTGTTTATTATGGCAGAAGCCACTTGCACATCACAGCAATTCGATGAATTGCATCCCAGAGCTCCTGTGCCACATTCCCCATATGCAGCAAGGAATTCTGGGTAGGATATGCAAGTTACATCTGTCTCACTTTTATGCATCCTGGGTCTGTTACAGATATGCAAGTGTTCTATTGATTAATCTTGTGTTTTCACCCTGATCCGACCAACCATATACATTTTTCATGTTTTTTATGTTTGTTTGTCAATGCAAATAGTTTGATTAAGTTTATTAAACTCTTTTGAACAGATATACATATATATATACACTATATTGCAAAAAGTATTCGCTCACCTGCCTTGGCTCGCATATGGATGGGTGAGCGAATACTTTTGGCAATATAGTGTATATATGCATATCTGTTCAAAAGAGTTTAATAAACTTAATCAAACTATTTGCATTGATAAACAATCATAAAAAACATGAAAAATGTATATGGTTGGTCGGATCAGGGTGAAAACACAAGATTAATCAATAGAACACTTGCATATCTGTTCAAGGAATAAATATACTGGGTTTACTTTTTATATGTTCAGTACCATCATTCTTTGAAGGGTGAGCCTTGTCAGGAGCTGCTGAAACCAAATTGGTTCTTTGAGGTGATAGAGTGTTTCAATAAATAATTGTGTCCTAACTGTATATTTTGGTAAATAATGTACTCTATTTGCATTTTTCAGCTTATTTATTTCAGGATGATTTAGTATTTGATGACTACCTTGCAAAATACCAAAGTCATTTACCAAGTCTGGCAACTTTAAGTAGACGGATAAAAACTATCAATGTTGAAGATCCTCTTATAAATTGGCGCAGGAACATTTCTGCATTTGAACAACTTTTCAGGTATGATTTATTTTATAATTATTGAAATAAAGGTTTTATTCAAACATTGTGCTTTCAAAATTCATAGTGGTAACAGCGGACCAGGACAATACAATAAGCAGTACAAATATCAAGCAACATTAAAAACCGTAGCAGAAAGCTACAAGTGGCTTGTATGATAAATCTCAACAGAAATAAACAAACGGAATAAGTCAAATAAGGCAGGGGTCAACCTTGGCCCTCCAAATCTTTTGGAACTCCATTTAGCATGAGTCTCTGGTAATTTATTGAGTGGCTGAGCATTAGGGGAGATGTACAGTAGTTCCAAAACATCGGAAGGGCTAAGATTGCTGACTCCTGAAATAAGGGAATCGTGAAAGGAGTCATTCAACTTTAAGGTTTGTTTTAAACTATCTTCCTGAACATTTAAATCTATAGATGTCCTAAATAGTAATTACATGGTGTCCAGGTAATACCTTTTCTGATTCTGCAGTCTTGCACCTCCATTCTCATCAGGCACACATAGTAGTAGCCACTGGCTCACTGCTTGCCATAGACCAGTGGTTCAGAATTAGATATGTGCGTTTCATTTCAATCCAAACCACAATTCGAACTAAATTCTACCGATTTCTTATTTCGGAAGCACTATGAAATACGAAACGGAACAAAACTGAAACAGAATATAACAAATAGCATTTTCACGTAGCAATTTTGTTATACTGTTTCACTGGTTTCGAAGATTCAGCACTGTGATCCTGTCTATTTGCCGTGCTGCCGAATCTGTTGTATTCAGCACCACAGGCCATGGACAGTGACATACAGCGCAAATGAAATTCCCCATAGAGAAGTAATGATTAATCTATTCAGAGACCGCCAAACTGCACTGAAATGTCAGTAAAAAATGTTATGCAACATGCAGCTTTAACTGGGAGCGAAAAGAAATCAATCCTTCAAAAAATTTGTAGTAATGAAAATACAACACGAAACAAAAAATAAGCAAGCAGCGCAATACAGAAATACTCATAAATCTAAATCCTGTGATGCAACTCTAGTGACATACAGTATCTTAACCCCTTAGGGACCGCTGACGTACTATGTACGTCCTGCCCACGGGTCTCCCTTAGACCCGCGGACGTACATAGTATGTCAGCAGCTCCTAACCTCCCTCCCGCCCAATACTCACCTTCCTTGCCGGCTCCCACGACGTCTATGGCAAGCTTCAAGCTTGCCTCGCCGTTTTCTGGGGGCCGGCCTATCTGATGACGTCATCACGCTGCACCAGTGGTGAAAATTTAGGAAGGGGAGGAGGGGCTCCTTTGGAGCCCTCTATCTCCCCAACCATGTAAGCTACAGTGATGCTTTTTGCACCACTGGAAAGGGGAGAGTCTCCCCTTTTCAGCGGTGTATAGCATTAACGGATCGCGTTTCGGCGCTAATCGGCGCCAAAACGAGATTTGAACCTGGATGTCTTGGATGTCAGCCAAGCCTCCAGGCCCCCCCCTGTAACGTTGGGGGCTTCCAGCCCTACCTGTGTGCTTGAGGACAGCAAGTCTGATGCTGCTCGCTGACCACTGCCTGGTTTAAATGGAGACAGGCAGGGAGGTGATTGCATGAGGTGTGGCTTGAGTGGGGGGCATGGTCTGGTGAAGGTCTTTAAAAACCCTCAGTATAGTTTCAGAAGTTGCCAGATCGTGGTTATCCATCCTGAGCTCCTTGTACCTGACTGCTATATTGATTTAACCTGTTACTGACCTCTGCTTGTGTTCTGACCATTCTGCCTTCTGTTGCCCTAGACTATTTGCTTGTACTACGCTACTGCTCTGATACCGACCCGGCTATTCCATTTGACCATTCTGAACTCTGTATTCCTGATTCTGGCTCGGCTGACTCCTCTCTGTATTGTTTACCCTTTTCTGTCTAGCTAGTTTACCTGGCCAATTCTAAGGACCAGACAGATAGGGATCATTCACAGCTACACTGTTGGTAGCTTCTGGGTTTTGTGGAGTGTTGGGTGTTAAGTACTGTGTGGTGGGATCCGGGAACCGTGACATTACGATCTGGCCAATATGGATCCCGCAGATTTAACACAGCACTTGGCTACCTTTGTATCCAGACAGGATGAGCAGGATCATAGGATGGATCAGTTTGCCATTGCCTTACAGACTATCCTGAATCGTACTGCACACCTGGAACCAGTTGGGGTTGCACCTCCGCCTGCTATACCTGTGCCCCCTGTCGTTCAGACATCCCAGGTACACATAATGAGGCAGCCAGTACGTAGTGAGCGAGCAGTAATTCTAGAGGTGCTGGAGATCCTGAGAGGGGCTAACAAGCTCATTACTCAGCATCTGGATATCCTGTATGCAAGTTTGCTGCAACCTCCTAGGGACGTCTTCCCAAAGGAGCCTGTTCCAGTTCCAGTTAAAGGTTCCAGAGGACCCCTGACCCTGGAGGAAAGGGTATGGAGGAAGACTCAGGGCTTATGCTTTTATTGCGGTTCTTTCCTGCATAAAAGAATGGACTGTCAATTGCGCCCCCAGAAGTTACCCTCCATGTTCCAGCCTTACCAGGTCCCAGAGTCCACTGCCCTGCACGTCGCAGGATGTCCAAAATCTACTGCCCAACAGGGAGAGACCATGTGTAATGCCCAGCAGTGGGAAGTCAAGAGTGCTGCCCTGCAGCATGAACAATCTAAGGTAGCTGCCCAGCCACGCTCACCCGAGCCGGTAGCTGCCCAGCCACGCTCACCCGAGCCGGTAGCTGCCCAGCCACGCTCACCCGAGCCGGTAGCTGCCCAGCCACGCTCACCCGAGCCGGTAGCTGCCCAGCCACGCTCACCCGAGCCGGTAGCTGCCCAGCCACGCTCACCCGAGCCGGTAGCTGCCCAGCCACGCTCACCCGAGCCGGTAGCTGCCCAGCCACGCTCACCCGAGCCGGTAGCTGCCAAGCCACGCTCACCCGAGCTGGCTGCTGCCGCCATGTCCAAGTCGCCGCAGAGCCATGATGAGGTCGCTGACCCACAGATCTGTGCTGCCGCCGCCAGGACCGAGTCGCCGCAGAGCCGTGATGAGGTCACTGACCCACAGAGCCGTGCTGTTGCTGCCATGTCCAAGTCACCACAGAGTCGTGCTAAAGGCGCTGCCCCTCCTGTCCTTGCCAAGGGTGCTACCCAACCGGTCCACACCAAGGGCGCTGCCCCACCGAGCCCAGCTGTCCCGGCGTCTTCGAGCCCAGCTGTCCCGGCGTCTTCGAGCCCAGTGGTTCCAGTCCAGTCGCCGCAGAGCCGTGCCAAGGTCCCTGACCCACAGATCCGTGCTGTTGCCGCCATGACTAAGTCGCAGCAGAGCCGTGCCGGGGTCACTGACCCACAGATCCGTACCACTGGTGCCGTGTTCATGTTGCCGCAGTGCAGAGAGGACACTGTTGCTGTCCATTCCGCGTCCTGTACCAGGGGTAGGAGACGCAAAAGGACTGGTGCCAGTGTCTTCAAACCTGGACCCAGTTTTGGCTCCCACCCTCATAGACGGGGGCGTCTTGAGGAGGATGACGACTCTGATTGGGACCTCAGGGGACTTTGGTGACTGGTGTACGCGAGGGCTCTACGTGCCTACAAGACCCATTGACTATTTTCTTGTCATTTTTCTTGTTGTCCTCTTTTGAGCATCCGGCGTCTGCTCGTGGAGAGGGGGGTACTGTAACGTTGGGGGCTTCCAGCCCTACCTGTGTGCTTGAGGACAGCAAGTCTGATGCTGCTCGCTGACCACTGCCTGGTTTAAATGGAGACAGGCAGGGAGGTGATTGCCTGAGGTGTGGCTTGAGTGGGGGGCATGGTCTGGTGAAGGTCTTTAAAAACCCTCAGTATAGTTTCAGAAGTTGCCAGATCGTGGTTATCCATCCTGAGCTCCTTGTACCTGACTGCTATATTGATTTAACCTGTTACTGACCTCTGCTTGTGTTCTGACCATTCTGCCTTCTGTTGCCCTAGACTATTTGCTTGTACTACGCTACTGCTCTGATACCGACCCGGCTATTCCATTTGACCATTCTGAACTCTGTATTCCTGATTCTGGCTCGGCTGACTCCTCTCTGTATTGTTTACCCTTTTCTGTCTAGCTAGTTTACCTGGCCAATTCTAAGGACCAGACAGATAGGGATCATTCACAGCTACACTGTTGGTAGCTTCTGGGTTTTGTGGAGTGTTGGGTGTTAAGTACTGTGTGGTGGGATCCGGGAACCGTGACACCCCCCCACCCACTGACAACCTCACCATATGTGTGCCACCAACATATGGGCCAGTTAACTCTCTAGCTGCCATGTTGAGATAGGGGGATCCAAAGGATCCCCTTATCTCCCGATCTGTGGCAGCTAGATGGTCATATTTGACATGACCAGGTTTGGTTTAAAAATAAAATTTAAAAAAAAATTATTAATAAATAAAATAAAAAAAATTGGACAATTTTTAAAAAAAAATTGTCTGGGGGGGATTTAGTTAAATAGGACCTAGCCTGTCATCTAAAAATAATTAGCACAAAATGGTCAGAATGAGCGCAGCGCACATAGGTGAACTGGCTCAGCAGTGAAGGGGTTAAAAGGCAAAAACATGTAAAAATTGGGTATTTCTATTCTCGGGACAAAATTTTGAAACTATGTAGCCGGGGTCTTTTTTGGTGGTTGTAGATTTTGGGGATTAAATTACGAAAAAGTGTGTTTTTACCATTTTTTTCATCATATTTCATATTTTTTTTTATAGTAAACTATTGGATATGGTGGAAATAATGGTATTTTTAGAAAGTCCATTTAATGGCGGAAAAAACGGTGTATAATATGTGTGGGTTGAATAAACGCGTAAGAGGTAAACTTGACCTAAACACTAACAGCGCAGAAACGTAAAAACAGCAGCGGTCACTAAAGGACGGATTTGTATAAAACCACCTGGTTACTAAGGGGTTAAAGAGTGAATCAGTGTGACCCAGAGTAATTAAGACATACTTATATGCCAGCCTTTATCTTCTTATATCGACCTCAGACGTATAGAAAGAAGAAACATAACACAAATAAGTGCAACAAAGTGTTATCTAGTCCATTTTAAATGTGAAAAAGCTATGTTTCATTCACTCACATGCTCTAGAGCAGTGTTTCCCAAACCTGTACTCAGGAGAACCTGCTTACAGGCCAGGTTTGCAAGATATCTGAAGCACAGCACAAGTGATATGAATTGCGGCTCAGTGATTGTAGGATTCAGTCTGTATTCCCCTAGGCCTAGGGAATCCTTAAAATCTGGCCTGTTAAGGGGCCCTGAGGACCAGGTTTGGGAACCACTGTGTTAGTGAATCCTGTGGACAAATTTGGGAAACACTGGTCTAGAGAGCCTGTATAAAAACTGGCTCTGCAAACCACGAGGAGTGCCACCTTCTTGGGAGTGTCAGATATTTTCGGGGGTACCAGAAAGACAATATGGGGGATTATGCTGTTTATAAGTCTCAAACTACATTTTGTCTACATTAAAATAGTGAGGGTCAAATACAGCTTATAACTAAGGTTTTTTTTAAAAACAATTCTCTTGATTTCCATGCTGCAAATGAATTGCTTCTTTTTATTCAATTATACTCATGGAATGCTCATATCTGCCTCCTTGAGAAAAACTCCCCTCTGTTTGCACATTTTTACCTTTTCTTAGCGCTGGGAGCAACATGGGAGTATAACATCTTGTTTGATTAAAATGTTCGGGTAGATAATTTTTATCTTGTAGATGCTCTTCAAGGTCTGAAAACAATGTTTCTCTATGTCATAATAGCCCCATGTAACCCCTTAAATTATTCTGATTTTATGATGGAACAAGGGCACCAGATAGAGGTCAATAGACCTGCCGTCTATAGACATGTTATATGTGGATATCTGTCACCATCTAGTGGTCACATAAATCAGAAATTAGAGTTTAATTTCTGACTACAGACAACACGCTAAGCATGTCCTCCACTTTCCCGATAGGGTGGGGAGGGTGTGCTCAGCGCGCCATCTCAGTTCCGCGGCTTGGCACCGATCTGGATTGCAGACTTATCCCAGAGAATATTACTCCAGGACCCAACCCCCCACACAACTCACTGGGCAGGGAATTCCCTATGGAGGAGATACAATTTTGTTTTGGACCCCAGTATCCCCTGAACCATAATAGCAAGAGGGTCTTGTAAGGTATCAATGGAAAGGCCAGGGCGTGGCCTTTCCAATGTTATCAAGTATTGCCAGGCTATGTGTAAAAAAAATGTATATATTTTTCCTTTTTTTCTTCTAATGCTCTATTATTCACTTTTCAATTATAAAGTGAACAATAATGCTGCACTAAATCACCTTCTCATTTCCTATAAAGACAACAAGTGTGGAGGAGATGGTACAATGTGTTATGACGTATTGGTACATCAATAACTTAAACTGTAGCACTGCAGCGAGGAGCGCCAGGGGTTCTTTGGAACCCTTCAACTCTGATTTTTACACCACACAAGATTAATAGAGGTGTCATTGGAAAGACTAGAGTCTTGCCTTTCCAAAGATACCAAATATGACCATGTAATGTGTAAAAATCGAAAATAAATTAAATGCAACATTTACTTTTTTTCTCATTTCTAAGGCGGGGACATTATTTGCTTTTACTTGTAAATCAAACAATGCCACTGGACTAACTCACCTTCTCATTTCCTATGCCGGACCAAATGTGGATGTGATGACGCAAAGAGTTATTACACATCGGACCATCTACAAGCCGCTACAAGGGGAGCGGGAGTCCTTTGGATTTTTGTATTTCCATTCTTTACACCCCACAAAGTCATGTTAGGTGTCAATGGGCATGTCAGGCTCTGACCTTTCTAATGATACCAAACATGACCACAAAAATGTAAAAAAAAAAAAAACAACACAAACATAACATAAATTTTTAGTGTTTAGTACAGATATATTGTCACACCGAACAGTGAATTTTCATATACGGTTCGGCTATTCAGAAAGCAAGCAGTTTGCCCAATTTTGGTGAATTGCCAGCAAGTACGGTACCTGTTCGATGGCAGTGAAATCACCATAGAGAATCAATGGTTAATCTAATCACAGAACAGCGAACAGCAGAGAAATGTCAGAGAAATGCCTTTATATTTGGTGGTTTCATTCGACAGGTTTAATCAGTTGCATCCCATTAGGTTTCAATGATAAAAATATTCCTGTTTTTATTCAATATCTAATAAACTATTTATTCTTTAAGACTAGAGTCAGACGAGCGCGTTTTCTACGGACTGTGCGCCCGTGCAATGCGGACACACTTTTTGACGGAAGACACAGACCGACGGAAGTGGCCACACAGACCGTTTTTGTGACTGACGTTAATTTTGACGGATGTAGCAGGGAAAATAAATTACAATGAAAAAACATTTTGTCCGTCAAAAATGCTGGACGCATAAATGCAGTCTGTCTGACCACGTTCCACCACTCACACACAAAGCTGTGCGGACGTTGCAGACGTGGCGCACTCCGCACGTCCGTCCTAGTGGTTCGACGGTTTTGCTAACCTGTGTCCGTTTGCCGCATCTGTAGTGTGTCCGCACTTCCGTGTGGACGTACTTCGTGTTTGGGCCTTCATTGGTCATGATTATCTGCTACCACGGACGTACTAAAGTGTGGCTACATGGACGTTAACACTGGGATCTTTTAGGCATTTTTCAGCAAAAGAAATTCTATTGTTTTTTAAATAGCGTTTTTTTCTTTTTTCTGTAACTCAACTATTTATTATCATTCATAGGACCTTATATGTTAATTCCAGACATTTTAGTTCAGTCGGGTTTTTTTTGCAAACAGCATTTCAACTTTGACATTTTCAATTACCTTTTTTTTTTTTACCGTCTACCAACTTGTCTGCTTTTTTCATTTCAGGTTCAGTTGATCTGATCAGATCAGATCCGATCAGATTGGATCCGATATGAGTGATTTTATAAAAAAAAGAGCCGCAGACCCACTGAAACTGTCAAATCCGATACTTTCAGCCGGTTTTCAGTGTATTTTTGAATGGAATCAGTTTCGATAATACACCTCACCCGCCGAAATTATCGGATCCATAAATTTTGGCGGTTCTGTGGCTTTTTTTTGGGGGGGGCGGCTTTTCCCCGCTCTCGGAGGACCCTGCGGTGAATGCAGAGTGGGGAAATTTGATTCCCCAAAGTGCATGGAACGACAGAGGACTGAAATGTCAGCGACATTTTAACAGTCATTTATTGTTATCCATGACCATTGCCTGATTGAGCATTTTATAACCCTACTCAATGTGGGCGTTGCTTGCCATTTTGTGACTGCTTAGGCTGTGGTCAGACGAGCGCGCTTTTCGCGTCTGTCTGACTACACTGTTTGCTGTCCTTCGCAGCTTTTCACAGGAGTCAATAGAGAACAACACACGCAGCACGTGCACACTTTTTCACACGTGGGCAACAAATGTTGCAATGGATGCCAAAATGGCATCAACGTGAAAAAGCTACACGGACGTAGAGAAACCCCTGCATACAGCATTTTTTTTCTTTTTCTCAACATCAGTTAAAACTAACTGATATAATGTAACCACAATCTCATCCATTCTAAAGTGCATCCGTTACTGTGCGCAATCAGTGAGCTCGTCTGACCCCAGCCTTAGCTGATGGCTTGCTTTGACTGATTTGACTTTACGCTGCTTATCTGAGGAGCTTTGATATTGCCTCTGGGGGGGGTAATTGTGGTTATCATAACTATATTATGAAGATTTGGCCGGGGGAATTTAACTTCTCTACCCTTATCAGGGAGGGGCTATTAATGCGTAATGCAGGGAGGATGGATATTTTGACTATTTTAGTCGTATGATGATGATACATTGTCTTCCCATGGTGACTGGCATGATATCCTACTTCTTGGTAGGAATTCATTCTTTTACATGTGTTTTTAAATTTCTGATTTGTGTGTATAGTGGTCATTTTCAATAAAATTAATGTAGGTAGCCGATGTCTACCCAGATTTCATACGTGTATACCAGGGTTATGCCCAAATAGACACTGGCCGATTGATTCCCCAGTGTTCCTTTTTGAATTTTTGTGTTTGATAGACAGAATATCACTGAGCTGTTACTGTGACGACTGTTAGAATTTATCCCAAGGTTCCCGTGTAGATGAGTAATGATCTCCTAGAGGAGGGTATTTCCTAAAGCAAAATACCGTATTGATTTGTCTGTTCTTGTGATATCTGCATTGTTTTACCTGACACGTCGTATGCATTCTGATGGTTAATCAATAAAGTTATCCTACTTGTTGCTTCATCGTATGATCTTTGAGACTGCTCAATCACTGAAATCATTTTATGTGCACCGTTTCAATATATTTCTTTGATTCTATATGGTAATAAATCGTACATCTGCTTTCGTCTGGTTTAATATATCTAAGGTACAGATTTTAAACTTCTCAGTTACGTACTAAAGGGAGTATATGTCCGTCGCAAGGTTTCTTGCTTGGTCGTTGTTTGAAATCACAGGGACCAGTAATTTGAATGTGTTGCTCTGCATGAATACCTCCTTCAGCAGCTGAGTTTTGACATACGACTGAAGTTATTACACCTGAAACATTCTGATAGGTGGCACCACTATCTCTGGAATTTCTTCAATGGGTTCCTTAGAAATAGTATAAGGAGAACACAAAAGATCATAGTGTAGTAGATAAATATAGGTTTATGGTGAGTATCATTAACTTGTCCCACTCACCTAAGTTGGAGCCTCACTGTATGTGGCTCATGAATATGTGCCTCTGGCAATTTGTGTAGGTAGTGCCCAACTTTACATTTCCAGGTCCTGCTGTCTTAAAGAATAAATGAATGCCCCAGAAAATATTTGATTGTGGACACCATCTTTAAATATTTAAAAATCTTTAAATATTTCTTAAGGCTGCTTCACTGGTTTTACTTTTTGAGATTGAGGAAGCCAAGAATGTAGTCGGTGAAACGCATTTATCAGGGTACATAGGCACTCTTGATTGCTAATATACATAACATTTCTATGCTTTTACTTTTCTTTTTAAATTAGTTTTATTTTTTGGCTTTTCATGTAATAAACGCCCCTTTTATTTACAATCACCATATTTACCAGTTTACTCACCATAAACCTTTATTGAACTACTACCCTATGATCTTTTGTCCTCTCCTGAATTTATTTCTGAGGATTCCATTGATGAAATTACAGAGAAGGCAATGCCAACCCATAAGTTTGTACTCCACGAGCTTGAATGAAATATAGCTTTATTCACGCTTAAAATGGACTAGATAAGACTGTGTTGCATTGTTATTTGTTTTATGTTTCTTCTTTCTATATGTCTGAGGCCGATATAAGAAGATAAAGGCTGGAATATAAGTCTGTCTTTAATAGTGAATCAGTGTGATCCAGAATAATTAACTTACTGTATGTCACTACATTTGCATCACTGTATTTAGATTTATTTAAAAGGTGTTTATGTATTCCGTGTTTGGTTACCTTTTTGTTGCCTCTTCTGTAAATAAAAATACCCTGACAAATAACTTATAAGTGCTCTTCAGCTAACCTGTCATGGGGCTGGATTCAGTAAGTGTTCCATATCAGTGTAATGCACCCAATTTCACAACACTACTCATCCTGCCATATTCACAAACCAACGCAATTTGAGTGTCTTACAGTGGGGTATTCTGCCCTGGAAAGTTGGGATTTGCTCATCCAAAAGGTTGGGGTCAAATAATATTGCAGTGAATGACATGGCAATTTTACACAACTCTGGACTACCATTGCATTTGGTTGCAGGCATAAGTGGGATCCCTGTTCCCCCCTATCCCAAACCTAAACTGGTCGAGTGAGGGATTAGTATGGAGAGCAGGTCGGCTGCAGTGCAGCCCAAACGCTCACCATTTAATACCCATGGGTCCTAAGTGTTAATTACATTTTCCCTCCCGTTGTCCGATTATCCTCACGAGGCAAGGTTGGTGTATATTTGTCAAATTATAGTATTTAAAAAGATTTTAAAATATTATAGGTCTTGCCAAAGGGCTTTGGGGCTCACCAGGAGGGTTTTCTTTATTTATAATATGTTTATCTTCCCAGAACAAAGCTTTTTTTATGCATGTGGGGGGGAATAGGGGAGTCCCGACAGACCCATCTTGGCCACCAGGTATCAGAGCTCACCTGTGCGACTTCCTATACCTATAATGGGCAACATCTCGCAGAGCAACCGGGCAGGTTCACCACTTAGTAAAGTTTGCAATATTCTCATTGTGAACTTCCCGTGAGATATAGCAAATGCATTTTTCAGGAAATTGCCAGTTTGTGAATCCAGCCCATGGCCTCTACCACCAGAATCAGTATGAGTATATTAAAGAATTAAGGGCAAAAAACGAATTATTATAAAACTATGTTTATTGTAGTGTATTTAATTTCTGATCACAGAGTGAACACTTCCAAAGCAATGGACACAAAACAAAATGCCTGTCCTGAAGAATTTCATGTAGAGCGCACAGATTTCACAGAGGTATTCGCAAACTGTAAATATTTTTGTTACTGTAAATTAATCCAATAAAAAATGGAAAGATATGTGAACACTAAAGGGGTTATTCAAAGAGAACTGAACTGGCCCCGAAATTGCACCAAACAGTGAATTTCCGTTTACGGTGCAATTTCATGGCCATTCAGCTCTTTAAAAAGCAGGCAGTTCACCAAATATTGGCGAATTGCCAGCGAAAGACGGTGAACTTTGGCAGCAGTGAAATAATGGTTATCTATGCAGAGAACACCGAATCAGAACCGAAATGTCAATGAAATGCCCTGATTATTGGGGCTTTCACTTGACAGGTTTAATCAGGAGAATCCCATAGGTTTCAATGTAAAAAATATTCCTGTTTATATTCAATATTTGTTTAACCATTTATTATTTTCACGTGCAGCAAAAAGTCTCTATATTTATGTTTTAGGATTTTTTTTAGGCATTTTTCAGGATTCTCTCAGCAATTTTTTTTTTTTTAATGGCATTTTTTTTTCTAGAACAGACCTTTTTTATTATTATTCTTAGGACCTTATATTTTTAACCTGCAACTGGTAACATCATCCTGTAAAACTCTATGTGGGTTTACTCACTCTGATGTCAACTGCACAGGTCTCAGGATCTTCTAAAAGGGTTGCACCCCCATCACTATTATGTTGTGAAGGTAAAGATATGAAACTGGATACCTGAAGATAGTCACCCATGGAGAGTGATTCTCATTTTGTGTGTATATATATATATATATATTATACACACAATATATATATATACTATATCACAGAAGTGAGTACACCCCTCACATTTTTGTAAATATTTTATATCTTTTCATGTGACAACACTGAAGAAAAGACACTTTGCTACAATGTAAAGTAGTGAGTGTACATCTTGTATAACAGTGTAAATTTGCTGTCCCTCAAAATAACTCGACACACAGCCATTAATTTCAAAACTGCTGGGAACAAAAGTGACTACACCCCTAAATGAAAATGTCTTGGGCATGGAGTTCACCAGAGCTTCACAGGTTGCCTCTGAAGTCCTCTTCCACTTCTCCGTGATGACATCACAGAGCTGGTGGATGTTAGAAACCTTGCGCTTCTCCACCTTATGTTTGAGGATGCCGCACAGATGCTCAATGGGGTTTAGGTCTGGAGATGTGCTTGGCCAGTCCATCACCTCTTGGATGTGTGTTTAGGGTCGTTATCATGTTGGAATACTGACCTGCGGCCCAGTCTCCAAAGGGAGGGGGATAATGCTATACTTCAGTATGTCACAGTACATGTTGGCATTCATGGTTTCAATGAACTGTAGTTCTCCAGTGCCGGCAGCACTCATACCACCCCAGACCATGACACTTCCACCACCATGCTTGACTGTAGGCAAGACACACTTGTCTTTGTCCTCTTCACTTGATTGCCGCCACACACACTTCACACCATCTGAACCAGATAATTTTATTTTGGTCTCATCAGTCCACAGGACATAGTTCCAGTAATCCAGGTCCTTAGTCTGCTTGTCTTCAGCAAACTGTTTTCAGGCTTTATTGTGCATCATCTTTAGAAAAAGCTTCCTTCTGGAACGACAGCCATGCAGACCAATTTGATGCAGTGTGCGGCGTATGGTCTAAGTACTGACAGACTGACCCCCCATCCCTTTGTTCTCTGAAGCAATGCTGGCAGCACTCCAACATCTATTTCCCAAAACAACCTCTGGACATGATGCTGAGCATGTGCACTCATCTTCTTTGGTCGACCATGGTGAGGCCTGTACTGAGTGGAACCTGTCCTGTTAAACCGCTGTATGGTCTTGGCCATCGTGCTGCAGCTCAGTTTCAGGGTCTTGGCAATTGTCTTATAGCCTAGGCCATCTTTATGTAGTGCAACAATTATTTTTTTCAGATCCTCAGAGAGTTCTTTGCCATGAGATGCCATGTTGAACTTCCAGTGACCAATATGAGAGAGTGAGAGCGATAGCACCAAATTTAACACACCTGCTCCCCATTCTCACCTGAGACCTTGTAACACTAACGAGTCACATGACACGGGGGAGGGAAAATGGCTAATTGGGCTCAATTTGGCGGTGTTGAGAGAGGCGGGCATCCCCTACAGATGGGGCCATCCCTTTGCCCTGATGGTACGGCGCGGACAAGACCTTTTTGTTATTTGTACCCCGGCTGATGTGCAGGGCTTCCTCCGGGACCTGGATTTGCCCTCGGTTGATATATCAGATTGGGAACGTCCTACCCGCCGCCCGGATCATAGAGGCCGTGAAAGACCCCAGTATGGCCAACCTCGCCCGCAGCGTCCGAGATCCCGTAGACGAGGGGACCGCGGACGGCAGGGAGTCTCTCCTGCGCAAGCTGAAGATGGTACCTGATTTTCCTCCTTATACGCACACACCCTTTCTGCCTTAATCCCCACGACGAGTCTCTAAGGTACATAAATTTCCTTACAAGCTGCCCCAAACTAGTTTGCTCGTCCGGGGAATATCTGCCGGTTTGGACTATAGACGTCGTATGATGTCAGATAACCCGCAGTAGTACTACGGGGGGATTAGCTCTGGTTTTTTTTTCCCCCAGGCTGCCTGTGAGGATACGGACCCCCCCCCCTAGTTATGGCAGCGCAGATTATACTGAAGGACACACACTGCAACGACAGCTTCGCACTGTTAAAATGTCTGCAAGTACAGTGTTCACGGCTCATTTTACACCCCAGTGTCTGATTAAGATGCCTACCTGTCCTGGTCACTGGAGTTTTTGCCCCCGGACCCGGCATGGTACATTACTCTGACTGTTTCCGGACAACATTGAACTTGTAGTACCGTAGAGCCCGCCACTTTTTAACAGCCCATGCCAATGATGCCCCTTCCGTGATAGGAGATGACGGAAGCCATATTTTAAGTTTCGGAACTTAATAACTATCCAGGACCCATCCCATTGGCTCAGTTGAATGTACTATCTGGTCGGATTATCTGATAACGGACAGATGCTGAGAGCTCCACGTTAAATTAGTCATCAATCGCATAGAGTTTTAAGCGTCGGGCAGAACGCGGGTCTTGTATTGGGGCTTCAGCTATGGACACTGGTGGGAGGGGGGGTACAGGTGTGCTCTATTTTGGGGTCTGTAATGGGGGTGTAAAGCGGGGCGGGAAAGAGAGATTCTTTGTGTGGGGTGGGAGGGGTGGGGTTGTGGAGTTTTCATCGGTCCAGCCAGGAGAAATCTGTGACCTTTACGAAATGTTGTCATAGCTCTTTGGTTTGAAATTTATCTGTGGTCAGTTTTGACCCCTTAGTTATTCCTTTGCTAAGCTGTTTTATGTCCACAATTTATTGTATTGACGGATGGTCAATGAGCGGTTTATGTTTGGGTTTCTATTTTTATTGAAAGTTATTTGTTTTTACAGTGCTCTTATACTTTCTATAGTTCTCGTCCACTGGCACTTCTTTTGACTTGCCACCACCCCCCACGAGGATTGACGCCAATTTTCCCCTGAGGGGCCCATTGATCCACGTATATTACGGGGATTGAGCTGCCCATGCTCAGGTTGGCGTTACACCTTCTTGTTATTTATTTATTTAATTTTTTTTTCTCTCTTCTCTCTCTCTTTTTCCTCTTCTTTCTCTCCTCCTCTCCTCTGTCTTCTCCCTCTGCCTTCTCTCCTAGTCTCTACCATCCCCCCTCTTTTTTTTTTTCTCTCTCTCTTTTTGACGATCACATTACCAGCCACACTCCCTCATTATGGCCATGTATTCCCCCGCGCACCTGAAACTACTTTCCTATAACGTACGAGGATTGAATAGCCCTGAAAAACTGAGTAAACTGTTCCAGGAACTGTGGTCGCTGCGGGCGTCTGTTGCGTTCCTCCAGGAGAGCCACTTCGAGGGGGGTCGGCACACGGCCTGACTAACGCCCGATTCCCTTTGGGGTATTTCAGTCATTACGCCTCGGTGAAATCAAGAGGAGTAGCTATCTTATTCTCTAACACCGTTCCCTTTGTTCTGACGTCCCAACTTACGGATCCGGAAGGCAGATTCCTCTTCATCAAAGGCACCATTGCTAACGTTACATACACATTTGCGTCTATTTACCTCCCCAATAAGGCCCAACACAAGGCTTTGCATAGAATTATTCAACGTTTAACGGAATTCAAGTCAGGTTGCCTGATTGTGGCCGGTGATTTTAACATTGCCTTGGATCCCACATTGGATGCATCACGTGGGACCTCTGCGATTCCCGCGGGCATTATCCGACATATACACAGGTCCTTGTCGACCTTGCAGCTAGTTGATGCTTGGCGGCTTCATAATGGAAGGGCACGGGAGTACTCTTATTATTCCTCAATCCACTCTCTATACACCCGACTGGACTATATCTTCCTACAACAGCACACACTGGAATTATCTTCGAACGCCGTGATTGGCACCCGAACATGGTCAGACCATGCACCGGTGACACTCCAATTACTCTCCCCACTTCACCGGCCAAAAGAACGCATATGGCGCTTGAACGTGTCCCTACTCTCAGATCCAGCCATAACAGAGGAAACGACGAAAATTACTTTCGGATTACTTCATTGACAATTTAACTACTGACGTCGCAGTCCCGAGGTTTTGGGAGGCCCACAAGGCGGTATTGCGGGGTTTTCTGATTAGTAAAGCAACAGCACTGAAGAAACAGCAATCATCCGCTTTTGCTACGCTCTTGAGCGATATACGCAAACTAGAACAAGAACATGCAGATTCCCCAGATGATGAACTTTACCAACACCTTTCACGTCTTCGATGTGACATGGCAACCGCACTTAACCGACAAACGAAACTACTGGCAGTTAAAACACGATGCTTTTTCGCATTACGGGAGAACCAAACGGGTAAATTACTGGCCCGCATCCTAAAATCCCGAAGGGAAGCAGCTTATATATCGAAAATCAAGCCGGTCAGGGAACCAGCTACGGCGCACCCAGTTCGTATCCAACAGGCGTTCCGCGACTATTTTCGCGACCTCTATAACCTACAGGGTCATCAGAACCCCATGGGGGTACACCAGAAATCTCGGAATATCTGGCGACACGTGTGTGTTGACAAGTCTCTCTGATTCAGAGGCGGATCTTCTAGGCTCCCCGATCACGGTTGAAGAACTGGTGGCTGCTATGAAACCCATGAAATCGGGGTGTAGTCCGGGGCCTGACGGACTGCCGATAGAATATTATAAAGCGTTCCGCTCCTCATTGCTGCCTCACCTAGCCTCAGTCTTCACTTCATTATGGGAGGGTAGCTCGTTCCATGTTGCCACTACGGCCGCGTCAATTACGGTCCTCCCTAAACCAAATAGG
This sequence comes from Leptobrachium leishanense, assembly GCA_009667805.1. NCBI lineage: Eukaryota > Metazoa > Chordata > Amphibia > Anura > Megophryidae > Leptobrachium > Leptobrachium leishanense. The sequence continues at coordinate 282,146,859 of CM019063.1, forward strand.
GACCATACATTATGTGCTAACTACAGACCAATTTCACTGCTGAACAGTGATCTAAAAATGTTATCGCGGGTTTTGGCCAACCGTTTGAAACAATTCTTACCTAAATTGGTCCACCCGGATCAAACGGGATTTATCCCGAACCGGGAGGCCAGGGATGCCACTTCCAGAGTACTATCGGCTATTCGCCTAGCGCAGGACCGAAACGTACCCATGATGCTTTTGTCTGCGGACGCAGACAAGGCCTTCGATCGGGTGGCATGGCCATTCCTATTCGCCACACTTAACCGCATGGGAATCGGAGACGGACTTTTGGAATGGGTACGGGCACTGTATACCACACCTACGGCCAGGGTCAAGGTGAATGGGGCTTTATCTGAGCCATTTCACATTACCAATGGCACGCGGCAGGGCTGTTCACTTTCACCACTTTTATGCGCCTTATACATGGAACCGTTGTTGAATTCAATCACATCTAACGCGGCGGTGGCGGGCCTGCAGGGGATGAGAGATGTGCACAAATTATCGGCCTACGCGGATGACCTCTTGTTCCTGGTGACACAGCCGTCTAGATCGCTACCAGCCCTAACAATGGAATTACAAACATACGGAGCTTTATCGGGTTTTAAGGTGAATGCTGAAAAATCTGAATTCCTAAATATATCACTCTCTCAGACACTGACTCACGCAATCCGAACGGCATACCCGTTTCGGTGGTGCACCCGAAAAATGAGATATCTGGGGATCTGGCTGACAGCAGACCCCTCACAGCTCTTTGATGCAAATTTTTCACCCTTATTTAATCCCATACAGGGTGATCTGGCCAAGTGGAAGATGAAATATATATCCTGGATTGGCAGGATTAATGTCATAAAAATGAACATCCTCCCCCGACTCTTGTATCTTTTCCAGGCGCTACCCATACTTCTCCCTGACACATTTTTTCGTACATTAAGATCAGCTCTGAATAGGTACATATGGCCCACTAGGGGCGCTCGACTTCAACATCGCACACTGAGCTTGCCTAAATTGGCAGTTGGACTGGCACTGCCGAACATGACTAGACTAGACTGCTGGACTGGATGTCCTTCGGACTGGGGGATAGGGGCCTAGACCTTGAGGAGGCAGTGGCTGGCGCACCATTGTGGACCCTTCCCTGGCTGCTGCGTCATGAGAACATGTCGGGCCTCTTGACAAACACACCAACACGAGCTACGCTGGTGCTTTGGCACAGAATTCGGAGCCGCTTCTCCCTGTCCTCTTACCCGTCACCCTTATTACCGTTGAACCAGAACCCGAACCTCCCAAGTGGAGTACGACCCTCTGTGAGACGTAGATTTACGGAGGGGACACGACTACAAGCTCATCATGTTTTCCGCGACGGTCAATTCCTAAAACTAACGGAACCCGAAGATACCACTCCCGTCTCTTTCGCAGACGTCTTTAACTACCACCAAATACAGGGATATCTACGTAAACTACCGGGGAATGCATGTCTACTCAGACAGCTGACGCCCTTTGAGAGATTCTGCGACCTTGGTTTACAACTGGACCACAGCATCTCGGCACTGTATAAGATGATTCAGAAGGCAGACGGGCATGAACCAGGGTTCATGGGCCGCTGGGAGAGAGAACTGCAGTTCCCAATTACGACAGAACAGTGGCAGATGACGCTCACACTGACTCATCAGGGATCCCGTATCTTCGCATTCACAGAGACCTCTTACAAAATACTCTCGTTCTGGTACAGGTCCCCGCTGCTCCTCGCGCGCATCTCGACCTTTGGGGACCCGGGATGTTGGAGAAACTGCTCTCAAATGGGAACGTACTTGCATGTCTGGTGGGAATGCCCGACCATCCAGCGGTTTTGGAAAATGATCGCGTCGTTGATCTTTATTCTGACAGACACGACACTGCCGCTCCGACCAGAGGTGTTCCTCCTCTTCCATATTGATGCCTCTGTGAAGCGACTAAAACAATCCTTGTTATTAAGGATTCTGCTGGGGGCAAGGGCCCTGGTCCCCAGATTCTGGAAGACACCCAGACTCCCAAGTCTGACTGTCTTATCTGACAAATTGAACGACATCCAAAGGGTAGAGGAGTCGCTGATCTCCTCGGACGCCATGAGACAAAGATTTACGGCCACTTGGTTTTACTGGAATCAAGCGTCTTCTTATGAGACGTATAAAACACTGCGGGAGGAGTGGGATCGGGCTGGGGGGCCGGATGGTGGGTCTCCTGGAGGGAACCGGACGGCTCTGGGGGACGCATAGTACACCGGCTTATGCAGGCTCACACTGGGAACTTGTTTTTTTATTATTTTACTGCCGCCAACATTAATTTCCATTCCCAGCCCACTTTCCATTCGTTACTCCTCTTTCTTTACAACGTTCGTCTCTCTTTTCTATTCACATCTACCTTCCTCACCTTCAGCCTCCATGTTCTTCTCTCACTCCCCTTCTTTCCTTCTCTGAGCCAATCCTCCCCCCTTCTCTTCCTCTTTCTGTGCTATCTCTCCCCTCATCTCTTTATTTATTTATTATTTAATTTAATAATCTTTTTCTTTTTTTTCTTTTTTTATATTTGTATTTTTCTTTTTTTTACACCACGAAGTGGACGAGGATGGTTTTTCCCATAATCCCTGGAAAGACTGGTTTATATTTAATAGCAGTATTATATATTGTACGCTGCAGATGCTGAACAGACGTGAATATTATCTGGAATATGTAGACTAGATGTACTGCACAGAATGCTACGTTCTCTTATACTATGTTCCCTGATTTCATATATTTGATACTGTTTGTACCATTATCATTATTTACTCAATAAACTTATTGAATGCAAAAAAAATAAAAAATTATTCTGGGGCTGAGTGCTGTGTATATTATTCTGGGGGCTCAGTGCTTTGCATATTATTCTGGGGGCTCAGTGCTGGGTATATTATTCTGGGGGCTCAGTGCTGTGTATATTATTCTGGGGGCTCTGTGCTGGGTATATTATTCTGGGGGCTCAGTGCTGGGTATATTATTCTGGGGGCTCAGTGCTGTGCATATTATTCTGGGGTCCAGTGCTGTGTATATTATTCTGGGGGTCCAATGCCTGTGTATATAATTCTGGGGGTCTGTGCCTGGATATATATATATATGTATGTGATATATATATTATATATAACGTGTTAGTCCAGTTGCCAAAATCACGAGTATACCTGTATGTAGTGATACCTTTCACTGATCAGTATAGTTTCCAGTTTACACTCTTGAAAGCTTGTCTTTTAAATGTAAGGTTAACCCAATAAAAATGTTATCACCACGTACTGCTATACTCGTGATATATATATTTTTTCTTCAGGTAATAGGGGTTGTGGAATTCGTGGGTGAGTTCACTCACTTTTTTCCCCAGGACTTGACCCCTGGTGCAGCCGTCCTGGTTTTGTGTCTATTTCTGACAAAGGCTTCAGAAATTTGTTCATACTTTGAGTTTATATTTCTCCCACAATTCCAAAACTCCTTATGGCCCCAGATTTCACACACCTCAGTATCTGAAAAGTTGCTTTTGGAATTTGTAAAACTGCTTCCTTGTTTAAATACATGTATGATAAAATGTGCATTTCAGTTGTTGTAGTACCATATTCTCTAATATGCTTTAGAAATACATCTGGATACTTGCATCCTTCTTTCAACTTTTGTATAGTAATCTGTTGCACACCGTATTGGGAATATCTTCAAAACTGTTATTAATGTAAATTTATGTCTACAATTTGACAGAGAAACCTTATACAACTCTTACAAATTAAATAAAACAAAGAAAGATATTTGACAGTTGAGCTATTGGGATATTTGTGAAACATCTGGTATTGTATAAATGCTTCATCTTCATACTTTACATTAATAATAGAACCTAATGCTACCATGCCCAGTGACTATCAATGATTACCCAACACGAAGTGGAAACTGTGTAGCCAAAGTCACCAGCATGCTGCAGCTCGCCCCTGAGATAATGGAATATTCACAGGCAGAAGGGCAAAACACTTGCACAGGTAGGGTAGAATCAAGTAAAGTTGTAATGACTAATCTTTGCCACTTCAGCTGTTGTTGGCTACAGTTTCTTTTTGCTTTTCCTGTTTTATTGAAATTGATTTAAAGCCAAGGGCACTACTGCTTTGGAACAATATAAACATAGCATTGCTATAGGAAAACAGTATGCCACCTACAATTGATAAACTTTTTGTTGGTGGATCAATATTTGATTTGTTCTGGTTTTTCTATTTCTGGTTTTCTTAAAAACAGTTGAGTATCTACCATCAATAAAAAGTCAGAAACATAAATCCATCACAAGCCCTCAATTACAGGCTCGATTACAAGCCAGCAGGTGTATTTGCAACCAAACTAGTTATTGATATGAGCCACAAGTGAATACTGTGGGTATATTCTGATTCATTGGGAACATTTCACAACTTTATTGACAACGTCTAGGTGTCATTACGTCCATCATTTTGAGTTACACATGTTGCGTTCAGTGCACTATACTGGAGCATATGGCTCATTCTTTGCATCATTTCTGAGCTATTTATGTGTCATTCTGTAGCTTTTTAGAATACATTGTGGTTTCAAATATTGGAAACAGCTGAATATAATGATGCTTCCTATATTCCAATACGATCTACTCTGAAATATCAGAAGTTTCTTGGAACCGCGCTAACACGCATATACGGGACTAGTATATGACCAGCCTGTGAACTCAGGAGATCGTGCCACAGGTTAGTTTTTAAATTGTGGCAGCCGGTCCCAGCCCCCAGATACCAAGGCACACTGGGAAATATTCCGGTGGGCCAGTTCAGCACTGGAAGTGTGCAGGGGAATGGGCTCCATTAAGATTTCCTTTCCAACGGCTGTCAACTGGGACTCGGGTTCCCTGGGAGCTCACCTCTTATGGTGAAACACTAGCTTAACGCTTGTGTCTTCGATATGCCGCTTTCGAAACTTTGTATTGGAGTAATCTAATGTATTATATCTACTTTTTTATATAAAAACTTTATTTAACCCCTTAGTGACCGGGCGGTTTTACGCAAATCCGTCCTTTAGTGCCGCTGCTGTTTTTACGTTTCTGTGCTGTTCGTGTTTAGATCAAATTTTCCTCTTACTCGTTTATGCAACCCACACATATTATACACCGTTTTTCCCCACCATTAAATGGACTTTCTAAAAATACCATTATTTCCATCATATCGTATAATTTACTATAAAAAAAATATGATGAAAAATTGGTAAAAACACACTTTTTTGTAATTTAATCCCCAAAATCTACAACCACCAAAAAAGACCCCGGCTAAATGGGACAAAATTTTGTCCCGAGAATAGAAATACCCAATTTTTTGCTTTTTAATCCCTTAACTGCTGAGCCAGTTCACCTATGTGCGCTGAGGTCATTATGACCGTTTTATGCTCATTATTTTTAGACGACAGCCTAGGTCCTATTTAACTAAACCCCCCACAGGCAGAAAAAAAAATTAAAAGAAAAAAACTATTTTGTTTTAATATTATTTTTTATTTAACCCTTTCACTGCTGAGCCATTTCACACCTCTGTGCTGAGCTCATTTTTACCGGTTTCGCTCATCATGTTTAAACGCCATTTGAAGTCACATTTTATTATACAACCCAGACAAATTATATATTGCTCTTTCCGGCAGACTCGGTAGATTCATAATATGTCATTATTATATGTATACGTCATGTCCTGCCTGAATATTATAACAAAAAATGCAATACAAATTTAATTTTCAATCATCTACATTGTGTAAAGTGTTTTTTTTCCACATTTTATCATGTTTTTTCAGTTATATTGTTCTATTTTCTATATTTTCTATCTTTATTTTTTTAATTTTATTTCTATTTTTGCTTACATTTTACATGGTCATGTTTGGTATCATTGGAAAGGCCATACTCTCGCCGTTCCAATGATACCAAACATTAACCCCTAGCTGTCACAGATAGGGGGTTCATTGGAACCCCCTATCTCCACCATAGGCGGTAGCTAGGGGTTAATTGCAGAACTGACGCCATTGCGCTATACGCGATGACGCCAGTCGTCAGGGGGATATCCCGGAAGCTTGGCCGACATTTTGGATGTGGGAAGGGACCGTGATATGGCAGGCTGTGCCCTTCCAAACGGTGCCTGCCTTTTCCCGATGGCCAGCACGGATGGGGAGGGAGAGAGGTCCAAAGGATCTCCCCCCGCACTGGTGGGGGGATGCCTGTAATAGATGTCATTGCGCTGGTGCGATGATGTCTATCATGCCCGTCTGGGTACCGGAGGCTGGGCTGACATCGAGGATGTCAGCCCGCAACGGGGGGCCGCCGCGATTGTCCGGGATCGCCGCTGCAAAGGGAGGACGCGCCTTGTCATGTTTGGTATCATTGGAAAGGGATCCATCAGCCACCTCCAGGTTTGAATCTCGATTCGGCGCCAAATGGTTAATGCTATACACCTCTGAAAAGGGGAGACTCCCCTTATTCCAAAGGAGCCCCCCTCCCCTTCCTGAATTTTACTGCAGGCACCGATGGGCGCCATGCAGCTTGATTACCTCATTGTGCCTGCTGGCCCCATGGAAACAGCGGGGCAGGCATCTGGCCTGCCATAGACACCGCGGGAGCCGACGAGGGAGGTAAGTATTGGCGGGAGGGAGGTTAGGAGCCCGCTGACATACCATGTACGTCTGCAGGTCTAAAGGAGACCCGTGGGCAGGACGTACATGGTATGTCAGCGGTTGGGAAGGGGTTAAATAGATCTAGGCAACAAAGCAAAAATACAATTGTCAACAATAGCAGCAGCCATGACAGCTGCCGCCCCAAACACATAAGGCAACATAAATACTTTACATTACTCAGAGATGGAACTCAGGAACTCCAGTAAAGCAGCGTTTTGAGATGGTGGCAACAGAGGGGGGACCCAGCAAAGGGCGAGACAAAAACCAACATGTGTACCCAAAATTGGTACGAAGCTTAGAGAGAACAGGATCCGGTAAACAGGCCATAAAGTCGTACCAAACATTTACAAATTTTTGGACTCTCTGTCCAAATTAGCATCCATTCAGTCATGTTGAAATATGGCATAGAGACAGGAGTTTATTTATAGGTGTATCTCCTCCCGCACTCCAACGGACACAATATGAGTAATGAGCTAGTTATAGTTTCCCAGGGGAAAGTGCAGAAATCTTTTAGGATATAGGGACTTGCAGGATACTGACAAGCCTGTTTATATGCACTGCTCTCGTCATCTACACTCTACATAGGTTGCTTCTATGACTAGCTCATTACTCATATTGTGTCCGATGGAGTGCGGGAGGAGATACACCTATCGCACTATTGCATTAAGGACTAGCAGTTTTTTTATGCATATGTTTGTTACAAGTTCCGGTGGTATCACCTTTTCATCCCTATTTTCATTTATCACTTGACCCAGATTTATGTATATTTGTATTGTATGTCAATATATTTTTGGACCGAAATATTTGTTTTTGGTTGAACAACGGTGGTCCTTATTATTTTTTTGTTGAGCCCGGTTATAGGGAAACAGGCATTTGAGCACCTGGCCTGCTATCCCTCAGTACTTTATTGATTGAATATGCTATATGAGGGTTTAATACCATTAGGATCCGGGCAGCTCCCTTTCGGTTGATGAATTGGTCGTAAGATCAGTCCGTCTACCGTTCTAGGTTAATTTACAATTTTCTTTTTTCAGAAAAAAAGAGTAACATGGTCTCCATTTATGAGTTTTTTTTTTATAAAGACTAACCCATAGAATATATAACCAGAAAGATTTGGATGATACAATGTGGAAAAATAAATTTATATGCTGCAAACGATTGAAATCCAAATAGAAATCGACACTTTTCTCTAAAAAATTTTTGTTACAGCATTCTGATGGATCATGACATAGAGACAAAGAAATTATGGGCCATATTACATACTTGGTGCTAACTTAACCAGAGTTGTTGTAAACTTAAAACCTCCATAGGCTATAATGGCTCTGGGAAGTTTACAACAGCTCTGATTAAGTTAGCACCAACTATGTAATATGGCCCTATATATTTTGAATCTTCTGAGTCTGCTGAAGAAATATATAGCTTGTTTGGGTTCTACAATAAAACATGACTTCAGATAACATTTAAACATGATGCACAAAAAATGGTGAAAATGTGCTCAGCACACAGGCCCAGCAGTGAAGGGGTTCAAATATCCTGAATTATTATTATTATTTTTTTATGGGCGAGCAGAGTGAAGAATGGTATATGGCATATGTTCTGTATCTCAAAAACTAGAGCTGATAGGGGGAAACTGGTGTCATTTTTGGAATCAGCAGGTCAAATATTCCCAGGAACAGGTCTAACCTTTGAGGCACCAAAATGTGTGTCATCCATTAGTACATAGCAAAAAAAAGTAGAACCATCCTATAAGGCTGGGGTCAGATGAGCGCACTTTTAACGTGCGTTCTGGTGCACTTAATCACGGCCGCATTAGCAGCAAATGACAGGCAATGACGGCCAATATACGAAGTACGGTCGCACGAAAGTCCGGCTGCGCAACGCAAGTGGAAAATGAACGCATTTTTTTGAGAACGCAGAACCGCTAGTACGGACGTACAGAGTGCGCTGCGTCCACTAGCGGCGTGTGTGCGTGATTAGGAGACGTCAGACCCTGCTCATGTCCGGCCAACATAGCGTCCAGACACCCAAAGTTTCCTGGTTTGGATCCGTAAAAAATCACGCACAAAAATGCGCGTCGTCTGACCGTTGTCGCGTATTCCGTGAAAAAATATGTCAATGCGTTCGGACGCACTTTTTTACGTTCACGTGTATAAATGCTTTCGTTTGACCCTAGCCTTAGATACAATGGATAGAAAAAGACTGCACACCCTTGTAAAAATTTCAGGTTTCTGTGATGTAAAAAAATGAGACCAGGATAAATCACTTCAGAACTTTTTCCACCTTTAATATGACCAACTCAATGAAAAACAAACTGAAATTGTTTAGGTGAAGGGAAGTAAAAATAAAAAACTAAAATAATATGGTTGCATAGGTGTGCAAACCCTTAAACTAATACTTTGTTGAAGCACCTTTTGATTTTATTACAATACTCACAGGGTTATTCAAAGATTTCCGAATTGCTTGAGAAAGGTAACCGAACGCTGAAAATCAGCGTTCAGTTACCTTTCCTGGCCATTCGGCTATACAGAGAGCAGGCAATTCGCCAAATCCTAGCGAATTGCCTGAACATACGGTGCCTGTTCGGTGCCTGTTCGAGGGCAGTGAAATCCCCATGAAAATGCACTGCTTCGGCTATTCAGAGAACACAAACCAGCAGTGAAAGGTTCCCCTAATGCCCTGCCATTCGGTGGTTTCATGCGGAAAATTTATTCAGGAGAATCCCACAGGCTTCAATGTTAAAAATTATCCCATTTTAATTCAATATCTAATAAACCGTTCATTATAAAATTCTGCAGTAAAAAGTCTCTTTATCTATAGATTTTTTAGGATATTTTAAGCATTTTTCTGAATTTTTAATTTTATTTTTTTTAAGTTTACTTCTTTTTTCTGTAACAGCCCTCTTTATTATCATTCCCTGGACCTCATATGTAAATTTCAGACATTTTCGCTCAGTAGTTTCTTTGCAAACAGCGTTTCATTTTCAAACATTCACACAAACTGTTTTGCTAATTTATTCACTGCCTCGTCTGCGGTGTCAGCTGCTTCGCTGCGTGTGATCGACTCCTGTTCGGGTTTTTCGACGGGTTATCCAGATGTTTTTGGGGGTTTTCAGCGTGCATTCGGAGGGTTTTGCGGTTCGTTTTCGTCAGGATTGCGGTGGCTTTTCCCTGCAATTCGGGGACCCTGTGGTGCTTGCTGAATACACCGCAGGGTCACCGAAATGGGATCGGCAAAAGCAACCGAAATGAAGAGAACGAAAAGTCACCGAATGTGCGGTGACTTTTCGAATCTCTTTGAATTACCCTGTCAGTCTTTTTGAGTATGAGTCTATCAGCATGGCACCTCTTGGCTTGGAAATATTTTCCCACTCTTCTTTGCAAAACACTCCGAATCTGTCAGATTGCTAGGGCATCTCCTGTGCACAGCCCTCTCCAGATCACCCCACAGATTTTCGGTCGGATTCAGGTCTGGGCTCTGGCTGGGCCATTCCAAAACTTTAATCTTCTTCTGGTGAATCCACTCCTTTGTGGATTTGGATGTATGCTTTGGGTCGTTGTCATGTTGAAGGATGAAGCCCTCATCATGTTCAACTTTCTAGCAGAAGCCTGAAGGTTTTGTGCCAATATTGACTGGTATTTGGAGCTGTTCATAATTCTCTCTACCTTGACTAAGGCCCCAGTTCCAACTGAAGGTGGGTGAGTGAGTGTGTATTGTTTTTGCGTCAAACATATCTTTTGGAATTATGGCCAAAAAGTTCAACTTTTTTTTCATCAGACCATAACACATTTTCCCACATGCGTTTGGGAGACTTTAGATGTGTCTTTGCAAAATTTAGCCATGCTTGGATGTTTTTCTTCATAAGAAAAGGCTTCTCGTCTTTTCATCACATTTGTAGGGACGTACATTTCTTGGTAATGTCACTGTTGCACCATATTTTCTCCACTTGATAACTAGACATGTGCAATTCATTAGTCCCGAATCCAAATTTGGACGAAAATCATCATTTTCATATTTCAAGAGCAATTCTGAAAGCAAAATTTTTCTCACAGTCCATCTGCGTTCAGCAATGAATTGGATACATTGTGTCAGAACCATGGACAGCTCTGAGCGAGCTTTAGCCATGGTCCTGACTCCTAACAGTGAAACATACAGGGTTATTCAAAGAGATTCAAAAAGTCACCGCACATTCGGTGACTTTTCGATCCCGTACTTCAGGTTGACTCGGCGATCCTAGTTCGCCAACCCTACGGGTATTCAGCAAGCACCGCAGGGCCCCCCGTAGTGCAGGGAAAACTTGCCGCAAACACACCGAACACTCACCACAGACCTGCCGAACACTCACCAAAACCCGCAGGAACAGCTGGATTAACCACGCTGAACACGCCAGAGAAACCCGAATAGCCAGCGATCACAGCGCAGAGCAGCCGCCGGAAAAAGCCGACATGCAGACGAATGAGTTGAGAAAAAACAAACAGTTTGCTTGAAAGTTTGAAAATTAAAACGTTGTTTGCAAAAAACTGCTGAATAAAAATGTCTGAAATTTATATATAAGATCCTTTGAATGATACTAAAAAGGTCTGTTACAGAAAAATGAAAAAACTATTTAGTAAAAAAACGGAAAAATAAGTTTGCCAAAAAAATCCCCAAAAATGCCTAAAAAATCCTAAAAAAATTTAGAAATACAGAGACTTTTTACTGCAGAATATAATAATAAACGGTTTATTAGATATTGAATTAAAATGGGAATATTTTTAACATTGAAGCCTATGGGATTCTCCTGAATAAACCTGTCAAATGAAACCACCAGGGCATTTCGGCAACTTTTCCCTGATGTTTTGTGTTCTCTGAATAGACATTGCTTCTCTATGGGGGATTTCACTGCCCTTGAAAAGGCACCGTATGTGCAGGCAATTCGCCAACATTTGGCAAACTGCCTGCTCTCTGAATAGCCGAATGGCCAGGAAATGTAGCCGTACGCTGAATTTCAGTGTTTGGTTACATTTCTGGGCCAGATCGGCTCTCTTTGAATAACCCTGATAGTATGATACTATGTTGTTTCACTTACAGGACCAAAGCTAAGGCTCTCGGAGCTCTCCATGGTTCTGACACAATGTATTCACTACTACATTGCTGAACGCAGATGGACTGTGAGAAAATAATACAGCTGCCTTCAGCAAAGGAAAAAAACATGCCTCGTTATTACATTTAATATTCTGAAACCTTAAAATCAACCCAAAAAATGCCAAAAAATCCTAAAAAATAAACAAAATGGCTTGTTACTACAAGTGAAAATAATAAACGGTTTAATAAATATTTAATAAAAAGGGATTTTTTAACATTGAAACCTATGTTGGAAAAAAGCCTAGTTTCTTTAACCCTTTCACTGCGGAGGACGCGCTCAGTGCGTCCACCCGCAGGTACTGTTCCATGCGGAGGACGCGCTGAGCACGTCCTCCCTTTGCGGTCAGCGATCGGCCGGATTCCGGCCGATCGCTGTGCCCCCTGGTGCGGGCTGACATCCTCGATGTCAGCCAGGCACCCGGGACTGCCGCCGGCACCATTAGATGTCATTGCGGTGGCGCGATGACATCTAATTCAGGCGCCCCCCGCGTGTGCGGAGGAGGCACCTGAAAGGGAGGTCCTTCGGATCTCTCTCCCTCCCGATCGCCGGGGTGCACAGGGTTAATCCAGGCATCGTTTGGAAGGGCACAGCCTGCCCTTCCAAACGGTGGCTGTCATTAACCCCTGGGGAGCCGGATCACGATTCGGTGCTGAAAAGCGCCGGATCGTGATCCTCTCCCGGAGCTGGGCAACATCTTGGATGTCGGCCAAGCCTCCGGGAACTCCCCCTGAGGACTGGCGTCATCGTGCATAGCACGATGACGCCTGTCCTGGAGTTAACCCCTAGCTGCCAGCAATGGTGGAGATAGGGGGTTCATTGGAACCCCCTATCTCCCGATCCGTGGCAGCTAGGGGTTAATGTTTGATATCGTTGGATCGTCCAGAGCATGGCCTTTCCAACGATACCAAACATGACCATGAAAAAAGTTTTTTAAAAAAAATAAAAGTTTTTTTGTTTTTGTTTTGTTAATGCAGCAATATTGTTCCCATTTCAATTATAATGTGAACAATGATGCTGCACTAACGATTTTTGTATGCGGTGCGTTTGTTAAAAATAGCGACATTTTCCACAAAAAAAATGTAACGAGTCCCCATTTCTAATTTTTTTAACAGGCGCACCCCATAGAAAATATAACCGCAAACGATCGCATGTTAAAATGTGAAAAAAAAACACTTTACACATAATAAATTATTGAAAATTCAAATTTTATTGAATTTTTTTTATAATATACAGACAGGACATAACGTATACATATAATAATGACATATTATGAATCTGCCAAGTCTGCCGGAAAGAACGATATATAATATGTCTGGGTCATATATCAAAATATGGCTTCAAAACGCGGTTAAACATGATGAGCGAAAGCGGTAAAAATGACCTCAGCACAGAGGTGTGAAAAGCCTCAGCAGCGAAAGGGTTAAAATAAGTTAGGAAACCTAAACTTTAGCCCAAAAAGTGCCCAAAAAATCCTAAAAAATAAATAAGGAGACAAACTCATATCCAACTAACATTTAGGATGATATAGATTAGCTACCTGTGAAAATGAATTAAAACTTGACTTTAAGGATTAACCCCTTCCCGACCGAGGACGTACCATGTACGTCATTGCAGCGGGTCTCTCTTAGACCCGCTGACGTACATGGTACGTCCTGCCGTTTTTGAGCTGCTGGAAGCGATCGGATCGCTTCCAGCAGCTCAAACGCCATTGCAGGATGCCTGGGAGTCCAGGCATCCGTGCAATGGCCGTTAGAAGTGCCGGGGCACCATGTGATCGCTCCCCGGGAGCGATCTACATCCGGTTGCACCGGAGAGGTGCCCGGCACTTCTACAGAGCGCTGGAAGCGATCGGATCGCTTCCAGCTGCTCTGAGCATATTACAAGGATGCCTCGACATCGAGGCATCCTTGTAATATACTTACCTGCCGCTGGTCCGTCCGTGATCGCTCCCCCCGAGCGATCACTTCCGGTAGCGGCAGGAAGTACTGAGTGCCACGAGGTATCGTGGCACTCAGTACAAAATCGATCACTTCAGTGATCAGGTGCTCTGCTGGGTGCCTCGAGGGATCAAGGCACCCAGCAGAGTAAAAAAAAGTAAAAAAAGTGTAAAAAAAAGTAAAAGAAAAGTAAAAAAAGTGTGTAAAAAAAGTGTAAAAAAAGAAA
>CM019063.1:285736266-285816895 GCA_009667805.1 Leptobrachium leishanense
ATAGATTGTCCATATCATAATAAGATCAAAGTCACATGAAAAGCCAAAAACATGCAATACATAGTGTAACTCTGAATTATAATTGCCTTTAAATATGATCGGATTAATGAGCCACTCACATGGTTTAGAGCAGACACATGCTCCGGGCATATACTTAGAGCCGGTCCAGGCTCGGGGGGGGGGGGGGGTGTGAGTTTAATACCTACAATATTTTTAATACCTTGATTTATCAGTACCATCTGTACTAGATGCTTTCTTCTGTTTGAGTCCCTCGGCAGATAATCGTGACATGAGTGGTTGATGTGTCGCCTGCTGAAGTACCCATATGTGCAGAATATGAGGAGTCTGTTCTAAACCATGTGAGTGGTTCATTAATACGATCATATTTAAAAACAATTATTATTCGGAGTTACACTACGTGTTGAAGGTTTTTATTTTTAACGGGTGGTTGATTTTCTGATGATATGAACATCTCTATTGACTATACTGTTGGTGATTATGAAGATTGTCACAATAAATTGATATTTAATGTAAGCAACATTATTTTTTGGTGTCGGGACAATTGAGTGCTTCACTTTATTTTGCTCACCAAGGTTTGGTAAGTGGGGTGGGTGACATCTACTTTTATAGTGAATTTAGCGATCAGTGTGATATCGCACTCTTTATTATACTAGCGCCATAGACAGCATTCTTGTTCCAATTCTCAGGAGATAAAACCCTAACTTTATTTTTCTTTTTTACATGCAATTAATAAAAACAAAGGGAAAAAAACAAAACAGCAGCATGTGTTTTATAAAGTGGTATTGTTTGTAATGCAAAAGTAATTTAGATACAGCTTATGCAAGTGGTAGTGTCCCTTTAAGTACACCCACCAACTCCCCCCACAGTGTTCTCCACTTCAGTTTGTTTTGAACAGCAACTCAAAGGATTCCCAGCTTGTCTTATAATTGAACTTTTTAGTCGCAGTAGTCAAACAAAAGCTGCATGGCCACCAATTGTTAGCCTTTGCCTATCCTAGTATAAAAAAGATTTAAGAAAATTGGATACCACTGTGATACGTTTATGTTCTGTTTTCATCTGCATTTCTTAAAATTATTGTTGGCATCAATGTCACAAAAAAGGAAATCAGTTTGTATGATATATATATATATATATACATACATACATACTGTATACATGTATATATAATTTGTAGATTCGCATAGAAGACAAAAAAAAAATTACGTTTTTGGACTTGCATGATGTAGCTTCATTGTTGCTAAGAGAATTCCATCCTCTTGCGGGCCTCTGTATTAATCCTAGAGTGTACCTTTAAAATGGTTCTCATCACTAAAAGTCCCATTTAAAGCCTGGTTCTCTGTTTTATAAAAAAAAAAAAAATACAGGTTGGGCACCCCTAATTTGGAATTCTAAAACCTGGAAGGTTCCAAAAACTGACATTTAGTTAATACCGGATTATGGTCGCTTAGGATGGGTCACTCTTCTAATGAGACGGAGATCCTAATTGAGAGCCGCTGGGCAGCCCCTGCATGTGACATGCTGGTCCGAGTCACGCCAACTCCGGGCAGCATGTCCGTGGAAAAAAGGTTGCACAGCGTTCTCCCACCGTCTGTACACCCTGAAGAGGATGGCGGGTTCCTGCCTCAATCCCCTTCCTTTCAGACATTAGATCCTGAAAGTGAGAAGAATCCAATATATGGAGTAATTACGGACCCCAAGCTTTCTGGATAGGGAGTGCTGAACCTGTAATTTGGAGTAGTGCTACAAAATCTGCTAGGATGTTGGCTGAGCTTCATGTCTTTCGAACTTTAAAGCGCACCCATCATACTCTACACCTGGTAGCCATTATTGCCAGCCTCCTAAGGTGAGATCAGAAGAGCCTACCCAAACAGGTAAACATCGGCAGCTCTACTTAGAATTGGCACAGCAATCTGCGGTCCATCACATAAAGAGCAGTGCCCTGTAGGTAACTATGACGTGTGTGCTTTCGCAGATAGTCCTCAAAAAATAACTACCCTACAACAATGACAGCTACGCTTGGCACCTGACTTAAAAAGTATGCATCCCAATTGGGCTTGAAGCTCCATGGATTCATGGTTAACCATCACTGCCATCTAGGATGACACCTAACAGTTAAAATAATCTTTACATCAACAGTTAGGAGCATATTGTCTGCATCAATACATCGACATGAAACAACATTATTAAAGAGGTAAATTTCTGCAGAGTTTCACCATGACAAAATAGGATTCCGTACGGGTTTGATGACATAATTCATAAAGATTTAAAATAGTACGTTATAAAGAAAAGCATGATCAGCAAGGCTGTAAATAATTCACATTTGAAAGATAAAAACATTTTATAGCCAGACTGATAAACAATTTATTCTACAAAATACTATGGCTGATTGATTTCTAATTTTTTTTTTTAACTATGGGGGAGGGTTTGTATTTTAAAGCTTAGAAGAATGAACATCCCTTGCCCCAATGAACATATTTCATCAGTTCATGAAATTTAGGACACATTCCATCCACTTCTGAGAAACTGTATTTCAAGTCAATGAGATTTCAAGGCCATTATGGAGTCTTGCATTGATGACATCAGCAAGACACCTCTCTTCTGATGGCACAGAATCCTACAAGCTCCTTCCAGAATATAAACATAAGTCGACAGCAGAGCGATTTGTTTTATACGTATACAATTCACTTATATTTTTTTCAGGAAAGAAGAAACATTTTAGGAGGTAGAGCAAGTGTGGCTTGAGATACAAAGTCAGAATTGTGGATTTTTAATTGATTTTAAGCAAAGGTTAGGTGAACTGAAACAGGAACAAGGTTCTACAAATAAAAAGACTAGAACCTTCTTTAGTGCTTGTTGTATAAGTAAAAAATTCATGCATTCAAAATTCAAACAATGACTCATGGAGGTGCTGTCTCCTCAGGCTCCATTGTTCGAGAAGGTCCAAAGTAGATTAACGCCTGAGAGAATTTCAGGAGAAGTAGTTCAACTTCTAACCATGAATCTTGGAAGTGCCTTCATAAATCCAGAAGAGGTGATCACATACTGTCTCCATACAGGAGGAATAGAATATAGTACCTTTAGTGTGGCCATATTGGAACAAAATTGGCATTTTTCTCAAACAGCAGGTGGTGCTATTGACCCGATGAGTATGGCCAATTGAAAGTGCTGCCTGACAGAAGCATGTCTCTAATAAGTGTCTCTATCGGGGTTTTTCCAACAAGCCTCATGAAAAACAACTGGGAGATGAGGGATGCAGGCACAGCTCTGAGGGCAGGTAGACGGAGAAGGAGGCGCCCAAATCTCTGAGGTTGAGAAGGGTACTGGGCACGGACATACTCTGTGAGAGCCACCTGGGCTTTTTCCTGTAAACTCTCCACGTGAGCTTGATCCGTCAGGCCACAGGCATCTGCATATAAAGAAATAGAAAATGTTTCAGACAACCTGGCAGGTGGTACAAGTGATCACAAGCACTCTAAAAGATTAAAATGCAGAACGGAGAGAAAAGAAAAACCAAAAAACAACTCAACATCAGTTTCTCCATACCTGACGTGAAGAGTGCAATGGCTTTCAGACAGGCATATTCAGCGGAGTCCACTTGTAGTCTGTTAAGTTTCTCCACCTGGTCCTGAAATACCCGTATCTGGTCCATAAAGGACACGACCCTGTCAGCAGACATAGGAGAGGCATGGAAGCCTGCAGCTGCCAACAAGGGGGCCATGTGGAGAGGTAAGGCAGACTGTGCTGCATTCAGTACAAACAGTTCACTCCAGCTTAATCGAAGCAAAGACACTTGATCTGCAATAGCCAGCTCTGGGAAATAAGGGATGTTCCTGGACCACTCCACAGTGCTAAAAAGAAGACGGGCAGCAAGCTCGCAGATATTATCAATGCCCATTACACTCCCCTGCTGGGCATACTGGGATCCGTAACGGGATGCTGGGTATGGTTCAGCACGCAGGAGCTGGGAAATTAATTCAGAGACGGGTTGGCCATTGAAATACTCTCCTCCTCCTGCAATAGCGGTGGGGCTGGCACTGGAATGAGCAGGTGGAATCCGTCCTCGTTGAACAGCTTTTAAATACAAAAAATTAAAGTGTTATTAATGTAAAATGTTGTGATATTTTATTTTTCCACACAAATAAGTAACAGTTGTCTTTTCTGGTGATTTATGGTGACAGACAATATAGATTCCCATAGTTCTAGCAGTAGTATGGGCACCTCACAGGTGAGAAGAATCGCTTTATCCAAGACAGAAAATAAATAAATAGGAAATAACAGTCAAAGATGGAAATCCCCAACGAGGGTTCAATATGCACAGCTACAAAAAACAAAAACCTATCTACAGAGAAAAGTAAGAAGATTTGGTCTCACCATATGTCAACCTTTTACTTTGCCCACCTTTTCGTCAGAGAAAGTACCCAAATATTGATAGATTGTATACTGTTCTGTATATGGAAGCAGAGGTTTAATTAGGAAAATTAGGAGGCCATCTAACAGAAAGGGAGGTTCATATGATGGAATTTGTATGGAACGACATGACATTACGCACATGTCTTTCATGATAATAGCACTACACATATACAAACTATCCACTAAGAGAGCAGTGCAACCTTCATTAAGATTTATTTGGGTTAATTTGTACATTTTCAGCACAGCAATAGGGGCTACATTTGGACTTTGCCTAATGCCTAACTAGAGCAGCCCCTGTGTGGGAGATGCTGTATTCATTATCATCATCATGTATACATCACTAACAGTTTCTGTAGCGACATAATTCTGGGAATTAAATTAAAGAACAGACTTCGGTAATGATGAACAAGAGGTGCAGGGGGCCCTGATTAAAAGGAGCTTATTTACGTGAATTACTGATTAACAGAACCATTCTGTATAGATGCTTTACTCTGGCCACTTCTAATAGGGCTGCACTGAGTGCTTCTTAACAAAGAAGGTGCCTGATCAGGGTTTCATTTCTACATTAGGAAAAATAAAATGTGGGCAGCACATCCAGAATATGCTTTGACTTGGAATATGACAGACACACACTGTTGATCCCTGTCTACATATATAGTCAGCACATGTTCTAATCGCTCTATGCTTATAGCAGAGAGTCATCCTCCTTTTCTTACTGTAGGTATACAGTATAACCACTGAGCCACCAGTGGGCCAGTTGACATTTCTAAAATAGTGCTGGTCGTGTCTATATTACCATTTACAGAAAACTGACATTACCCATAATGCTGGGGGGGGGGGGGGGGTGGATGTGGATGAATAAAACAAAAGAAAAATCCCACCAAGTGGAAGAAGGAAAAGTTTACAGAGGATGCTGCTCATGCAAACCGAAAGGATTAGAATAACGCATGAGATAAAAAGTCACAAGGAAAGAGTGTGCCAGCAATGCAATCTAGAAC
The DNA here is from genome assembly GCA_009667805.1 of Leptobrachium leishanense. Classification (NCBI taxonomy): domain Eukaryota; kingdom Metazoa; phylum Chordata; class Amphibia; order Anura; family Megophryidae; genus Leptobrachium; species Leptobrachium leishanense. The sequence continues at coordinate 285,741,696 of CM019063.1, forward strand.
TAAATACATGCATTATGTATATCAGTGTGCGAGGTAGCAGTAGAAAGGTGAAACCAGGTGAAATAAACAGTGAAATTGCACATTTTGTGAGAATGACAGGGTACATGAAAAGGATGTAATGTAGAGACTTAAATCAATATTCTAGTGGTAAAATCGCCTGTGCGCTTTTTTATTAGCACACGTGATGAATGAACAATTCAAATAGGCTGTGGAATTGTGTGTTTTCTCACACACAAAACCTTGCTTCATGATCAGCATATAGCTAATCTGTGTGCAAGTTGCTCACATCCCAATGCATATAGCCGACGTGAGCACTTACTGTCTGTACACAAGACAAGAGCTCGTCATACTTCTCATACAAGCAGTGTAGGTCTCCAATACATCAGAGCACTACGTTAAAAAAAAAAAAATTTCCCTTCCACTTACATTGATAAGCTCTCCAACATTTTTGTTTTTGGTCCGCTACAATATGTCTCTCTCCCCCCCCCCCCCCCCCCCGGAGCAATTCAGTCTATTTTCTCTGTACTGGATGGTTCTTAGGCTGTGCCTGATCACCGCTATACTCTCAATATTCAGGAAGGTCAAGGTTGCTGCCTCTGGGTTTCTTTACACATTTTTTTGCCCCCCCCCCCTCAAAATTTATTGATAGAATCCACATAACAATGAGAACGACAGTATTCAGGATTCAAGGTTTTCTTTACACAACCTTGACCTATATTTTTTCTTTTTGGAGAAAGGATACATTGAGATTTCTCTCCTTTTCAAGTATGTCCTGGGTGTCGAGTATGTACCGTTAGGTGTCTTGCCCAAGGACACTTACTGAATATTGATCGCAATGTAATACATATACACAAAATAAATTGCAACTACACCTTTATAGTTCTACCACTTGGATGGCTGGGCTGGTAAAGCGCGAAAGGAGTTGTAGTTCTAAAACCACTGAGTCTTTGGCCTCTCCTAACACTTTTCTTAATCATTACCATAGCCCTGCAACCAGGCGATGTTTTGCACTCCTTTTTACTGTGTGATCAGGCAGTGCCTCTGTATAGCTTCTCGGCTTCAAGGCCTGTGTTTGTTCTCCCTTGCCCTCCTCCCACGTTTGCACTCTGATCTGGTCTCCCTCCCCCTTTCTCCATACCATTGCAATGGCCTCCCCCCTCCTTCCCCTGTACACTCAGGTCATTTCTCCCCCCCCCCTTCTCTCCACTTGGTTTGCTCCATGTTTGCTGAGCCCTGGCTGGAATGTGCTGAACTGAGGAAGTGGCAGCAAAAAGAAGGGGGAGGAAGGGGGGGAGAGAAAGAGCTTTTATTTACTTTCTAATGCCTGAATGGGCGCTTAGGATTCACTCAAGCAGGGAGAGGGCATAGAGCTTAAGGCGCAGCAAAAGGAGAATGGGCAGGGGGGAAAAAAAAACAGAACAGGCGAGAAGAAGAGAATGAGGAAAGAAAGAGAGGTGAAAAGGGGAAGTGTAAGAGATACAGACATATAGACAACACAAATGGCAATGTGTCTATTAAAGTCTAGAGGCGAGGTTTTCTGTTGTTCAAGAATAAGACAGTTAGACTAACATATTCCAGAAGCTTCTTTATAGAATGCCATGCCGCTCGTTCTGTGCCACCATATATGCAATGGCCAGGCGATATTTGCGAGCTGTGCCGTAGTCTGACCCCATACACCTGTCATCTAGGTTTGTAATTTGATTCAACATACCTTTAGAATAAATGGCAATAATAATAATCTGCATTTGGCATCACACGCTAGCCAGGCAACGCCTTGGGTCACATGTGAGGCGTGTGGCATATGATTTACAAATATGACCTTTATCTGCGGGGAGGTCACTGGTCACATGACAAGGTGTTCCTGGTTATCACCTGGCTTACACGCCCTGCTGCCCCTGGCCGTTGAACCTATTACATTGGAAAAATGAACCTCATCGCAGCGAGTTAATAGCGTGCCGAGGCACGTCCAGATGTAATAAAATGTCCCTTGCGATCTGGGTGACCTGGGACTGAACTGAGCAGCGAGCTAATATTCACCTCCTCGTAAAAGATCGGATGAATGTTTTGTTGACAACTCCTTGGGCTCTTCTCGGTTTCCGGTGCCTTTATAAAAAAATTAAAATATAAAAAGAAAAATCTGAAAAGTATGGATTTAGATTCTAGATGCTGTAATTGAAGCAATGGGCTGGTTTTGCCTGATGTACATTTGTGTTAATATATTGATTAAAACAGAAAAATAATTAAAAATATATATAAAAAGACACGCAGAGAGGAGACTCTCAAAACCTGCATCTTTTATTATGTATTGTTAGCCCAATAAAGAAAAGGTATCATTGCATCTTGCGCTGATTATTTCATGTTCTATATGTATACGTTGATAATGTCCCCATCGAATAATTTAACACATAATTATGCCAACAGTATAATGTCATTCCATAGACTTCAGGTTGCAATGAATCAAGAAAGATCACACTACTGCAAGGCTAGAAATGGCAGTAGACAAGATGGGAGGGTTAGGGGAAACAGAGTAAACTGAGTAAACGGATTTAAAGGATAAGCGTGCACAGAGTTGTCTGTTAGTGAATGAACGCTGCTTGTCCATCTTTTTAACTCTCCTTCTACACTTTAAGATATTTCTTATTTGGTACATGTTAAAGACTGCATTAAAACTGCCCGTTTGTGCCTATTTACAGTTTATAAATAATAAATGTTTTAAGTGTGCACACCCCAATATATGAGCCGGGCATGTGTATGGTTTGGGGACTTTTCAGTTAGTGTTATTTTAATTTTTGGGGTCCTTGCCTTCAAAATAATGCAACTCCCATCAAAATCTACAATGATGATGTCATTGATGGAAACAACAATAACCCTGCAAAGTGTTACTGCAACAATATTACAAATTACTTTGTTATTTGAACCAATAGACACACCAGCAGTCACTTCCGCAATAATTCCAGTCCCTAGCATTGTCATTCCCGACTGGATGACTTTTTATTTTCATTATGATAGAGGTTTACTAAACAGGAGCTGTATTTTCCAGCAGAAAATAGATTATGTAGAGGAATAAAAAAAAAAAAAAAAAGTTATTTGGGATTATGGAAAGCAAAGCACAATCAGAAAAAAGAAAAACTTAAAACCTAAAAGCATGAAAAACAACTTCAGTGCAGCCGCACCATTCACACACTGCTCTTAAAAGCTTATTCACACTTTAGTGAGACACATGCAGCGCCCTTGACAGTACGCATAGAGATGTTTGAATGGAAATGTAAACAAAAGGCGCGCACAATTGCCTCTTGAGGCTTAAATTGTGACCTCTTTTGTACACATTACAGTAATGTGACACTATGGAAAGACTTCTGCAATTTGGCACAAGACGGTTTCTAGTTCTGAAGCTCTACATTTCTACAGAACCTGATAACACAATTCCTACAGTGTGCACACATGCAGAAAAAACAGAACACTTTATAGAGCGGAATACTTCACCTGTACTTTGCGCAAATTGCGCTGCAACCAGTGTACAGATATACAGCAATGACACCAGCACGCAGCTATAAATAATTAATATTGCACTTGATTGGGGCAGAGACGCATTTACATGCTTCTTCACACCATCAAATGATGCCTATAGGGCAGCACTGAGTGCCTCCAGTCCTCAAAATAGGTAAAAAGATGGGGGCATACGGAAACTGCACAAAAGTCTGATCGATACACCTACTGTAAACGGTATCTGAACGAGGTATAGTTAAATATGTACGCCTAGCTGAAAATACAGGTAATCTATGGAACCATTTAGCAAACTGAAAATTAGATTCAGGAGAAGTACATTAGAACTTGTACCCCTGGAAGAAAAGGTCTTACAGATCTCCGACACGTACTCACGTATGCAAAGAAGAAAACAGTGTTGTGTTTAACAGAATAACAATAGGGGCAGAAAAAATAGATAGGAAAATGAGTCACGAGAAGATCGAAGATGGCAGTCAACCTAAATGAAGAGGAACTGCACGACTAGATCTTGAGGAATATATGTCTGGCTTTTATTAGATCATATCCTTAATCATTTAATGAACAGTGAGCAGTTTTAAATGGTCAAATAAGCATACAATGTGAAGCAAATAGAGGGGCTCATCCTTCCGTTAAGTACCCTAAAGAACAAGTACGAGATGGTCCTCTACATTGATTCCTACATTTGTAATATGGTTTCAGTCCCCATTTGTTATTATAAAGTGCAGCAGGAACTGTTAGCGCTATATAAATAATAATATTGGGGAGGAAGTCTAAAAGAGTAACTTACTAATAAGTAGTGTTTAATTAGCTTGATTATTCTGAAAAGAATTCTCAAATTCTCCATTAACATAGTTGACAGGCTCTTTAACATAAATCAACAGTGAATGTTTAACCTTGCAAACATCATGCTTACTGCACCCCATTGTCTATCTCCTATAAGTAGCACCTTTAATCTCACCTGACAACAGCCAGGTGCTGTTGATGGATATCACATTGAGCTTTTCCGATGACATAGTAACACTTAACAGCGTTGGATGCTGCCATGTTTTGCCCTCCAAGGGCAAAGCTTATTTGGCGGCTGTCTCAGAACAATGCAGGATTTGTTTTCAGTGGTGACGTCAGTGCACCGACAGCCAATCAGGAACATAGATGGAGCAGACGGCTGTCCTGTAGGATGGCTGTCTGCTCAGAGCAGCTACTCCCCGCTGCTGCTCTCCACAGGGCAGCTAGGGGAAAGTTTAACTTTGAGAGGTAAGAACTACTTTCTATGCATGGGTTAACCAAAAATGTTGTCACTTGAGTGATTTACTGTCAAATAAGCCCAACTTGTGTTAGGCTTTACAGGGTCACTTTAAGCATTGCTAGATCTGATTGGAACAGATTGCTGTGCCAGTTGCCATCACCAAGATGGCTGTTAACTGTAGTTATGTGCGACAGGTCAGCGGTTAAAGAAGAACCAACAGGTGTAGAAGAATGAAACAAAGGGTAAAGTATCGGGTAATAGGATTAAGATCTGGAGATATACAGATAAGTAGAGAAGTTGGTGCAACAGACCGGTCATATATCGTAAAATGAAGGTAAACTGAAGGTATCTGGGTGTTGATTTTGATCCGTTTTTTTTAATGTCAAAGGGTAGGAACAGACCACATGTAAGAACTGTGACATTTGAGTCTTCAATACAAGAGCAGCTATCTTATCAGTCACTACAAAGTTTCATTAATTCACAAAGCTAGAAATTGTTCAAAAACAGCATGAAAAATCCAACTTTAAGCCCAGACGTTCATGGATGAGTTGGAGGAAAACGCTCAAGGTATGTGATCAATACGATGCTAATGTGTATGAAACTGCATGTGAGAGCAACAGCAGAGAAACTAGAGTAGATTAATGAGCAGAGGAGGACATACGTGATTTTAAAAGCAATTGAGTATGATGAAGATATTACAGAGGGTATTCAGGATGAAGGGCAGTAACCTGAGTGTGAGTAGAGAGAGATTACCTTCTTTCCTCATGCCCACTCTGAAACACTTCTTCAGGCGACAGTACTGACATTGATTGCGATGATGTTGGTCTATCTGGCAATCCCGGTTTGACCTGTAAACACAATACAATGCACAGGTAAGACAAAGTTCTAAGTATAATATGTATAATGACAGTCATTAATTCAAGAGAGTTTCAGAGAAATTGGACGTGATAGAAGGCAAGTGGGTTGAAATACATCCAGGACCCTATTCCAGACATTACGGCTGAAGCCTCTATTCCAACAGAGCTGCGAGCTAGGGTCTCCTTACTGTACATTCACGGCTCCTATACTTTGTATAGGAGCTGTTAGTAACAGCTTGGAGTGAGAACAACGAATAATCCTGCTCTCGGTTTGAGCCGGTATTCCTGTAAGAAAACTTCAGGAGGCTAGTTTTAATTGATTATGCACATTAAAAAAATCTTAAACTTGCCCCTGATCCTCAGATTGAAAGGGCAGTGTGATCCATCATGTCCTCCATTTGCACGCAACAGAACACTGGAAAGAAACAGTTCTTCCAGCATTCCTGCGCAACCCCACTCATGCGAGCTTGCACAGGGTAGCACTTGGCTCCAAATGGTGTAAAATATGGACTCCACAAGCAGGTACCAACCATGGCACGCATCACAGCTGCCAGTATCTGCGTGCGTCTTACAAATATTCTGACTTGAGCTGCTGATAACGGCTGTTTTCCCACAGAGCCGCTCTAACAGCAACTTGAAAATGGAAACTGCTCCTGCAATATTATGTGCACAATATTCTTAGTGGGGGGTGAGGGGTGTTTGCAAAACCATTTACATCATCTGTAAACGTTATAAAGAAATAAAAATAACTCCTTACAATTATCTATATTGTCACCACCATAATGAAGGTCAAGCAGAACATGTTTATTTAGCATTGCCGACTCCATGCTATCTATAGGTCATTTAATGAATGAAACATTGCATTTTCATTGCTAAAAGAGAATTATTTGGTCCTTGGAATAAAAACAAATGAAAATATTTTTACAGTACGATTCTATAGGCCACAACCACTGTAACACAGTGAATGGAGCCGAGACATATCTGCTGCGTGTGAACAGGAGCTGCAATATTTAGAAATGAAGTTTGGATTGACACACTTACAGGATAACGACTGTCAATGGCTCATATTAACATCCATGAACAGTTGGAAAACCAGCATCAATAAACCCCGAACAATAAAAATTAATTCATAAAAGACCTCAATAATAAGCTGAAACATCTAGAAAACTCTTAAGAATAATAACAACTCCAAAAATACGTTTGGCTTCGGGGGTAGGGTGGACTTTGGGGGCTGATTCAGTGCAGAGGCTCAGTCCTGCCAATAACCAGGAGTTCAATACCGTTGGGACGTAGCCATTGGATTGGCTGCCTCCCCAAAGACACGTGACATGCTGCAACTTACAGCAAGTGGCATGTCATACTTGGACCAGTGTAGAGGGAGCCTGGCACTACATTCTTGGCAAGTTTATAGGGAATTTAAAGGGTTAAAAATGTGGGAGGCGAGCAGGGTTAAGGTTAACTCCTCCGACTCCTTCCTCCAGTTTTAAACCTATGGTATCCATTAAACAAGAAAAACACAAACAAAAATAACACATTAGGCACCAACAACCAAAGTTCTTGTGTTCTTTTTAGGAGCCAGGCACACTTACATAAAGGGCAGGTATTTGGTTAATCTTATGACTGATATGCAATACTGAACATGTCATTTGCTGGCCACAGTCGCGTGCTGCATCCATTGCTTTAGGGTGACTAATATGACAAAAAATAGCGCAGTGATCTAGTAAGCATCTATAGAACATGGTTATTATTTATGTAGAAAAACACTGAAATGTTTAAATTCAGGAGCGTCATTGATAAAAAATATCTGCATTGTCTTCTCTAGTTTACACTCCCCTTGGAGGACACAGATAAGGGCTAGCCAGAATGTAGCTCCCTAGCAGTTGTAAAACTACAACTACCATGACGCTTTGCATTAGATTCGTAGTACCCACTAAAGATGACCTTGTGTACTGTGGTTGCAAGTGTCATTTATAATACAGCTTTTGGGCAGGGCATAGTGCATTTGTATGTGTTATTATACGTAAACACGCACAGCTTGCCCCTGTAGCTGTTTGAATCATGATGAATAAATTACTTTGCTGCTGATTAAATTTTTATAAGAGAAGCCAGCCCCACAGATTCCAGATCTCACACTGTGGCATCACACCCCGGTGTCACCAAAAACAACAGACTGATCCCTGCCAAGCTTTAAAAAAATACAAACAACCCACTTATGTAAAGATCCAGTAGGAGAAAAGAAAAAACAAATCATGGTGGTGTTGACACACTATGTCTTAAGAAATAATGTCGTTTCTAAAAATCATTTTAATGCCAGGAATCCTTCAGGGTGTAAATGAATGCAAGGGGTTAATCTATGGTAATGTAAATAATAAGCTTGAAAGAGGGGAGAAGGTTCCATCTAAAATAAACACATTGCAAAAGGTCAAAAGCAATAGGTTCCTCCAGAGTAAAGACCAGAAATCATGGCACCAAAACATGTCATGGATAGGTTTTAGAGAAACGGCATATACAGTTGTGCTCATAAGTTTACATACCCTGACAGAATTTATGATTTCTTGGCCATTATTCAGAGAATATCAATGATAACACAAAAACATTTATGTCACTCATGGTTAGTGTTTAGCTGAAGCCATTTATAATAAATCATGTGTGTTTACTCTTTTTAAATCATAATGACAACAGAAACTACCCAAATGACCCTGATCAAAAGTTTACATACTCTGGTGATTTTGGCCTCATAACATGCATACAAGTTGACACAAATGGGTTTGAATGGCTATTAAAGGTAACCATCTTCACGTGTGATCTGTCTGCTTGTAATAAGTGTGTGTGTATAAAAAAGGTCAATGAGTTTCCGGACTCCTGACAGACCCTTGCATCTTTCATCCAGTGCTGCACTGACGTTTCTGGATTCTGAGCCATGTGGAAAACAAAAGAATTGTCACAGGATCTGCAGGAAAAGGTAGAAGAAACTGTATAAAACAGAAAAGGGATATAAAAAGATATCCAAGGAATTAAGAATTCCAATCAGCAGTGTTCAAACTCTAATTAAGAAGTGGAAAATGAGGGGTTCTGTTGAAAACAAATCACGGTCGTGTAGACCAACTAAAATTTCAGCCACAACTGCCAGGAAAATTGTTCGGGAAGCAAAGAAAAACCCACAAATAACTTTAGGTGAAATACAGGACTCTCTGAAAACACGTGGTGTGGCTGTTTCAAGATGCACAATAAGGAGGCATTGAAGAAAGATGGGCTGCATGGTCGAGTCGCTAGACGAAAGTTATTACTACGTAAATGCCACAAAGTATCTCGCTTACAATACGCCAAACAGCACAGAGACAAGCCTCAAATCTTCTGACACAAAGTCATTTGGAGTGATGAGACCAAAATTTAACATTTTGGTCACAACCATAAATGCTACATTTGGAGAGGAGTCAACAAGGCCTATGATGAAAGGTACACCATTCCTACCGTGAAACACAGAGTTGGATCGCTGATGTTTTGGTGAGGTGGGAGCTACAAAAGCACAGGAAATTTGGTGAAAATTGATGGCAGGATGAATGTAGTATGTTATCAAATAATACTGGAGGAAAATTTGCATTCATCAGCCCAGAAGCTGCACATGGGACGTACTTGGACATTCCAACATGACAATGATCCAAAACACAAGGCAAAGTCGACCTGTCATTGGCTCCAGCAGAATAAAGTGAAGGTTCTGGAGTGGCCATCTCAGCCTCCTGATCTCAATATCATTGAGCCACACTGGGGAGATCTCAAACATGCAGTTCATGCAAGACAGCCCAAGAATTTACAGGAACTGGAGGCTTTTTGCCAAGAAGACTGGGAAGCTTTACCATCTAAGAAGATAAAGAGCCTCATCCACAAATACCACAAAAGACTTCAAGCTGTCATTGATGTTAAAGGAGGCAATACACGGTATTAAAGAACTGGGGTATGTAAACTTTTGATCAGGGTCATTTGGGTAGTTTAAAAAGAGTAAACACACTTGATAATAAATTGCTTCAGCCAAACACTAACCATGAATGAAAGAAATGTTTTTGTGTGATCATTCATATTCTCTGAATAATGGCCAAGAAATCATAAATTCTGCCAGGGTATGTAAACATATGAGTACAACTGTTCCAACAGGGACAATACACAGAGCACAATAAGAAAATTGCAATAGGGAAGACATGTAGTATTTTGTAAAAGGAAATAAATATGTCTAGGAGGCATGATGGACTATAGTGCCACCTTATATTAGGAGGATCAAAAGGTCTATTCAAATGCCCTATAAGCACCTAATACAGGATTCGCCCAAAAAGGTAGAACCTTAGAACTAGGGATGCACTGATACTAGTATCGGTATCGATACTGTTGTTTGAACGAGTACATGGTACTCGTGCAAATGGCCAGATACACCCGCCCGATACCAGAAGCCAGCGCTGGGTCGGCTTGCCAGTATCTGTGGGGCTGGGGAAGCTGGCCGCGTGCATGAAAAGCACGCGGCCAGCGTTCCCCTCCGGCAGCAGTGATACTCACCCGTCTGAAGGTCCAGTCACGCTGCTGTGATGTGTTCACGTGGCCGCCGGGCGCATCTGTGACGCTGCCTCTTGGCTGGAGGCAGCTTCACAGATGCGTCCGGTGGCCATGTGATCGCATCACAGCAGCGCGACTGGTCCTTCAGACAGGTGAGTATCGCTGCCGCCGGAGGGGAACGCTGGCTGCATGCTTTTCATGCACGCGCCCAGCTTCCCCAGCGTTCGAGCTGGGGGCAATATCCCTGAGAGCTGGGGGCAATATCCCTGAGAGCTGGGGGCATTTTTATATGAGGTCTGTTCTTATTGAAAAGCGTTCACATGACATAAAAGTATCGGTACTCGGTATCGGTGAGTACTTGAAAAAAGTATCGGTACTCGTACTTAAAGTGGTATCGGGGCATCCCTACTTAGAACCACAACCTCGGCAAATGGTCATTGAGGGAGCCACCATTAGGGAGACCACAAGACTTTCCTTGGTTGTCTAAACTGTCCTTGGCTGTGAGGAGTGCAATCCCTGGTCCTGTCATGCCCACTCAACCTACAATCCTAAATTAGGTTTGCTCATCCTGTCACCCTTCTGAATTACAGCATCTCACCTTGCTCTGAAGGTAAAGCCCCCTGCTCTGGACACCGGCAGTACTTTCCTCACGAGATCCTAAACTCACTCAGGCTTATTTGCCTTTGTCCCATTTAATCCCAAAACTGTTGTACCCGAGATTTAATGGGACAGATCCAATTGCTGCATGATGACATCACAGGCTTCCTCCCATTGTGTAGGTGGTCTCTAGCTCCTGTCCTATATATTCTACCTCTGCTTGCTGTATTATTCTTGATAAGCATTTTTGATGTATCTAATTATTGCCTTGTCTTTACAAAACCTTTGGCTAGCTTTTGACATATAAATTATTGTTTCAAACACTCCTGTGCACTTTGAGTTGGGAGATCACCTTTGTTTCAATGCTATTTGACCTCATTGTTCCACAATTCAAAATCCTGACAGATTAATCTTTTGAAGGCTCTTGGCATGGGAACTAAGCACACCAACTGGAGCTCCAAGATCGAACAAACAATCCAAATTTGAGCTCTGAATGGAAGAGGTGATGCAAAGTACCGGCTGGGTGGAGTAGAGGTAATGTCACCGCTCTGCATGGAGAGAGCCTGTGGAGTCATGGGTTCGATCCCAGCGAGCAACCTCTCCAGTAAGTGTCCTTGGGCAAGACACCTAACGGTACATACTCGCCACCCAGGACATACTTGAAAACGAGAGAAATCTCAATGTATCCTTCCTGGTAAAATCCTTTCACAAAAAAAAAAAAGTCCCAAAAGGAATAGTGAGGGGGTGAGTCAAATAGTACACCAACTTGAGACCGGTCACTTGGTCAGTCCAGCTACTTTGCATCCCATTAGCATTTTTGTCAAGTCACATTAATTTTAGCCTGCAGTCAGGTAACACAAGAAGAGTGAACATGTGACAGCAGTCATTTTATGTCTTGTGTAGGATGAACAGCATCAGTAAGTGCCAGGGGCACCAAAAGGATTGAAGAACAATGGATTACACACACCTTCCCCCAAGACACTTAGCAGGAACTGTCATCTAGGAGGAAATGGCATGACACATTCTTACAGTGAACTAAAAGTTGTAATTTTTCCTTTTAAAAAATAGCTCACGGCATTGTAGTTTCTTTATTCTTTGTACCAAAAGTTTGAACATTAGGAAACATCCTGGCATTGGATCTGGTCATCAACTGCCTTGAGACCCTTGATCATAGTAACAAGCATACGGGCTTCATAGGCATGTACCTTCCAAACCAGCAAGGTGTGCAAACATGTAATACTTCTTAATTACAAATGGAGTAATCACAGTCAATTTCCTTTAATACGAAAGGGATAGAGAAACACCCCAAAATTGTAGATCAGGATCTAAAAAAAAGGGACAGCCAGAAATGCCTGTGTACGTCTATGATAGGTTTACTAAAAATACCTTACTACAGAAGATACAGTATCGATATAATCTCCGACATTTTCAAGACCGAGATCCAAACACCAACTGACAACTCTCACACTGTATGAGAAATTCCCCATTGTCATCACTCATGTCATACTCCTGGTTGTCAGAGTGGGTGACAACCAGGAGTAGAAGAGAACAGAACAGCCCTCCACTCAGTCTTGGTGGATGACTGGCAACATGAAAACTAATCAGACATTATGCTGACTTCACCGTGTGCGTAGATTATGGGGTCACCCATTCCTGGAACTGAACAAGTAGCAGTTAGAGACACCTCATCAAGGAATAAGATATCATGTTGATCTTTATTATCTGATATAATCATCACTTGATAGGACATCCCAGGGAAAAAGGACCTGCCAATAATGGATTGAATTATTTATTTATTTGCAAAGTATTTTACCAGGAAGGATCATTGAGATTTCTCTCGTTTTCAAGTATGTTCTGGGTTCAAGAACATTGAAATTTTACAGTTGTTACAGAAATACAAAGTAATAAATGCAAGATATTAAAAACAAGACACAAATATACAGATTAACATAGAAAATTAATCTATAAGAAATAGAGTCACTATGTTACACGTTTACAGATGCATTCCGTATTGAGGTATGTTAATAGTGAGCTACTGAGTGACTTTAGACTGGGGGAAGATTTGATGGCGTCTGGGAGGTTATTCCATAACTGCGGTGCTCTGTAGGAAAATGAGGATCGAGACACTTTCTTTTTGTATTGTGGTATTGCAAGTAAGGTGCTGGTCCTAGATCGGAGGTTATAGGAGGAGGGAACTGCTAGGGGAAGCAGCCTATTCAGGTAGGGTGGTATTGAAGACTGCTAGCCTTTAAAAGAGACAGTCCAGGTACAATATTTTAGGAGTTACGTTAAAATGCAACATTTACTGTGAACATGTCATTTGAGATGAAAAATGGCTTGTTCCAACAGCCTGCGAGTCTCCACTAATGCATGCAGAGTTGCATTGTGGGGCACTGGGGCCCATTGTATAATAACCCCAGAATGAAGACATAAAATATCAGTATATCAGATTACCATACAAAAAGCCTGGAATGCTACTGCTGCCAGAAAACCCAAAATTTCAGCATTCCCCACTAGACACCAAGGACATCTGCTTACGTTTGGCTCTCCTCTTTTGCGTGTACTTATAATGCATACATATAGAAAGCTACTCACATATATGTGAGTGTCTATTCATCAGACAATCCTTTGCTTAACACTTATTTCTTGAGATGTTACACAAGCGTGTACTGTGATTCACACAAATGAAATGAAGAGGACGTTTGCAAATGCATTATGACCATTTATCTTTAATTTACCTTTGTCTTTAGTTTACCAGTGCGTGAATGTGCAATGACAGTTTATTTGCAGGCACACAACAGTGAGCTACGTATCTACCGTGCCCTTCCGGATACAATAGTAGGGATGAACAAATTGTTGGCTTTGACGATTATCGGTGGCCGACATATGGCGAATTACTGTTAAATTGGTATCGGCCTTTTATTTGCTGATACTGCCAATAATCGGCCACGGTGGCTCACTGCAACCGCGACATGTGAAGTCCCACAGCTCAGCACTGATCTGGGGCTTCTCCCACAGAATGCGGACGTCTTTGTTGCTAGCCCTCGCTGTAGGACTTCCCCTTCCAACTAACTGTAGTGCGCATGAGAGTGATGAAAACTGAACTGGGGCTTCCCTCTCATGTAGCAGGAAATTCCCTATACAGCTGATGCAGGGTCGTTTGGATCCCAGTATCCGGTATGTTCTACAGTAGGGTTAGCAACGTCACTCCTCCAGATGTTTCGGAAATACATTTTCCATGAGTAGCTGAGCATTTTGGAAGATGGAGGGCCATGGTTGCTGTCCTCTTACTTACAGGGTCATACGAGGCATCAATGCAAAGGCTAGAGTCTAGACATGGCCAGGTTTGTAAAAATAAAAGTTTAAATAAAAACATTTCTTCTTTTATAAAAAATGAATTAATGAAATGGGCATGGTGCAATGTTTAAAACTTTATTAAATCCATTCAGTTAATAACTGGGGGGGGGGGTACTGGGAGAGAACGAGTGACGGGGGGAGGGTACTGGGAGAGAACGAGTGACTGGGGGGGAGGTACTGGGAGAGAATGTCAGATTTGTGTTGTTTTTTTCCTCACAACTTTAAATGTACAGAATATCGACACCAGAAGGCTGCCAATAATTGGAATCTGTATCGGCTCTGAAATAATGATATTGGTCCATACCTGTACAATAGTACTTATGTTGGAGATACGGGAGAAAACCAAAAAAAAAAAAGGTAGTATGTTTTTACTAGGGATGCACGGCTACCGATACTAGTATCAGTGCTGATACCGCCATTTGCACGAGTACTCAATACCCGAAAGCCAGCGCCGGGCCAGTTTTCCGGTATCTGAGGGGCTGGAACAGCTGGCCAAATGCATTTGGCAGAGTTCACCTCTGGCCGGCCGCTTGAGGCTGTGATGCGGCCTGCAGCTAGGATCTTGCGGGAGTTCGTGACATCTCGCGGGAGCGCATTGCTGCCCTGCAGCCGTTTTGTAACACAGCCAGCCGAAGGGGAACAATGCTTTGAATGCATTCGGATAGCTGCCCCTGCATTTGAGGTCTGGATATATCTCGTCTGAGGTCTGTGAGTATACATGTATGTGAGTGTGCGCGCAGGTATGTGCAGTGGTTAAATGGGGTGTCTGCCGTACATTTCAATATTAACATAAACTGGACAGGCTTTCAGCAAAATACTAAATTATTGGAATGCAGTCACATGACATTAAATAAAAGTATTGGTACTCGGTATCGGTGAGTACCTGAAAAAGTACTGGTACTTATACTTGGTCTTAAAAAAAAAGTGGTATCTGTGCATCCCTAGTTTTTAACCATATTAAAAATAAAGAGATTCAGAGGCCAGGTAGCCATTGGAACATAAACTTTGTGATTCTTTTGTACCTCTCGATAGTGGCATAGCGTGGGGGGGACCTCGGGGACAGTCACCCCAGGCGCAGTTTTCTTAGGGGCGCAAAATTTCAAAAGACGTTTGAACCACTGATCTTTTTCCAGCAGGGATCAGCAAGGTGTCCGCTCATGGACACTGGTGTCCGTGAGAGGCCCTTGCATGGGTAGCTGCCTGTTTTGCGGCACCGGCAGTGACTTGGCACTCAGCGTCCGGAAGGGAGGACCAGGACAGAAAATTCTGGTCCTGTCCTGACTCCTCCTTAACGCTGACATGAGTCACGTGAAGCATTGCAGCATTGTTTGACTGAACACCCTGTACCACGTTTGTCAGCCCCCCTTGAAGCCCTGTGCCAGCCCCCCACTGCTGGCGGCCTTGTAGCCACTGAACAGGAAGGAGGGAGGGAGGCGCCTGCCCCGCAGCACACTTAAAATCTGGTCCCCACTAAGCCCCCTGGACAGCTCCCCCCAGGCCGCCAGCAACTCCACGCAGGTAGGCAACAATGTGTGACACCAGAGCAGCATGACCAACACACTGAGGGGTACTGGGAGAGAACGAGTGACTGGGGGGTACTGGGAGAGAACGAGTGACTGGGGGGGGTACTGGGAGAGAACGAGTGACTGGGGGGGTACTGGGAGAGAACGAGTGACGGGGGGGGTACTGGGAGAGAACGAGTGACGGGGGGGGTACTGGGAGAGAACGAGTGACAGGGGGGGGTACTGGAAGAGAACGAGTGACAGGGGGGGGTACTGGAAGAGAACGAGTGACAGGGGGGGTACTGGAAGAGAACGAGTGACAGGGGGGGTACTGGAAGAGAACGAGTGACAGGGGGGGTACTGGAAGAGAACGAGTGACTGGGGGGGGTACTGGGAGAGAACGAGTGACTGGGGGGGTACTGGAGAGAACGAGTGACTGGGGGGGTACTGGGAGAGAAAGTGACTGGGGGGTACTGGAGAGAACGAGTGACTGGGGGGTACTGGGAGAGAACGAGTGACGGGGGGGGTACTGGAGAGAACGAGTGACTGGGGGGTACTGGGAGAGAACGAGTGACTGGGGGGGGTACTGGGAGAGAACGAGTGACTGGGGGGGTACTGGAGAGAACGAGTGACTGGGGGGGTACTGGGAGAGAACGAGTGACTGGGGGGTACTGGGAGAGAACGAGTGACTGGGGGGTACTGGGAGAGAACGAGTGACTGGGGGGGTACTGGGAGAGAACGAGTGACTGGGGGGGTACTGGGAGAGAACGAGTGACTGGGGGGGTACTGGGAGAGAACGAGTGACTGGGGGGTACTGGGAGAGAACGAGTGACTGGGGGGGTACTGGGGAGAACGAGTGACTGGGGGGGTACTGGGAGAGAACGAGTGACTGGGGGGTACTGGGAGAGAACGAGTGACTGGGGGGGTACTGGGAGAGAACGAGTGACTGGGGGGTACTGGGAGAGAACGAGTGACTGGGGGGGTACTGGGAGAGAACGAGTGACTGGGGGGGTACTGGGAGAGAACGAGTGACTGGGGGGGTACTGGGAGAGAACGAGTGACTGGGGGGGTACTGGGAGAGAACGAGTGACTGGGGGGGTACTGGGAGAGAACGAGTGACTGGGGGGGTACTGGGAGAGAACGAGTGACTGGGGGGGTACTGGGAGAGAACGAGTGACTGGGGGGGTACTGGGAGAGAACGAGTGACTGGGGGGGTACTGGGAGAGAACGAGTGACTGGGGGGGTACTGGAGAGAGAACGAGTGACTGGGGGGTACTGGGAGAGAACGAGTGACTCGGGGGGTACTGGGAGAGAACGAGTGACTCGGGGGGTACTGGGAGAGAACGAGTGACTGGGGGGGTACTGGGAGAGAACGAGTGACTGGGGGGGTACTGGAGAGAACGAGTGACTGGGGGGGGGGTACTGGGAGAGAACGAGTGACTGGGGGGGGTACTGGGAGAGAACGAGTGACTGGGGGGGTACTGGGAGAGAACGAGTGACTGGGGGGGTACTGGGAGAGAACGAGTGACTGGGGGGTACTGGGAGAGAACGAGTGACTGGGGGGGGTACTGGAGAGAACGAGTGACTGGGGGGGGTACTGGGAGAGAACGAGTGACTGGGGGGGTAATGGTCATTGGTTTATTAGATCAGTATTTTGTTAATATACAATACATGTGCTTGTGGGGTAAGAGGGTCAAATACTCTACTGGTGGAAGGGAATCAGGGTGTGTTACCATGTCCACAGGTTGAGGGCACAAAATTCATGCCTTGCCCTGGGCGCCGACAACCCATGCTACGCCACTGCCTGTCAATGTATCGCTCCTAAAAATATATGGTTGAGTCTTACGGGGTTTTTTTCTGGTTCTTGCGTTCAATACAAAGGTGTCAAGCCCTGGTTTACAATTTGAATGCTAAAAAGGTGCTCCTTTTACTACCCTAGACCTTTTCGACGCCCACCACAACCACTCCCAGTCTATGTCATGGATAAATCGCTGAGGAGGCAAAATAAATAGCAATGATGTGAGGATTGACAGTGTTTTTTCTTTTTTCTCCCCAGTATCTTCCGGCTTCAAAGTATGACCTTTAGTTCTGTTGCTAGCATGTCCAAACAAGTACAAATTCCATCCTTTATAAAAGGTGAAAAAAGTAAATCTAAAACCAGAAAAACAGCTTTATCCACATCATTCTGCCGCTAATCGATTCTAAATGCAATATTTCTGGGGTTATAGTCCTGAAAAAAATCAATTTCCATATGACAGGGTTAACTGCTCACCGAATGGGGGTCTTGTGCAAAAAATATCAAGTTCACAACATAGTGATAAAACCATAGAAACAATACATTTATATGGTTTAGTTTAATAAAACTTGCAACACTATCTCAGTATACATTATCTGTAACTAGATAACTGCAGAAATTCATCTTGGATACCAAAATTTATTGACGATGTCCTTCCATACGATAGGCATATAATTAGGGTGGCCATGTTTAAAGAGACACATATTATTATTATTATTATTATTATTCTTTATTTATAAAGCGCCAGCATATTCCGCAGCGCTGTACAATAAGCACAGTATAGACAGGGTTACAATACATTGAACAACATTTGACAAACAGTACAGGAGGAGATGAGGGCCCTATTCCCGTAGGAACTCACAATCTGGGAGGGTTGGGGTTGGAAACAGGAGGAGAGGACTGTAAGTGAGAGTGATTGATGGTTGCGTCAGTGAGTTGGGTGGTAGGCTTCCCTAAATAGGAATGTTTTCAGGGAGCGTTTGAAGGAAGAGAAGTTAGGGAAAGTCTGACAGTACGAGGGAGAGCGTTCCAGAGAGTGGGGGCTGCGCGTGAGAAATCCTGCAGTCTATCATGGGAAGAGGTGATGCGGGGAGAAGCTAGGCGCAGGTCACTGTTTGACCTTAGGGAGCGGGCTGGGGTGTATTTGGTGATTAGTGAGGACAGGTAGTGGGGAGCTGAGTTAGTGAGGCTTTTGTAGGTAAGGATAAGGATTTTGAACTTAATTCTGCAGTGGATGGGGAGCCAGTGAGGGACTCGCAGAGGGGAGCGGCAGAGACAGAGCGGCGGGTGAGGTGAATTAGCCTGGCGGAGGCGTTCAGGATGGATTGTAGGGGGGAGAGGTGGGACAGAGGGAGGCCAGATAAGAGATTATTGCAATAGTCGAGTCGGGAGATTACCAGGGCGTGTATGAGTTGTTTTGTGGCGACAGCGGTAAGAAATGGCCGAATTCTGTAAATATTACGCAGTTGATATCGGCAGGAGGAGGAAAGGACTTGATGTGGGGGATGAAGGAAAGAGAAGAGTCAAGTGTAACTCCAGACAGCGAACTTGGTTTGATGGGGAGATGGTGATACCCTCCACCGTGATCGAGAAGTCAGGAGGTGGGCGGCATTAGAGGGAGGAATAAGTAGGAGCTCGGTCTTTGACATGTTGATCTTTAGTGGTGGGAGGCCATCCAGGAGGAGATGCCAGATAAACAGTCACTGACTTTGGAAAGGACAGGGGGAGAGAGATCAGGGGTAGAGAGGTAGATCTGAGTGTCATCAGCGTAGAGGTGGTAATTAAAGCCAAAGCTGTTGATGATTTTGCCCAGGGAGGAGGTGTAGATGGAAAAGAGCAGAGGACCAAGGACAGAGCTTGAGGTACACCAACAGATAGAGGCAATGAGGAGGAGGAGTTACCAGCAAAGGACACACAGAAGGACCTGTTGGATAAATAGGAGTCAATCCAAGCAAGTGCAGTGTCACCGAGACCCAGAGAGTTGAGGGTCTGTAGAAGGAGGGGGTGCTATTTCATGCAGAAGGGAGCACAGAGAAAAGTGCTGCCCTGCAACATGTATAATTCATATGCTGTAGAAAGGAAATCAAGGCAGGTCACCAGGGAATGCTCTGATTTCTTACCTGCAGCATATAGGTTCTGCATGCTGCGGGGTCACATTCTTCAGGAACTGCCCAGCAGAATGAAAAAATTATTTGTGTCCCTTTAAACACGACCGATATGGACACCCTACACATAAATCAAAATGGAAACCGCAGGATTGGATCACAAGAAAGTGGATTGGTTTTATTTGGATTCTTAAAGGGACACTCTAGGCAACATGACCACCTAAGCTATTTTAGGTGGTCATGATGTCCGGAGTATGCCGCCCTCTGTCCCCCCTCCCTCCGCTCGGCAGTTCAGCTGAAAAAGCTGAAAACAGCTGAGAGAGGCGGAGGAGTTTACTCCGCCCTCCCAGCTGTCAGTCAGCAGAGCGGGAATCATATTTCCCGCTTCTGCCGACTTTTGCCAAGTAGGAGACGTCATCGCGCTTTCAGCGCGATGACGTCTCCAACTCACCGCATTAGCTGGCGGCTCCCTCTGAGGGTTAGTGTTGCGCGCATCCTCTTGCGTGCAACACTAATCCTCAGAAGGAGCCGGGAGGAAGCCTGCCGATTGGCTGGCTTATGTGAGCGGTGCGCATGCGCGCTTCTCACGTAAACCAGAAGCCAAGAAGCATGAAGAAGGACGGGAGCGGAAGAGGAGGGAGGGGAGTATAAGGCTGGGGTCAGACCAGCGCATTTTTAACGTGCGTTCTGGCGCACTTAATCACGGCCGCACTAGCAGCAAATGACGGGCAATGACAGCCAATATACGAAGTACGGTTGCACGAAAGTCCGGCCGCGCAACGCAAGTGGAAAATGAACGCATTTTTTCGAGAACGCAGAACCGCTAGTACGGACGTACAGAGTGCGCTGCGCCCGCTAGCGGTGTGTGTGTGTGATTTGGAGACCTCAGACCCTGCTCATGTCCGGCCAACATAACGTCCAGATGCAAAAAGTTTCCTGGTTTGGAGTCGTAAAACATCACGCACGAAAATGCGCATCGTATGACCGTTTTCGCATATTCCGTGAAAAAATACATCAATGCGTTCGGACGCACTTTTTTACGTTCGCGTGTAAAAATGCTTTCGTTTGACCCTAGCCTTAAAGAAAAAGAAAAAAAAGACGCCGCTGGAAAGAAGTGGATTTTAGGGTAAGTATTAGAGTTACAAAAAAATAAATAAAAACGAAAGATTTATTAAGGGAATATGGATAGGTTAGGATAAAAAAACAGGGGGGGGTGATTTTTTGAGTAGAGTGTCCCTTTAAGAACTACGTGGCTTTACTTCGATTCACATAACGGTGAAACCTCATAGACTTTAATCATTTTAGCAGAATATTATTTAATGTGCAGTCATGCCCAATGCAAGTTTGACTCTTTTGAAAGAGAATCACTCCTTATATACGTGTTAGCAGTGTTTTGGGTAATCCCCTGTAATAAATGTGCCAACACTCACTTTTTTGGCATGCCGCCAAGGTGACTGACAGCTGTGAGCAGAACAGCCCTCTGCTCAATCCACAATTGTTTTGTTTTGTTTTTTTTCTATTTTTGGAAAATTGTACTTACCCTTTTCTCCCTCACCGTGCGCAGCTCCTCCACTTTGGCTCAGGGACTCCAGAAGTTAAGGGTCCCTGAAGCGTTTCTGTGCAATTTGCGCTCCTACACTACTTACATAGCGTAGGAATTGCAAATTGCACTCCGCGATGGGCCTTGCGCACTCTACGCACACAAGTTCTGTATTACGTGCGCAGAATGATGGATTAGAGCTGTGCACATGTGTAGATCTGATCCATCGGCTGCCTCTCAAACCGCTGGCTACAGAGATTGGTCTCCAAGAGGGTGACATAGGCATGCTTTTTGTGTACTGAGATCACTAGTGACCAGCAGCAGGGATATTGCACCTGTAACATAGTGACTATATACAGAATGCACCTGTAAACATGTAACATAGTGAATATATTTATTTTCTGTTAATCTGTATATTTGTGCTAATTTTATTTCTTTAATATCTTGCATTTTATTACTTTGTATTTCTGTAACAACTGTAACAATTTAATGTTGCTGAACCCAGGACATACTTGAAAACGAGAGAAATCTCAAATGTATCCTTCCTGGTAAAATCCTTTATAAATAAATAAAATAAATATTCAAAAATCCAGGCTGCTGGTGACGCTGGATGGGGTGGACACTCCTCCACTTCAGTTTGTAATTTCACCAGATCAGTGTAGCGGGGGGGGGGGGGGGGGGGGAGCAGCGTGAGCACTCCTCACATTGTGGCCACATTAATACGTTTATGTGGTCAGGATGAGCAGAGTGTTCCTCTAAAGAGACTATTATAATCCAATTCGCAAATACCTAAGGCCGGGGGCACACTAGACGTTTGCCGTCAGATTGCCGTCAGCACTAACGCGCTTTAAAAAAAACCAGCGTCGCACTCGACGCTCGTCCACCCCCCCTTGCGTGATCTTCCATAGGAGGATAGCGGAGCCCCGTCGACGTGAATCCTAGCGGATCGCCAGTGACAGTGGCGTCACTAGGGTTGGTGTCACCCGGTGCGGAAACTCATGGTGTCACCCCCTCGACTCGAGCGACGAGCCGCCCCTCAGTTTAACACAAAATGATGTAAACTATTGTTACTCATATGCAGCACTCCCATATAACGCTAAATGTAAGACAATAGATATATTAATTCCTAGCAAAATTACAACATAATATTACCAGATCATATGACGAATACAAAGGAATTCGAATTTATTTAAAACATTTATAAAATGTTTATTTTAAGGAATAAACTTAATGCCATAAAAATATACAGGCACAAATACACAAACGTTTTGTTAACATCTTGAATAAATCAGAACTTCTCTTTTCTGGCATTCAAGGTGGCAAAATATTGTTTATCACTTCAACAAAATCAATGGAACAGATTACATAGTTGGTGCCAACTTAACCAGAGCTGTTGCAAACTTCTCAGAGCCATTATAGGCTATGGAGGTTTTAAGTTAACAACAGCTCTAGGGTTAAGTTAGCACCAACATTGTAATACTGCCCAATGTCTCTTGCAATGTTATCTGTTGAAAGGGAGTTAGCAAGATCACCACAAAGCCTGGAGTGGCCCATTATAGATTGCAAATGGGTTTTTAGAAGTTGTAGACATTAAAGACAGTTAATGCAATACAAATATACAGCAGGAACAAATACACAAACGTTTTGTTAACATCTTGAATAAATCAGCCCAGTGATGATGCGTTTGGATTCACGTCGACAGGGCTCCGCTATCCTCCTATGGAAGATCACGCAAGGGGGGGTGGACGAGCGTCGAGTGCGACGCTGGTTTTTTTTAACGCGCGTTAGTGCTGACGGCAATCTGACGGCAAACGTCTAGTGTGCCCCCGGCCTAATTTGGAGGCACCACCAGGGCTGGACTGGGACAAGGAAGGAAAAAACTACCGGCCTTGAACTTCATCTAGACCTGCCCGTAATAATTATGCAAACACGCCCAAAAAAAATTTAAAAATAATTTTAAAAAAACAAAAACATGTTTGCAGGTTTTTTTTTACATGACATTTTACATGGTCATGTATAGTATAAGAAAGGAAAGCGGAAATAATCCTCTGGAAAATATGATTACTTGATGTCGTGCGCAGGGGCATACCTAGAACATTTGTCATCCGGGGGGATCCTATATTTGGCAAACCCCCCCCACACTTTAAAATGTGAAAATTATATTTTTAGTTCTAGCAATCTGGAAGGACATAACGTATACATATAATAATGAAATGTTATGTAGGGATGCACCGATGCCACTTTTCTAAGACCACTTTTCTAAGAGTACCGATACTTTTTTTCAAGTACTCACCGATGCCGAGTACCGATACTTTTATGTCATGTGAACACTTTCCAATAAGAACAGACCTCATAGATTTGCCTCCCAGCTCTCATGGATTTGCCCCCCAGCTCTCATGGATTTGCCTGCGATCATACTTACCTTCCTGAGCGACGCCGGGAAAGTCTTTGCACGTGCGCTTGTTGGAAGGCCCCCAGCCGCGATCACGTGGTCCCACGTGATCGGGGCCTTCCAACGAGCGCACGGCGGAAACTTTCCCGGCGTCGCTCAGGAAGTTAAGTATGAACAGAGAGCTCCAGGTGCCTCTCCGAATGCTCTATCAGCATTCAGACAGGCCCTGCAGCTGCTCTCCGTGTTCTTTCATACTTACCTTCCTGAGCGACACTGGGAAAGTTTCCGCATGTGCGCTCGTTGGAAGGCCCCCAGCCGCTATCACGACTTTCCCAGCGTCGCTCAGGAAGGTAAGTATGATCGCGGAGAGCAGCTGCAGGGCCTGTCCGAATGCCGCTAAAGCATTCAGACAGCCGCCCCAGCCCCTCGGATGCCGGCAAGCCGGCTCCCGGTATCAGGGGAAATATCGGGGGTACTGCAGGAGTACCAAGTACTCCTGCAGTACCCGGTATCGGTGCCGATACTAGTATCGGTGCAACCCTAATGTTATGAATATGCCGATGGTGGATCGTGCGTCCGCTGTGCTGTGCAAAAAGAGGCGAGTGTAAATTCTTTTTGAATAATTGTTATTTTTAAGTGATTTTGCAAACTCGCAACATATCCATCCTCATGCAATGAACATAAGTACACTTGTGGCTGGTTTTGTTGATGGGAGTTGTGTGTGCGTTGGGGTGACTAATTTTGTGCGATAGGAGTTGTGTGTTGGTGGCTGGGTTGTGTGTTGGTAGCTGGTTTTGTGTGATGGAGTTGTATGGGTGGCTAGTTTTGTGTGATGGGAGTTGTTTGTGGGTGGCTGGTTTTGTGATGGGGCTGTATGTGGGTGGGTGGCTGGTTGGTTGTGTGATGGGGTTGTGTATGGGTGGCTGGTTTTGTGTGATGGGGTTGTGTATGGGTGGCTGGTTTTGTGTGATGGGGTTGTGTATGGGTGGCTGGTTTTGTGTGATGGGAGTTTGTGTGTTTGCGCTGGGTGGCTGGTTTTGTGGATTGGAGTTGCTGAGCAGAGAATGGGTGTGTGTTTTGCAGGTATGAGATGCTGCTATCGTCTTTTTTCTTTACTATTCCAGTTTATTAAGACTCCCTCTTCCCTGTCCCTGTTTACCCTGGGCTGCCTATTCCCTGGGGATGCAGTGCATGCAGCCTGGCCCCCTCTATGCAGGACCTCACCAGGAGCCAGGCAGCTCAGTGACAAATTTCTGATCACTGCAGTGCTGGTTAAGGAAAGGTCCACTTTAAACAGCAGTAAGAAGACGGGGCTTCATATTCTGCTGATACACCCCCCCCTTTATCTGCCATTTACTGTCATCTTCTCTCTCTGCACCCAAATCACACCCCTCCCCTCTCCTAGAGCTGCTGCGGGGCAGGGGAGGAGCTATGGAGGGAGAAGGGGATTTTTATTCTCCTAATGCAAACGCCCTGCTCCACTGCTTGTTGTTTGAGAACACAGCTCAAAAGCTGACACACAGTGATAGTGGCACCTCCCAGTACCTCTGACACTCCAATAATCACTGGTACCTGGGGCGGCCCGCCCTTCCACCCCTCCACTAAGTACGCCACTGGAGCTTTGAGAAATGCTCACACACAAATTTTGGCGAACTGCCAGCAAGTACAGTGCTGTTCGAAGGCAGTGCAAATTCCCATAGAGAAGTAATGGTTAATCTATTCAGAGAACACCAAACAGCAGAGAAATATCAGTGAAATGCCCTGATGTTCGGTGGTTTCATTCAGCAGGTTTATTCAGGCGAACTCCATAGGTTTCAAAGTTAAAAATATTCCCGTTTTTATGCAATATCTAATAAACCGTTCATAATTTTAATCTGCAGTAAGAAGTCTCCCTGTTTATAAATTATTTTTTGGTATCTTCGTCATTTTTCAGAATTTTCTCTTTTTTTTTTAAATCAAGGTTTTTCTTTTTTCTGTAACAGACCTTTTCATCAATCATAGGACCTTATATGTAAATCCCAGACATTTTCGTTCAGTATTGTTTTGGAAAACAGCAGGCAACGGGTTTGCGGCGGCAGCATTCGGCGGCCGACTCCCTGCTCTTCGGGGATCCTGCGGTGAATGGGGAATTCACTGCAGGGTGGGAAAATTTGATTCCCCGAAGTGCAGGGAACAACACAACAACAAAAGGTTGGCATCATTTCGGTGCTCTGTGAGTAACCCCTTTAGTGGTGTTCTTTTTGCCGCCCCCTGGAAAGTGCCAGCCTAGGCCTTGCCTACCCAGGACATACTTGAAAATTCGTGAAATCTCAATGTATCCTTCCTGGTAAAATACTTTGTAAAAGTAAAAGAAATTAAAAATAAAATTTCAAGGTGTCACCCTAGGGGGGGGGGTGTCACCCGGTGCCCCCCCTAAGGACGCCACAGGACAAGGTTTTGCAGCCATTAAGCAATGTGAATAAAGCTCCAGGGCCGAATGGAATTCACCCGCGAGTACAGAGGGAGCTATGTGTTGAAATATGTAAACCTATGTTCTTAATCTTTCAAGAATCGTACCAGAGGATTGGAGAAAAGCTGACGTGGTCCCTATATTTAAGAAAGGTTAAAAATGTGTGCCTGGGAATTATAGACCTGTGAGCTTAACATCTGTGGCTGGGAATGTATTTGAGGGGCTACTAAGGGATAATATTCAGCAACTTATTGGGAGGTATAATGTAATTAGTAAAAATCAGCATAGGTTTTATGAAAACACAGATCATGGCAGACTAACCTAATTGCGTTCTATGAGGAAGTAAGTAAAAGTATAGATCAGGGGGTCGCAGTCGATGTGATTTACTTGGATTTTGCCAAAGCTTTCGACACAGTTCCACACAAAAGGTTACTATTTAAATTAAGAAAAATTGGTCTAGATGAAAACACTTGTTCTTGGATAGAAAACTGGCTAAAAGAGGGTGATAAATGGTACATTTTCAAGATGGACATCAGTGGTAAGTGGTGTCCCTCAGAGGTCTGTTCTAGGACCAATTATACTCAATTTCTAAATGACCATGAGTTAGGCATCAAAAGTCATGTATTCAGTGTTTACAGATGACACAAAACTAGGAAAAGTAATACAATGTGCACGGGATGTTACTTCGCTGTAGAGGGATTTAGATAGATTGGGGGACTGGGCACTTAGGCTAGGGACAGATGAGCGCATTTTCTGCGGCCACCGTCAAAATGTACGTCGATGCGTGCGCACGCATTTTTTCACGGATACGCTTAAGTGGTCAGACGATGCGCAATTCTGGACGTATTTCATGACGATGGGTGAAAAGAAGTCTAGGGAAATCCGGCTGTTTGAACGTTATGTTGGCCGCACACTAGCAGCGTCTGACATCTCCTAATCACGCACACACGCTGCTATGCGGCCGCAGCGCACTCTGTACGTCAGTACCAGCGGTTTAACGTTCTCGAAAAAATGCGTTCATTTTCCACTTGCGTTGCGCGGCCGGACTTTTGTGCGACCGTACTTCGTATATTGGCTGTCATTGCCCGTCATCTGCTGCTAGTGCGGCCGTGATTATGTGCGCCAGAACGCGCGTTCGCACTGCCTCAGTCTGACCCTAGCCTTAAGTGGCAGATAAAATTTAATGTAGATAAATGCAAAGTTATGCACTTTGGAGTGAAGAACACACAAGCAACTTTTACCCTAAATGGTATAGAGTTAGGGAAATCAAAGCAGGAGAAGGATTTGGGAATAATCATAATCATAGACTTCAGACTAAGTAACAATGCACAATGTCAAACAGCAGCCGCCAAGGCCAGCAAGGTAGTGGCATGCATTAAAAGGGGAATTCACTCTCAAGATGAAAACATAATTTTGCCTCTTTATAAATCAATGGTAAGACCGTACCTTGGATATGCCGTGCAATTTTGGGCACCTGTCTTAAGAAAGGATATTATAGCGCTAGAAAAAGTTCAGAGATGGCGACTAAATTAATAAGGGGGAATGGAAGGTTTAAGTTATGAGGAAAGACTAACAAGCTTAAACCGGTTTAGTTTAGAGAAACGGCGCCTTAGAGGGGACCTGATAACATTATATAAAAATATATGGGGCCATTATAAACCATTGTCTGGAAACCTATTCATTAAAAGGACTACACACAGGACACAAGGTCACCCATTTAGATTGGATGAAAGGAAATTCAGCCTAAAGCATAGGAATGGTTATTTTACAGTGAGAACAATAAAGCTGTGGAATTCTCTGTCTGTTGAGGTGGTTGGGTCACAAACTGTACAGACTTTTAAAAAACGACTGTATGACTTCCTGCAGACACAGAATATTAAGTGTTATAATATTTAGTATGTGGGTAAGCTTCTTCATCCAAGGAGATATCTGACTGCCATTCTGGTGTCAAGGAGGAATTTTTTCCCAGTGTGTTGCATATTGGCGAGCGCTTCAAACTGGGTCTTTTGCCTTCTTTTGGATCAACAGCAGTAGGTGATGTGTGAAAGGCTAAACTCGATGGGACACATGTCTTTTTTCAGCCTATGTAACAACACAGCAGCAACACCTACGTTTGGAAGGCAAGCCATGTTTTTTGTATAAATTACATGAAGTAATTCAGAAATTTAACAGCTGAAGATAAAATTGCAGTGGCTACTGAGCTCCTGGATTTGTTAAGTTTTGGGTGTAAACTGCAGTGAAATTTATAACAAATGAAACATGAAATACAGAGAACTGTAGAACCTTAATCGTGATCCAAAAACTTAAAAAAATATTTATTTTAACCCGTTAATGCCACGGGACGTGCTATGATGTCCGCGTGGCGGTCGGCCTTGAAGACGTGGGGCGCGCAGGTACGTCCCACTGACATCAATGGACCGCCTCAGCCCCTCCCTGCAGCGTGCCCGGCAGCTGCAGAGAGACGGCCTGAACTCAGGCAGTCCCCCTGCAGCCAATGACACGCATCAGCTGCGGGGGTGACACCCACCCGTCGGTAAAAGGTTAAAGTGCCACTCTACACACCCTGACCAATTTAGCTTTTCAAAGTGCCCGGGGTGTATAGAGCTCCCCCCCCCCCGAACTATTCTGTGGTAATCAATGGGTGTAGCAGGGGAGTTTCCTCCGTCCACACTTATGTCACCAGCAGATGGGATTTAGAATTTCCTGGCTGCCGGCCCCCAGATAAGTCACTAATAACTTCAGTATGGTCTACATGTTGACATCATCTAAGAACATCGGCGATGGCGAGTGGTTTGAGAGAGGCAGTCAAATGGATCAGTTTTGTGCATCATTCTGCACAGGCACTACGGAACGTGCGTATGTAAAGTGCGCAAGTCCCAAACAAAGTGCAATTTGCGGAAAGCCACACACTGAGTATAGTCACACCCGATATAATGTCAAAATACATGACTAAAGAAGGGATACAATTAACAAATCATATGAATATGGTAGGACCAACACTCTTGTGGACATGTGAAAGAAAAAAGATAAAAAACACACATTGCACAATAAATAAATGGTGTGACGGAGTTCTTGATATGCTAGTTCACTCACATGGGCCAGAGCCTGTACAATTCAAGGCTCTATATGAAGGCGTTGGGTCCCTTCAGGGATGACCCTGTCCCTCTTCATACACCCTCCGAATATAGGATGGATATCATGTGAAGATATCATGTTTTTGAAAAACAAAAAAGGACATTACATTTTTACATTGAATCCTATGGGATTCACAGGTTTAAACCGGTCGAACTGAAACACTGAAAAGAAAGTAATTTCAACGATAATTCTGTGCAGTTCGCCGTTCTGTGAATAGATGACCAATTATAGTACAATTTCGCTGCTGCCGAAGACACAGAACTGCACCATATTTCGCTGTCAATACTCCAGTATTGGGCCAATTGACAGTTTACTAAATAGATGAACTGCCCCGAAATTGCATCGAACAATGGTGCAATTCGATGGCAAGTTCAGTGCTTAGTGAATAGACACTTATGTATTTCCCAATAGTAAAATGCCTTTGAATATGTTGGAACTATATATGGGATAAAGTAAATTTGATTGTTAAACAATAAGTCAGTGACTTCCTACTCATTTTCCTTCAGACTATAAGCTTATATAAATTCTATACTCTAACCAAATATACACATTAATGCTACCAATGGGAGATACTTCAAGCAAAGATCTAAAGCTGCAACTGTAAAATTGACAATGGTTTACATTGTAAATATCCATTTTTTTATAACTTTCTATTATAAATACCCCCCCCCCCCAATCCTCTAATGTTGCAGTCATTAGTCTCCAATATTCTATTCTTCACTTTCTCTTTTGTATATGGTTTTCTTTCTGTTTTGTTCATGGTGGTTGTTTTCTGTCTTTTATTCTTTTCGCTGACATTTAGAGCAGACTCGGAAACACCGAAAAATTTATTTAAAAAATGTCAGCAAAAAAGAAATGCCAATTTTACAATGTCACCATTCATTATAGCAACGACGTCATGTCACTTCTTGGAAAACAAGGCTGCAGACGCATATAAAAGAACAAGGGTGCAGAAGATGCTGTATTGATACAGGGTACAAATGTACACACCACATTGTAGATTTTGGTGAGACTTAGAATTAATGTAGGTTTTGGTTGCAGGAAGGATTCTGTTAAAAGGTACAAGTATTTATAAAGCATCAACAAGTTCCGTAGCGCTGTACAATGGGAGAGACAGAATAACAAATATACATACACAAAACACGCACAGAACAGTAGGAGAGAGGAAAGCGCTCAAGAGCTTACAATCTAAGAGAGAGGGGTGACACATTAGGTTCGGGTAAATAGAGGACCTGAAGAAGTGCATGTGTGCTGTGTGGGAAGATGGAGCAAGAAATGAACAATGGAGGAATCATGGAGTGAGCTGATAAGCATCTCTAAAGTAATGTGTTTTCAGAGACTTCTTGAAGGACTGGAGAGACGGGGAGAGTCTAATGTTGCGGGGGAGCGAGTTTCATAGAAAGGGGGCAGCTCGGGAGAAGTCTTGAAGACGAGAGTTGGGGGTGTGGGTTCGTGGAACTGATAACATCAGATCATTGGCAGAGAAGAGAGGTTGGGACGGGATATACTTGCTAATAAGGGAGGAAATCGATAACCCAGTCACCTTTACCCTGGCTGACATTTATGGATATTACAAACCGCATCCCGAAAGAAGGTTCCTCCTACACCCTAATCTTTCACAACCTAAACCATCCAAATTTTGGCCACAACCTTTAGCAGACTCCAAACACCCAAGTAAATCAGCAAATTACAATGTTCTGTAGAAATGTGGGAAGAGTGTCCTAATTAGGCACCGTTCTACAGTATATGGACGGTGTGTGCTGCTACTCTCCAGAGATAGTGGGGGCAATGCACTGTTATCGTCTGGTAGAATTTGCAGAAATAGACCTCAATCTCTATTTCTGCAAATTACAATGTTCTGTGGCTCTTGGTTTTGCTCCTGTATCACCTGAAATACATAGTTTCTTCAATTTGTTGTAGTTTCTGTGAGAACACACAGCCGCTACAGTCACACAAATTGCATTTCTCTGGATGGGAACTAGAATTATTGCCAAATTTTAGCATGGGTATTGAAATATTGTCAAGATCATTTTTTTGTTGAACTGGGTGGTGCAGCCACTTTCTTGCACCTAAAACGGTATCTCTAAGGCTAGGGTCAGACTAACGCATTTTTCGCGTTGTCCGTGAAAAAGTGCGTTGAACGAATGGACGTATTTTTTCACGGAATACGCGATAGCTGTCATACGATGCGCATTTTCGTCCATGATTTTGTACGGATCATCAATAAAACCCATTTTGCGTCTGGACGTTATGTTGGCCGGACATTAGCAGCGTCGGACGTCTCCCAATCAAGCAAACACGCCGCTAGCGGACGCAGCGCACTCTGTACGTCCGTACTAGCGGTTTGACGTTCTCGAAAAAATGCGTTCGTTTGCCACCTGCGTTGCGCAGCCGGACCTTCGTGCGGCCATTCTTCGTATGTTCCCCGGCATTGGATGTCATTTGCTGCTAGCACGGCCGTGATTTAGTGCGGATAAACGCATGTTAATACTGCGTTAGTCTGACCTTAGCCTTAGATCAGTGCTTCCCAACCGCAGTCCTCAAATTCCCCTAACAGGTCGAGTTTACCAGATATCTGAAGCACAGCACAGGTGATCTGATTTACTGTTCAGTGATTGCAGGATTCAGTCTGCATTTCCCCAAAGTAATCCTTAAAACCGGGTCTGTTGGGGGTAATTGAGGACCGCGGTTGGGAACCACCGTTTTAGATTGTAATCTCTTGAGTTCTCTTCCCTCATTCTCTGTAATGAAACATCTGTTAATTTTAGGTTTGTTTCATCCTACCTATTGTACAGTGCTACGGTATATGTAGATGCTTTATAAAAGAATTGTAATTGCAGATCGTTGTCATTGGCTGTACGAACACAGAAGTACTGCCGCCATATGACTATTGGATTATGGAACATAACATTCATGCTCAGTTCCTGGTACTGATGCCTACTCAGTGATTTATAAAAGCCAGTTCTATCTTGGATCTAAACCCAACACTACCTCAGAAGGATCCCAAGCCATGGTACAATGGCACATCGATTTTCCCTTTACGACCGCAGAAATAGCTTTCCTTGGTGTGTTCTCAAATACCGAAGAGACTTTATCTTTTGGATTATGAGGATGTTCAAGGTCTCAAACACTACTCCTGTAAAGCCTTCCCATTTACATTAGGTGTTGTGGTGCTTTCAAATCACAGCCTAAAATTTCTGCTGGGGATTATGCGTGTGTGCCCTGAGATTTACGTCTAACACCACATCTCAGAAGAAAGTACCATTCTGCATTTTCACAAATATCGAAGAATGTGCCGTCTACGTCTCTCCTAAACACAAAATAAGGACTTAAAGAATGGTATAGCTAGCCCAAACACTACCACATTCAATAAAGAGGACCTCTCATATTGGAGTGCCATGCCAAACTACCGTAGATGGAGTATAGCACGACCCGAATATAACGTGATGGAGAGAGATTTATTATTATTGAAATGACAGAATACTCAAGACTCGAATATAACGCGAGGATCAAAATTTGACTGTACCGGTAAACAATTAAGATCCTTCCAGGTTCTCTTCACACAGTCAGGCTCCCCCTCAGGCCAGGGTGTTCTGCTCTAGAATGATTGCAGTTGTTACTAAGTATGAAGCCGCCGGCCACCCATCTTTACTAGCAATTAGATGGCCGGCGGAGGCGAGCAAGGTGAAAGATTGGCTTAAACTGAGCGTACCCTCTGTCCATGATGGATCCCACCTCTCCAGAATCTGGGAGTTCCTGAAGTGTTTGCAAGCATTAGGGAGCCTGCATGCACTACAGCGAAACTACTGGAACTTCCGGGAGACTTGGGATAGAGAGCAAGTCAATTCTTTTTTTTTTTTTTTTTTTTTTTTTTTTTTTACACGCGATGCAGATTTCTCGACAATAACGCGAACCCTTCAATTTTATGGTAAATTTTTGGCACCAAACTCTAGCGGTATACTCGATTATCTACAGTACTCAAAATGAAACATAGCTTCTGGCTGGTAAGGTTGGCAGGAATAAGCTTCAGGTACAACGGCTAAGACCATTTCTAGATCTGTTATTGTTGGTGATCCAACATCAAGTTGACACATTTCCAAATGTACTGCATGAAGAGAAGGATCCAGTCCTCCTTGGGTACATAATGACAGCCGGATTTCCCCTTGGATCAACAATCAACTATAATGTTCTTCAAATATTCTACTTGTCTGTAAAACAGGGGTGCTCAATCTTGGCCCCCCAGATGTTTTAGAATTACATCTCGCACAAGGTTCTGTCAACCTGATGAGTGACTGAGGAGCACAGTATATGTAATTCCAAAAACACGTGGGGCCCCATTACATTCTTCATGCAAAAATGCATGGTAAACACGTGAATTTTTGTGCGAATCTTTAAACGTTAACGCGCATAAATCAACGCTGGTATTACAATCCTCGTGCATTTTTTCATCCGTCAAAAAATAACGTGTGTTTTACGCACGTGCAAAAACGCACGCGCAGCAACGTTGCGCACAGAAATCAGTGTGCGGACTGTTTTTTCACGCGATTCAGCCAATCAGAATTAAGAACCACAAATTGTCTCACGTTAAGTTTTTGCGCCTGTCAAAGTCAATCTGCGTATATATGCTGCATCAATAAAAAAACACGCACAACTTCTCAAATTTATTGGTTTGGTATGTGTAACTATACTTTGCTGCGTATTTTTTTTTGGGCTGGTGTATTTGGTTTCGGCCAGGTTGATAGAATTTGCCATTAACACCAGCTTTTAGGAGTTGCTAAAATCAGGCTGTGCGTTACAAACTGCGCATAGATTGTAATACCATCCGCATACCAGCGCACAAACGCATTTGCGCTCACAATGTTAAGTATAGGACGCGCAAAGTACAGTAAGTTCGCGCAGGTTCACCCGCGGTAGACGTATATGCGCGTTTGTTGCGCTGCGATTGTAATACGACACTCTGCGCAAAGGGTTTTGCCCCTCGCGTTAATGCGTTTTTGCGCGGGCGCAAACGTATGCTTGAAGAATGTAATAGGGCCCGTGAAGGGTCACGGCTGAGCACCCCTGCTATACCTACTTCAATATTTTTTTGAGTTTTGCAAAAACAATGGCTGCACCAGTGTCGAACCAAAAGGATGAACATTATATTTACATCTACCTACAAACCATCTTGTTAAATCATTCCTACTTTCCATCACATTGCGATTCTAACACAGTTTTAGTGAAAGGGATGCATTTGAAAGGCACGCTATCCATCCATGTGTTGGCAGTGAAGAAAGCCAGATTGCCTGGTGGGACGGTAACAATACATATCACTAAGCAGGCTGATCTAACGCTTTCTGACATCCTACCACTCTGCCCCACATTATTTAGTGACAATGTAACCCTGTGTGAATGCTTTTATCGATCTTTATCTGTATATATGGGTCAAAGGCATTAAATTTCATCCGCTGCACACAGTTACAATACACTGAATAGTATCTACCTTGTAATATTTGCCGTTGAGTATGTTGGCCTAATATTTTGCCACGTGATTCTGAAAGATGTCACCTTATATAAGGAGTCAGAAACAATGACCCTCCATGTGTTTTGGAACTACAATTCCCATGAAACTTGGCCAACCTTATGAGTGACTGAGCATCAAGGGAGATGTAGTTCCAAAACATCTGGAGGGCCAAGGTTGCCGACCCTTGCCCTACATCACATTGTAAAAAAATACCACATGCTGACCTGTGTAA
Organism: Leptobrachium leishanense; assembly: GCA_009667805.1. Taxonomy (NCBI): domain Eukaryota; kingdom Metazoa; phylum Chordata; class Amphibia; order Anura; family Megophryidae; genus Leptobrachium; species Leptobrachium leishanense. The sequence continues at coordinate 285,776,446 of CM019063.1, forward strand.
TATAGATCGATTATCTATAGCTACGTATAAAAAAAACACACGCCAGGTGACAAAGCACTGCAATGAAACCCACGCTGATGTGACATTGGCTTCATGTGTATCAATGTGTCAGAAGAAACAGATTGAATTCTAAAGAAATATAATGTATTAAAAATATAACAGATTTAACATACAGGTGATACAGCCACTACCTTTCTATAGGTCAAGGGTCACAACCTTGGCCCCCCAGATGTTTCAGAACTACATCTCCCATGATGCTCAGTTACTTGTCGGATGGCAGACCCTCATGGGATACGTAGTTCCAAAACATCTGGAGGGCCAAGGTTGCCGTTCCGTGCCATACGCCGACCCTTTACCTAGATGTTGTGACAATACTGACACACCGTACCCACCTGCAGGTGTAACTCAGATTCCTCCGGATGCTTCTCTTAAAGAAACTCTTGCAGCCCTCGCAGGTAAAGACTCCATAATGCTTCCCGCTGGACTTATCTCCACACACAACGCAGTCCACTTGAATCCCAGGGCGTTCTTCGTCCCCTTGTTCAGGATCACTCATCCCTCCCTGAGGTGAGGCTTCTTCTTCCTCTGAATTCCTGGGGTACCCTTTCCCCATACCATTCGTGTCACCGTTTGGGTCTCCCCAGCCCCCAGACACCATGGCCATACCAGCTCAATAAAAAAATAAAAATAAAAGGATACTAAATAAAATTCTCTAAGTGCTAGAAAAATAAAAAAGATAAAGAATATCCCGCGCTCTCCCGCTTATATATATATATTATATATATATATATGTGTGCCTTGGAGGTTAAAAAGAACAGAGGTCTACCGAGTTAACGTCAAGTCTGTAGACGACAGGAGAAAAAAAAATTGGGAGGAAAGGTTTTAACTGGAAATAGAAACAATATAGTGTTTGTGTATAAACAATCCCTCCCGGGTAGATAAAGCCAAAAGTTAAGGGCTTTTTGGACAAGACCGGGGATGCGTTAACGCGTTTCACTCACCGCATGAAAAGGAATAAAAAGGAAATGAGTTAATTTTAAGAAATGAGTATTTGTAAAAAAAAAAAAAATATTAAAAAAAGGCAATTTAGCCAAAGCTGATGTGTTGTTTAGTGCATGAATTCCTGGCGAGACTGAGGTTGGGAGAGTCAAGGAGGTCAGGGATGTGTCAGGTCCTGTGCCCTTCCCCTCTTGGACTTCCTGGGTTACAGAACAGGTCAGACCGGTTCTGTTGGAGCTCAGGGGATGGAGGAGAATTGAGCAGCCTGAGGGGTGTTGAGGGGAAGGAGGGTTCAGCTGAATGGCAGCAGCACAGGCTGGAAAGTAAATAATGCTCACAGGCTGGCAGGAGGTGAGGGCTGGAGATCACCAGGCTGGAGCAGAGACCATGGGGACACTGCTCTCTGACTTGAGAAGGATGGGGGGCTGTGGGGCAAGCTGGGCCAGCTCTGCTGGTATGTGGCGGATTCTGTGGGGGGATGGAGTTAGTATATGGAGTTCAGTAAAGTGCTGGGAGTTGTAGATGTAGTGGGTGAGAGCAACACACAGGGGGTGTGCGGGAATTATTAATGTCTGCCTGTGCTGTGGGGTAGGGGCCGTATGCCCTATGCAGTGTGCGGGGCTGGCTGGAGGGGGCTCCCAAGGCTGGGAAGCCGGGCTTTCTATGGGATTGCAGGCGGGGTGGGTGAGGATGTGGCGGCTGCTCCGCGGGGACGATATACAGCTCGGGCGCCTGCGGTGAACCCCGGATCGGCTGTGTCTGAGCCCCCCCTGCTGGGGCGCGGTTACCCAGAGGATGCCCTGCGTGCTCGCCCCATGCCCGGTGCCCGGTCCGGAGTGCGGCCGATGGGAGCGGAGAGGGCGGAGAGCCCGTGCTCCTCCTACCCTGTGACACCCAGAGAGGAGGGCCCTAACCAGGGGGAGGAGGGGGCCACCAGCTCTGCCCGGGGATATAGGGGAGAGGTGACCGGCCTGGGCACTGCCGCCATGACAAGCCTGCCACACACTATGGCGCTGGAGACTTGCCAGCTGCACTGACGCACAGCCTCCTCTGCTCAATAACCCGGGCCATAACTTTGACTGAAAGCCTGGGGGAAGCCAGAGGCATCACCAGCTCCCTCCTGTATATCCCACACATGGCACTGCCCAGCTGCCCACTACAGCCATTACATGCCCCACTGCTCATTCTTACCTCTGCTCTTTCATGTCCTCGGGTTCATATACTTCTTCTGCCATTAGATACAGCCTGATTTATATATGAAAATATTTACCTCCCTCCTTTTTTTTTCCCCTGTAAATATTTCCATTAGCTTTTTATGCCATTGTTTTATACATGAAAAATATTTCCTTCCACCCCTGTTTTTTGCCTGTAAAAATTTTTATTTGGCAGCATCTGTCCAATGATTTTATTTTGTCTTTAACTTTTGGTGTAAATACTCCCGATTTGTCCATCGTCGCGCTTCTTCTCCTCGTCAGCTCACAGCTTCCAAAATGAGGTAAACCCCTGCAGCTTTACACAGTTTACATACCTGCGCAACTTGCGCATCGCTCAGAAATTGCGTACTATCGTACGCAAGGTCCATACCGCCTGCGCAGAAAGATGGATTGGTACTGCATGCAAATATGCAGGACCCAAAATGACTCCTGTCTTGGAGAGCACTCACTGCTGTGAGCGCTCAGAAACAAAATGATGATGTCACACAGCATGCTGACATCATCAGTCCCCTAATAGAGGCAGTCAGCTTTGCGCTCTCCAAATACATGGTCCCATATCCACAGGAGTTGCAGCTCCAATAGCCTTTATGTTAATCTTGCCAGGCTTCCACTGGCATTGCATCCTGTCCTGCTTACCACCCCGGCCTGCCATCATAAATCTTGGGGCCCCATACTGAACCACCAGATGGGGCTCCCTCAGTAATGAATCAGAGTGATCAGACACCAACAAGTTTCCCAATATTCCATTGAGCAAATTCTGGGTGACATGGATCTCTGTGTCACATAGACAAGCTGCATGGGTTTTGGCAAGGATTGGGGCCCCCTGGAGCCACAGGGCCCCTGAACATGTCATGGGCTGTCACCACCTGATTGCGGCCCTGTTACCATCGGAATGGCATGCCCTCTTGCTGCACAGCTAACCACTGGCAACGTATATTACTTCTCCATCTCGCCAGCGGCATTGCATTCCCCACTGCTGCCTGGCTCATACACAATATGGAGGTCACTAGGGCCTGTACTGGCACTTCAAGTGTCAGCAGTCGTGTGTTATAGCCCAAGGGTGTAGTAGACTTGTGCAATTTTGGTTTGGACCGAACACAATTTCGATTCCGCATCATCGAATCAAATGTATTTATTTTCTGAATCCAGATACAATACAAATATAATTGATTCAGATGATTAAAAAAATTACTTTCAAAATGCCAATCCCTAATTGTAAAACAAGCAAAAATATTAACTGTAACACTGATAGTAACCCTAACTTGGGGTATAAGGGGGGAGTATAGAGGAAGTACACAGGAAAAATAATATTTGTGCCTCTGAATTTTCTAAATTGATCCAATATTGGATCAGTCCTAATATTTTTGGATCGGACCAAACAGGAAAATTTCCAAGTCTGAAATATTTGGATTCAGAAATGAGACGGGTTGCCGCTATTCAGGAAGAGTAGATCCGCAGTTAACTCCCTCCTCGCCTTGGAGAGCTGCGTGGTAGAGGGACAGTCGAAGCATCAGCCCGGATACGGCGAAGGCAGCTGCTCGGAATACGCCGATCTGCTGTCTGAAGTCAGTAAAGCCGCTACTCCGAGCACATCGATCCGCTTCTCGCCTCTGCCTGGATCCAAGGATACCGAGACTCAGTGAAAATAGCCCCTTATCCCCCCCCCAGTCACTTGCCGAGGCAGAGTGTAGTTTGAAGGAAAATCCGTGTTATTGCGGGGAAATACATGGTACTTTTATACAGACTGTCCCCATTGTTCTCCCTCCTGCCCTCCCCCAGACATCCCAGCGCCAGGTTACCACTGCCCCAAGCCATAGCCCAATTTCTATCTGTATAATGGCTTTGCCACTACCCCGAGACATAGTCCAGCTTTTGATGTCACACTGTCTGCCCCGCCTCATCCCAGTTTTCCTGGATGGCTCGTCGGATGCTTCAGCTCAGGGTCCCTCAGGCAGCCCGATCTCCCGAATTTCGTTCTCTGAGTTATTTGGGGGTGATCCTTGTAGAGCGGCGGCACAACATGGGTATTGCTGTATAGCTCTGGTTCCCGAGCTATTCCTGCCAAAGAAGAGCCCTGATCCATGCATGGGCAAACGAGTGGGGAGCTATAAAAGTCCAGCAGCTGTTGTAATGTACCAGGGCAGCAGAACGGCCGCGCTCCCCGCAGGAGGAGGAAGAGGCTGGATAATGGGGTTTTCGATAGAGCTCCCCATAGCAGGCTCCTGTTTTTAGGGACTCACTGAGCATAAAGCGCCCTCGTGGAGTGTATAGTGGCTGGAGTGCTCAGGGTTAAAGTCTGGCAGATAATTGCCAGGTCTCACTGTGGCTCCATGCGAAAGAAAACACAATCAGAGGTATAGGTTTACTTTAATGGCCAATAAAGGGTAAGCCCACCTGCCATGTCACGGCACCTCTCGGTCAGGTCGGTCCTACCTAATGAAACCAAGAGCTGTTTTCTAAGCAACCACATATCCTCATGCCGCTTAACAGCTAAGAGGCAAACTGATGGGTTTATATTTATACCCTCACCAGGAACAATTCTACTTTGGGATTAAAAAGGAAACACAGAAAAGGCAGCAGCATAAATGACCTGGCTGGGGATACAACAAAATATACATATATGCAGAAAAATGGTTTTGCGCCTATTCCCAACCAGGGTGTCTTCATAGACCAAAAGTATCCAGTCCACTTCATGTATAAAACATAACAAGAAAAAAGGTTGTCATTTGTGCTTATCGCCGTAGCTCCATGCGAAACAAGACACAATCATAAATTTTGGTTTACTTGAATGGCCATTCTTTCTTTTCTCTGCTCTCTGTGACCCTTTCCTCTGTCATTTTCTTGCTTTCCTCTGCCCTCTATGCCCCTTTCCTCTGCCCCTTTCTTTCCTCTGCCCTCTTTGCCCCTTTCCTCTGCGCTTTTGCCCATGTGCCCCTTGCCTCTGCTCTAGGTGCCCCTTTCCTCTGCCCTCTGTGCACCTTTCCTCTTTGCCTGTACCCCTTTCCTCTGTGCCTCTGCCCTCCGTGCCCCATTCCTCTGTGCCGCTGCGCCCCTTTCCTCTGTGTCTCTGCCCTGTGTCCCTTTCCTCTATGCTTCTGCCCTCTGTGTCCCTATCATCCTTTCTTTCCTGTGCCTCTTCTTTCCTCTGCCCTTTCTGCCTTTCTTTCCTCTGCATCTTTGCCCTTTGCCCCTCTTTCATCTGCCTCTTTCTTTCCTCTGCCTCTTTCTTCTGTGCCTCTTTCTCTTCTTTCTTTCATCTGCCTCTTCATTTTTCTGTAACGCTTCCTTCATCGTGTTTCCCCCTCGCATCATTGGGTGGCGCCAACGTCACCAGAAGACACCCACCTTATGTGCTGTTAGTGGGAATCCGCGAGTCACCACTCCCGACAACGCGAGCCACTCGAGCCACACAATGAGAATCTGCACTAAACTATAATCCAAAAGACATTAATAGTGCAACTTTTTTGTTCAGTTTATAATTTTGAGAAGCCTCAACGTTCTCAGCACTGCAGTAGCAGCAATTTTATCCAGTATTTGCAAAGCCATCAAACACTAGTGTTTAGTGGATAACCCCAATGTGTATTTACATAGTGAAATATCTGCTTTAAAACTTTAGTGAATGAAGAATGTTTTTGCCAAATTAAAGGACATTCTCTTTATTTGCCTGCCAACACACTAATGACCTCAGATTAGTTATCTCAGCAATGCATCCCTGTTCATGTCTGACCTTCACTTCTCCGCCAGTTCTCCTGACTTCACCCTTTAGTGAATAGACTTGTCAGATTGTGTCTGTGTTGGGGATTATTTCCGCCCTAGTCGCACAGTAACATCACATTCAATAAAGACTGTTATTTTCACACAAGGCTCTAAATGGCTATTAAGTTTTAATTAACAACTGATTTTAGACTGCTGTGTAAGATAGCAAGGTAGTCTTATATATATATATATATCTCAATCGTGATCATATCATGTTCATATCTTGTGTATACAGTACTGTGCAAATGTTTTAGGCAGGTGTGAAAAAATGCTGTAAACAAAGAATGCTTTCAGAAATATAAATAATGATTGTTTATATTTGTCAATTTTCAACATGCAAAGTGAGCGAACAAAAGAAAAATCTAAATCAAATCAATATTTGGTGTTACTACCTTTTGCTGTCAAACCAGCATCAATTCTCATAGGTACACTTGCACAAAGTCAGGGATTTTGTAGGATTATAGTCAGGTGTATGATCAACCAATTATACCAAACAGGTGCTAATGATCATTAATGTCACACGTAGGTTGGAACCCAGTCATGAACTGAAACAGAAACAGCTGTGTAGGAGGCTTAAAACTGGGTGAGGAACAGCCAAACTCTGCTACCAAGGTGAGGTTGTGAAAGACAGTTTCGTGTCATGGCAAGATTTAGCACAGCAACAAGACACAAGGTAGTTATACTGCATCAACAAGGTCTCTCCCAGACAAAGATTTCAAAGCAGACTGGGGTTTCAAGATGGGCTGTTCAAACTTAGTGCAGCAGATGAAAGACACATCAAGCTTATTGCCCTTCGAAATTGGAAGATGTCCAGCAGTGCCATCAGCTCAGAACTGACAGAAACCAGGTACACCCATCTACTGTCCGGAGAAGTCTGGCCAGAAGTGGTCTTCATGGAAGAGTTGCAGCCAAAAAGCCATACCTCCGACGTGGGAACAAGGACAAGCGACTAAAGTATGCAGGAAAACATAGGAACTGGGGTGCAGAGCAATGGCAGCAGGTGCTCTGGACTGATGAGTCAAAATTTGAAATATTTGGCTGTAGCAGAAGGCAGTTTGTTCGTCGAAGGGCTGGGGAGCGGTACTATAATGAGTGTCTGCAGGCAACAGTGAAGCATGGTGGAGGTTCCTTGAACGTTTGGGGCTGCATTTCTGCAAATGGAGTTGGAGATTTGGTCTTAATGTTGTTCTCAATGCTGAGAAATAGAGGCAGATACTTATCCATCATGCATTACCATCAAGGAGGCGTATGATTGGCCCCAAATTTTTTCTGCAGCAGGACAACGATCCCAAACATACAGCCAAAAGTCATTAAGCACTATCTTCAGCCTAAAGAAGAACAAGAAGTACTGGAAGTGATGGAATGGCCCCCACAGAGCCCTGATCTCAACATCATCGAGTGTGTCTGGGATTACATGAAGAGACAGAAGGTGGTTAGTTCTCCAAGATGTTTGGAACAACCTACCAGCCGAATTCCTTCAAAAACTGTGTGCAAGTGTACCTAGACGAACTGCTGCTGTTTTGAAGGCAAAGGGTGGTCACACCAAATATTGATTTGATTTAGATTTCTCTTTTGTTCATTCACTGCATTTTGTTGATTTATGAACATAAATGTGTAACACTTCCATTTGTGAAAGCATTCTTTGTTTACAACATTTTTTCACACCTGCCTAAAACATATGCACAGTACTGTAGGTCTGAAAACTCTGCTCATAAACCTAGAGAGGGCAGTAAAGCACGCCGCAGGGTAGTAGGATATTACTGCCCTGATACACACGCTATCCAGATGCTAGGATTTCCCAAAGGCCCATCCTGGATTTATGCAGACACAAAAGGCAGGATTTGGATACTCTGGCTGGAAGGCTTTTCTCTATCTCTGGGCAGTGGATTGTTAGCGATACTGCAGTATTGTTCAAAGCACCTGGGTCGTGGTCAGGATTAGTTAGACGTCCTTTTTTAATGCTGCTATCAAATACTGCAAGCTCTGGTTCTGGATCTGAATGCATCCACATTCCTACTCCATCAGAGGTGCTTGCTTCTCTTCCACAGGAAAAAGACAGTCTACAGCTCTCCTGCTGAATACAGAAATGACTGCATTCAATAAGCGTCAATTTGCCGGAGATGCTTTTTTTCCTACCTCGTATACAGAGCTGTGGAATATGTTGGTGCTTTTAAATAATTGACTTAGATTTTAAAGCCTGAAATCCTCTGCTGGGGGAAGTCCAGGATATAAAGGCTGCGTTGAATATTGCATCGTCACCTGTTGTGTGTTACCACGTGTGGCGCTGAGTGATAATTAACCTCCCTGGCGGTCTAATTTTTTCAAAATTTTGTGTCTAAAAGCGTCTCAATTTTTTTTAAAATGAAACGTGTTTTTGTACATAGTTAGCCTGTAATAATTAGGAATCACGCACTGAAATCCATGCAATCAAGAGTTCTTACTGGTAAAATCCTTTATAAATAAATTAATTAATTTAAAAAAAAAGTAAATACACTGAGTCCGATAAAGTTTGAAACACGACATAATAATTTATTATCCCAAAAATAATTATCCAAAATAATGCAAATAAATGATATTCAATAAAATACAACAAAAAACACTGAAATCTGTCTGAGAACAAGGGTGAGACGAGGTATGGTCTATTTCTTATCCTGTACTGCCACCTAGTGGCCCTTCATAAACTTTGCCATTTGTATTCAGTGAGTATTATGAATAAAATTTGCTGCAGTCCAGCCCCCCTGCATCATGTGACTCGCAGGGAGCCTTCCAGGAAGCAGCTCGCCGCGAGGGAGCCAGGAGGAGGTGAGTATGCATCCAGCCCGAGTGTGGTTCGGGGTTACCGTTCGTGGTAGTGAAATTTAACCCCGAGTCACACTCGGGAATACCGCCAGGGAGGTTAATGACAACTGTATGTGCAAGAGTGTCGTCCATATATACAGGTGGATCCCAAAGTGCTGGGCCTCGAGACAAGGATACTATTCATCCTCTCACACTAAAGTGCGGAGTATTCTGTAAGAGAAATGCACTTTATTATTATCACCATTTATACAGCGCAAACAGTTTCTGCAGGGCTTTACAGTAACCAAAGGGAACAAGGTGTAGAGGGCCCTGCTCATAGGAGCTTACAGTCTAGAGGGATTGGGGTTGAGGAAGACCAGGAGAGTATTACTGTACTGGATGTCAGGATCATTAGTGCCAGCGGTACAGGAATGGTGGGGCAATAGAATTGGCTTCAATCATGTCTGAGTAGGTGAGCAGAGAGATGAGTTGCATCAGTGATGTGATATGCTAATCTTTAAAGTTGTTACATGTTGCCCTTATGTCTCTGCGATTGACATTCCTTAGACCACATGGCAGAAAGGCATGTGTGTGACGCTTCAGTCCTTTTCACAAGGAAATGTCATTATTTTCCACACAATCTTTATCTGATAATATTAATAATATCATTTATATAGTACCAACAGTTTCTGCAGAGCTTTTTAATAACTAATAGGGAGTGAGACAAAATCACAAACCTAGGAAGTCTATTCCATTGTGGTCCTTGTTAGTCTTAATTTTGTTTAATTTAACCACTTGGCTGTGAACGATACACTGAGGTTGTCCTTCGCTGTCCCGCTAGGGTGCAGAGGACAGGCTTAGCGCGTCATCGCAGTCCTGCACCGATCTGGCACTGATCGTGGACCTCTCCTGAAGGGAACTGACCTCTTGGATGTCAGCCCTGCTTCTGGGATCTCCCCCCCGCCCACTGACGTCTTTGCGTTTATTTATTTATAAAAGATTTTACCAGGAAGGATACATTGAGATTTCTCTCGTTTTCAAGTATGTCCTGGGTTCAAGAACATTGAATTGTTACAGTTGTTACAGAAATACAAAGTTACAGTTACAAGTACTTATACAGCGCCATCAGATTCCGTAGTGCTTTACAATGGGGAAGCACAAACAGCAGACTTACATGATACAAGAGGAAATATAACCCTGGGCGCAATGATGTCAGAAAGGGGCTTCAACTCCCCAGCAAGGAATTCCCTTTGAACCCTTGTATCTCCTGAAACATCATAGGTAGAGGGTCATGTAAGAGTATCATTGGAAAGGCCAGGGCAACATTACCAAGTTAAGTGTAAAAATTTAGAAAAAAATTCTAATGAAGCACTATTGTTCAATTTTCAATTATATTGTTAACAATGATGCTGCACTAACTCATCTCATTTCCCACAATGCCAACAAGTTTGAAGGTGATGGCACAAGGCATTATTTTGCATTGGTTCATCGAAAACCTAAATCAGCACTCTGCAGCAAGGAACTACGGAAGCCCTTGGCTCAGCAGGGAATGGGTTAAGTAGTAAATAACTCTCTGAACTGACATCTGAAGATGGGCAGAATAATGATGTGCCCATAATAAGTGAGTCAACAAAAGATGTTTTGTAATTCTCTCTACCTTTCAAATGATGTATAGTTTGACACAGTATGTGCAACAATAATTATTTATTTACACACTTGAATATAGCACTGTAATGTGGGTGTTTCTGTCCATGGGCAGAATGCTCCCCCTGGAAGTCAGTATTCCGCAGAAGTACCGCTTCTGGCCCAGAACACAGGCAATAACACACAGGAGATCCTTGCAGGTTCAAACCCAAATGGAGACTGACTTTATTTTCACTTTACCATTTGAAAAACACACACACAGGGGAATGTACAGAAACAATGGAAACACGCCCAGCATTGGAACAATGGTTTGGGGAGTAGCACAGGGAATATGAATCTGGTTACAACTGTTTCCACAGGGGAGGGTGATGCAAGCATGGCCAGACAAAGGAATCCAAACTCACAAAGGAAAAGCATAACACAGTATATACAGTTATATCACAGGAGACTCCACAATAAATACATAAGGGAATATTAATATAACACAGACATCTGGGAATAGGGCACACAAAACACAAACACCCTGCATCTACAACTGTAGATACAGGGTGACATTTAACAAAGGAAAGAGCAGGAAAACAATATAAAACATCAGGATCGCACCTCTCCGATACATTTCCAGGCCCATGTACTTTGTGACGTGCGTCACTTTGGACTCAAACACATTTAGCCAAAAGATTAATGTGTACCGGTTAATATATGTGTGACCTCATTATGGACATTTTATATGGCAGTAGATGCACAAATACCAGTTGGCTAAACCAAATGTGGATAATTGTGACTTAATCTCTGAGTACTGAGGGTCGGCATAGTTTGGTCTGAGGGGCAAATACAACTGAATAGCCCTTTGGCAATTGAACCAAACCATTAAGCCCCAACCCACCTCTCTTATAGTTTTAAAAAAATATTTAGTGTTTGACACAAACTACTATTACTACACTAACTCAGCTCCCCACTACCTGTCCTCCATAATCACCAAATACACCCGAGCCTGCTCCCTAAGATTAAACAATGACCTGCCCCTAGCTTCTCCCTACATCAACTCTTCCCATGATAAACTGCAGGATTTCTCAAGCACAGCCCCCATCCTCTGGAATGCTCTCCCTCGTACTGTCCGGCTTTCCCCTAGTTTCCCTTCCTTCAAACGCTCCCTTAAGACATTCCTCTTTAGGGAAGCCTACCACCCGACTCACTGATACACCTCACTGCCCCAACCAATCCATCACTCTCCCCTTGCAGTCCTCCCCTCCTGTTTCCACCCCCAACCCTTCTAGATTGTAAATTTCCACGGGAATAGGGCCTTAGTTTTCTCCATTACTGGTTTGTCAAATGTTGTTCAATGTATTGTAACCCTGTCTATACTGTGCCTATTGTACAGCGCTGTGGAATATGCCCATTAGGCTGACTGAGCCACATGGGAAATGTAGTTCCCAAACACCAGGAGCCAAGTTTGCTGAACCCTGCCCTAGCACAGTGATTCCAAACCGCAGTCCTCAAGTACCCCTAACAGACCAGGTTTTAAGGATTACCTTGGGGAAATACAGACTGAATCCTGCAATCACTGAGCAGCAAATCATATGACCTGTGCTGTGCTTCAGCTATCTGGAAGACCTGACTTCTCGGGGGTACTTGAGGACCGCGGTTGGGAACCACTACCCTAGCAGATAAAAATAAAACTACAACAAACAAACAACCCCCAAATTCAAACTAAACTGTGAAACATCCACATGAACAAATTGAAAAAAATCACATTACCCTGGTAAAGGTTACACCATGCTTGGAATGTAGTCCAGCATGTTTTGGGAACATTGTGTCCAACATGACCTCGAAAATGTCTTTGCCCCCTCAGGTAGTTCTCTTTTTCGGATGTAGTTGATATTGTAGAGACAAATTGCTGCACTGTTTATATCCTCCTGATGCCTTTTTTATGTGGTATTAAGAAGGTCACACAGAGCAGAATGGGACCAAGCCACATAGAGTAGCTTTTCTGTATTACAGAATCAATCCAGGGCATGTATGTTCTTGGGTAAAATGATGTCTGCGTGTGCGGCATGCAAAGTAGCATGCCATAGGCCAAAGCCTTGGTTAGATACCAGCAGGTGGTCAATCAGAGTGTGTTTTTTGTGCAGCTGGTTTATTTTTGAATGAATAAGGACATGTCTCTCAGGCAGCAATGCAAACAGTCTTACATTTATAAAAATGAATACGGATTTAAATTCAACACACAATGTTACAAGTCCCAACAATGATTATCGGGTACAAGCAGTGGAAAGAGCATTGAGTAGTGGTACTAACGAGGGCCTCACCAACATTGTGCTTCACCACATGATGCTCAAAAGCCAGTCATTTACCAAGACCCCCTGGAGCATGTTTTCTATTAACTAACTGTATCTGACTGGTCTATCTGAATTGTAGGGATAACTTTGATTGTGCTGTTTGTGAATATGTTTCATTCAAAACCCCAATGTTGAGCGTTACAAAACAAATAAACTCAGAATGATGTCTGCTGGAAAATGTCACATTGACATGTGGCACTTTCCTTCAATTTTTGAACGAAAGCACGTCTGCATTTTTAAAACTTTAACACATATCGTTTATTAATCTTGTTATCGATTTATTTATCTTGTTAAAAGTTGTACAGCTGACTACATCAAATGAAGGGTTACTGGTGTTTCAACGGCAAAAAAGAGGTGCACAACATTCTACAGAATATGCTATTCTAGTAAAAAAAAACGTTTTATTTAGGTTTCCCGTCCTTGTAACGTAGTAGATTCTTTGTAAAGGTGATCATTTTTTGATTTATAACTCTGGCCCTCTAGAGAAAAAGTAGACCACGCTTTAGAGGACTAAGTCACCCTATGTAGAGATAGGCGTCCCAATTTACCTTGCACAACCTCAATTTAAAGACATACAGTAGTTTTTCTGAATTCTTTGCATGCTTGCTATTAAAAAGCTCTAGATGCTGAGGGAATTAAAATATGGGTTGTAAAAAAAAATTATTTCTAGAAACTGAGGAAACAGGTGTGTCAAATGAGGGGTTGCTAGTATTTTTTTTTTTTTGAGAAAGTATTTTACCAGGAAGGATACCTTGAGATTTCTCTAGTTTTCAAGTATGTCCTGGGTGTCGAGTATGTACCATTAGGCCCGTGTCAGGCGAACGCAGTGATCACGTCCGTGTTGCTGCACAGTTTAACATCCGTCGAAGCATAGAATTCTGATCAATAGAGACCCACACACTAAGTGCGTCCACACCGAACTGCTCACGCACAACGCACGTGGCAAACGGATGCAAAATGGCTTTTCATATCCTGTACCAATTTCTATCATTTTTCATATTAATTTTATTTCCCATGATTCCCTTTTTTGTTCTACGTCTGTCAAGAAAAACGAGTCGTGTGGTGTCTGCAGTATCTTCCGTCAGTACATCCGTCCGTTGTGCACGCACTCACAGCGTGCGCTCAGAATGCGCTCGTCTGACATTAGCCTTAGGTGTCTTGCCCAAGGACACTTACTGGAGAGGTGCTCTTCCCGGGATCAAACCTGTGTCTCCACGCAGAGCAGTGATGTTACCTCTACTCCACCCAGCCAGCACTATTTCCAACAGAGGAATAGAAAATGTCAATAACATCAGGATATAGCACATTGGTCACAACACATTTTTTAGGTTTCCATTCCTTGAAACATGTTAAGATCTTTTAAAACACTCTAAATTGTTATATCACTATAGAGACCCAGCCCCATAAAAATAATAAATTCCTTTTGAGTGGATTTAACCTCTTGGCTGTGGATTATGCGCCGTGCGTATCCTCCGCTTTCTGGCTAGGTGCAGAGGATGTGCTCAGTGCATCGTCGCAGCCCCTCGGTTCGCCGACAATCTGTTGCCGATTACAGAGTTCTCCAGGTGAGGGCTGACATCTTGGTTGTCAGCCCTGCCTCTGGGACCTCCCCCTGCCTACTGACAAGGGACTTCCCCCACTGCCAGGCAGGGAAATCCCTATGGTGGTGATACATGGGTCTTTGGACCACTGTATCTCCTGAACCGTAATCGCTCGCAGCTGCTGAAAATCGGGGGAATTTCTATCCAGATAAATACAGGTACAACTCAGGGGAACCCTCACTCTTGAAAAAGCTGTCTTTGAACGGCGAAACGCGTTAAGCCGGGATGCTGACCCTTTTTTTAACTGTTTAATCTCCTGGTATTTGAACTTCTGACTTTTCTGCCTTGCTACCAATTGATGGTTTCTTTTTGGTACACCTAGAGTTATGTCTCTCTATTTAGAATCATTGTCTACATCTCCCTTGTCTAACCTTACCTCTGAATGAGTATAACATATACTAGCTGGGTATTGCAGGCGGCTTGAACCGCCTAGGTTAGTCACAGGGACCCTTTTCTTCTGGTATACCTTATCTAATAATAATTTTTGCATATGAGCCTCGTCTGTCATTCTCCTTTGCAATCCACATTCACTTTTGTAGTGTTGGTTTTCCTTTTAATTGAGTAATTGTACAATAAAATGCTTTTTGATTTTATTTTCTACCTGTAATTAATGCCTGTGCTTTTCAGGCCTCCTCTCTTTTTGTTCTCATCCAATTACAATATACAAACACCTCAAAAAGCTTGAATATCTGATGTCCGCCAAGGAGATTGAGACCAAGACAGGCCTGATGGACCTTGTTTTTTCCACATTTTAATTTCCATATTACCAATAAACCCAATAGCAAAAATGGAAAAGCTGATGAGATGTCCAGGTTTCACAAACATGTACTAATCCATGAACATATTAAAGACACCATATTACACAAACAGCTCTTCCTAGCCATTACAAATACACTACTTTACTACATCTGTCCAGACAACCCTTCTATGACACCCTATGAATGCACAGGCGTATGTTACCCACTCAACCAAATCTATGTCCCAGAAAATCTTCACATGGAACAACTACAGACGTTACATGACTCCCCATTGGCGGGTCATCCAGGTGTCAGGAATCACTCTTAGCTCAAGTGCAAGCTGCTTTGGTGGTCCTCCCAGTCATTTAATATGAAAACATGTCACCACCTGAAAACCATGACACGGGTCTCTGCTGACAGGAATCCACAGACTTTATTATGGAACTGCTGCAATCCAATAGATATGACACCATTATGGCGTTACTCAATGGACTAACAAATATGGCCCACTTCCCAGTAAAGGGACTACCCTCAGCAGTTTCCAATGCAACTCTCTTGCAAAAGGAAATCTTCTGCCTGCAGTGTGGTGTACAAACTATCTTGTCCAGTAGAGGGTCCCAATTCACATGTTGTTTCTGGATGGATCTCCATAAAGCTCTCCAGATCCAAATCAAAATGTGCACATCCTACCAGCCACACACTAATGGACAAGCTGAATGCACCAATCGGTGACCCTGGAGAAATACAAGTTGAATGGGTAGACTTCCTCTGCATAGCTGAATTTATTAATAATTCTGACTACCATAATGCCACCCATAAAACGCCTTTTCCCTGACCTATGTCTTCCATCCCTCTAGCCTGCCAGATCTTCCTGATTTCCACTCCCTGCGCAGATGAAACATCATGTTCCCTTTGACAGAGTCTGGACTGAACAATTGCAATTTTAGTGATATGCACGCATACTACAAAGATTACACTAGCAGACGCCGTTCCTTTTGCTCCCTCAAATTCAGTAGGCTAGAAGGTCTGGCTTTCCACCAAATACCTGAATCTACAGGGTCCTTCAGAACAGCTCTGGATTCATCATACCCTTTCCTGTGCTATGACTGCGCTTTTTGGTCCCACTGCGGTCTGCCTGCTACCTGGAGTTGCCAACCCAATACAAAGCCATCCTGTTTTCCATGTCTCCAGTGTGAAGCCCTTCTGACTTGACCGTTACTCCAGTGTATTTTGAATTTTTGATGGTGCAGGGAGCACAAGGAGTACCTAATTCAATGGAAAGGTTAGGGACCAGATGCGCGCACCTAGAAACTGCCACTCATGTTCATACACAATTTTGGGAAATATTCCACAGTCGGTGCTAACTTAACCAGAGTTGTTGTAAATTTAACAACTCCATAGACTATAATGACTGGTAAGTTTACAATAGCTCTGGTTAAGTTAGCACCAACTTTGGAATAGGACCCCTTGTCTTTGTCGCTCATGTTTTTCATCCTGGAAAGCTTGGCATTAGTCACTTTCTGAAGGTGTAGGGGGCACAGTCAGACACTTGCACCTACACTGTCTCCATCAAGTCCCTTGCGGTTCTCTGTTAGAACACTCTCCTTGGTCTGGCAATCACTTGGTTATCATGGCTGTTCGTCATCACAGCATGCGGGAAATAAGTGCGTGCTCTGTCTTTGGGCAAACACTGATGACTTTGATGACCCGTTTGATGCAATGGGGCAGGGCTTTGCTTAAACTGTATGTTTAAACTAGCATTGTACACTTAGAGAATGTTCCAGTGTAGCGTTCTTCTATTTGTAGTGTATTTATTGTTGTCCTGATCTATATTTCCTTCCATCTATGGCCTTGCCTGAACTAATGCTGCTTGCCACTGATTTCTGATCTGCGCCTGACTTTTCGCCCATATCACCCTCTTCTATTCCTGACTTCTTATCATGGTCAGAATTTTGTGGTCCAGCTGTCCTGTCTCTGGGCGAGCCAATTCTGACCACTGGCAATATGGGCCCTTCTATTTACTATGTTTTGTGAATTGATCTGCTTGTCTTTCTAGTCTTTTTGATGTTTTCAAGATTCCTTCACTGTGGTTCTCTTTAAACTAACTGAAATATTTGCTAATGGTCATATTCTATACCTAACAAGATAATTATAGGAGACGTTACACATAAGCTGGGCTTATATAGCCCTAAGCATTTTTTTTTTTTTTGGAGAAAGTATTTTACCGGGAAGGATACATTGAGATTTCTCTCGTTTTCATTTGTATTTCTGTAACCACTCAATGTTCTTGAACCCAGGACATACTTGAAAACGAGAGAAATCCCAATGTATCCTTCCTGGTAAAATCCTTTGCAAAATGTCCTGGGTGGCGAATATGTATCGTTAGGTGTCTTGCCCAAGGACACTTACTGGAGAGGTGCTCGTGTCAGGATCGAACCTGTGTCTCCACAGTCTCTCTCCACAGTTATAGAGCAGTGATGCTACCTTTACTCCACCCAGCCGGTGAAGAACGTCAAACGAACATTAGGCCAAAACAGCCAAGCTAAAGAAACACTGGAGATAAAAATGATCAAAACCATTTATTTTGATCTAAAACTTGTAAATCCCTTACAATTCTCTACAATTTCACAAATTAGTGAATATCTAGCCCACTGAGTTATATGTGTATAGGAATCCTTAACATATTTACCATTTTCTGTACAATAAACCAAACCAAACATTTAGTAATTTTTAATCTATATTTATTGCCCCTTGACCCATGTCAGTTTGAAGTAAATGTGGAACAAAACAGAAAAAAGTGGGTTTAAAGGCATATTGGTAAAGTGAACCCATGATGAGTGTTGAATTGTGTGCTCCTATGATTTCTGTGTCCTGTGAGGTCTTTTACTCTGCTAGCCTGTGTTACACAAACATTTCACATCTCAGTAATGTGATCTCCCCATCTTTCCCCTCCTCCCTTTGTATAGAGAATGCTGGTTTGTTTTCATATTGCACTGGTCCCCTGGTCACTGTTTGATCTTTAACCCTGCTCCTAAAGCAGGGTTGTTCACTTTTCTAAACCCCCTTTTGTAGGCAGTCCATCCTGTCCTCCAATTTGTGAATGTGTATGCATATTTATATGTATATACCGACATATCTGCGCAAGTCCTCTTTTGTATAACCATATTATATCGTTCATGCTATGAGAAGACTCTATCATGTGCGGTTGGAGTAAAAATAAGGTTCTTAACACGTAGTTAAATAATATTTTATATAAATGAAGTTTTTTCAATGGCACAAAAAAGAATCTGATGCAAAGTATATTTTTAAGCTACCTGTTATCCTTGTGAACAGCAACTAGGAATTGCATCAGCGATTCCAATCTATTTTCGTGAGACGATGAAGAACCACTCACAGGAATAAAGAGCTTAATGGAAGCTAAAATAAGACAACATGTACTCGTTTGGAGTTCAGTTACTTTGCTTTTCAAGTTAACCTTTATTTCTCAGATTTAAAAAAAAAAATGAATTCATATTTATGATACAGTTGTACAAAATGTTGTAATGAAGGCTGTACATTTTACATGTTAACAGTCATATTTGCAACAAAGACTTTTAAATTACTGGTGTGTATTCAATGAATTTGAAATGCCACTACTGTAAGGCTAGGGTCAGACTAGCGCAGTTTTAACGTGCGTTTAGCCGCACGAAATCACGGCCGTACTAGCAGCAAATGACGTCCAATGCCGGGGAACATACGACGAACGGCCGCACGAAAGTTCGTCCGCGCAACGCAAGTGGCCAACGAACGCATTTTTTCGAGAACGTCAAACCGCTACTACTGACGTACAGAGTGCGCTGCGGCCGCATAGCGGCGTGTGTGTGTGATTGGGAGACGTCAGACGCTGCTAATGTCCGGCTAACATCACGTCCAGACACAAAAAGTGTTTTATTGACGATCCGTACAAAATCACGGACGAAAAGGCGCATCGTATGACCGCTATCGCGTATTCCGGAAAAAAATACGTACGTTCGTTCGACCGCACTTTTTCACGGACAACGTGAAAAATGCGTTCGTCTGACCCTAGCCTTAAAGGAAGAGCAGTAAAAAATAAATGAGGGCTAACTATCAATCCCTCCTGATCGTGTGTGTGTGTGTGTGTGTGTGTGTGTATGTCAGTGTTTGTGTGCATGTCAGTGTGTATATGTCTGTTTGTGTACAGTATGTCAGTGTATGTCTATGTTAGTGTATGTCATGGTATGTCTCTGTGTGCACATACCATACATATACATATGTGTTTGTACATGTCTGAGTGTACGTTTGTGTAGGTGAGTGTATCCTCTAGACCAGTGTTTCCCAAACCTGTCCTCAGGACCCTCCGCCTTCGCCAGGTTTGCAGGATATCTGTAGCTTAACACAGGTGATATAATTTGCTGCTCAGTGATTGCAGGATTCAGTCTGCATTTCCCCAAGGTGATCTGCAAAATCTGGCCTGGTTGAGGGTCCCGAGGAGAAGTTTGGGAAACACTGCTCTAGACTATAAGCTCCTATGAGAGCGGCCCATGTCTGTTTATGTGTATCTCGTTCCCCTTGGTTATTGTAAAGGGCTGCGTAAACTGTTGGCGCTATTTCAATGATGATAATAATAATACTTGAAGATGAGAGAAATATCAATGTGTCCTTCCTGGTAAAATACGTTATAGATATATAAATAATAATATTAGTGAAACTGTCTGAAATTTGATTGTTTGTGTGTATCAGAGTGTGTGTGTTTCAATAACTCTGTGTCAGTGCTTGCTTCTGTGGGTGTCTGAGTGTAAGTTGGCACCAGGGATCAAGTCCTAAAAAAAGAAGTGTGGGAACCTGTCCCCTAACTAAGAATTGTCATCTCACACTTAACACAAACAAACACTCAAATGCGATATATATATTTGTGGATATATATGTGGATCTTAGCACAAATATGCATTAAATCCTACATTTATTGTGACTTAACGAGGAAAGATATGATTGAACACCTGAAAACAAGCTTAATAGTGTGTGCGACCATTGGAAACGCAGTGCAAAAATAGTAGGGGAAACCTGTTCCCATGTGTCCCCCCTCGACTTGACCCCTGGTTGGCACATGCATATCTGAATGCCTGCCTTCATCAATCTATTTGTATCAGAGAGTGTCTACTAGTGTGCATGTCAGTGTCTGTATATGACGGTCTTCATCTGTGAATATGAGAGCAGAATAGAGAATGGTTCACATGGATAGAGAAACTTAAGGCAAAGGGACAGAGTAACAGTAGGTACATTATGTTGAGGCATACATATATTTTTTTTCCCTTATCTATATCAAAATGCAAAAACATATTTATAAATATGTTCTTATGCAGACAAGTGCTAGCTGATAGAATACATACTGTAGGCCAGGCCTCAAAATTTCCACTCGCCTGCTCACATTTGGCGAGTGGAAATTACATGAGGGCGAGTGGGAATGCAGAGGCAATGCTGGATAGAGGTTAGGTGGGGCAACTAGTGGCGAGTAACTCTTAAGGCCTGGCTAGTAGCTCAGGACTTGAAATTTTGAGGCCTGCTGTAGGCCACAAGCTCGTAGCCCTATTTCTGAATAAATACAGTACACAGTGCATTCGGATGTCTATACACACAACACTGCAGGAGAAAGGCTTCCAAAGAGCTATTTTTATTCCAACGGAGTATTCTTAAGGAAATGTGTCTCAAAGAAATATATATATGTCTGTAATAAAAGGACTATAATATAGTTTATGGTAAGAATATTTAATTAATATATACTATATATAGATAATTCTGTGATTAAAAAAAGGACACCTTATATACCACCACCTTATACACAGTGTGACATGCAGGTGTTTAATGTTTTTTGGGGGTCAATAAAGGACTGTTTGAAAGTCCAAGCCATCTCTCTTCTGTTCACATAAAAACCCCTAAATGAGCTCGGGTGCAGCAATATTCTTTCAGAAGTCAATTCTTTAATTTTTTTTTAGAAAGTATTTTACCAGGAAGGATACATTGAGATTTCTCTCGTTTTCAAGTACGGTATGTTCTGTGTGGCGAGTATGTACCGTTAGGTGTCTTGCCCAAGGCGTGCACATGTTCCCAATAAATTGTCCTATGACCTAAAACAATATTTTTGTAGCTGAAATAGTCCAAATTCCAATAAAATACATTAATATCAGGTTGTAACACTGCAAAATCCATGCTGGGGAATTCTTGCCAAAATAATTTTATTAGACCTTTGTTAATTTGCATGCCAAAGACTAAGGCTGGGGGTCAGACGAGCGCAGTGTTAACGTCCGTGTTGCCCGCACATAAGTACGTCCGTGATAGCATACAATTGTGTTAAATGGAGCCCCACACACAAAGTATGTCCGCACAGAAGTGCGGGGGCTGACGGACGCTGCAAACGGACGCAGGTTAGGCAAGAACGTGATACTGCTAGAACGGACGTGCAGAGTGCACCACGTCCACAACGTCCAAGTAGCTTTGTGTGTGAGTGATGCAACAAGGTCAGACGGACTGCATTTATACATCCAGCATTTTTGACGGACAGAATGTTTTTTCATTGTAATTTATTTTCCCTGCTACATCAGTCAAAAAATACGTCAGTGAAAAAAACGGACTGTGTGGCCACTACCTTGTAGTCAGTCAGAAAGTACGTCCGTACTGCACGGACGCACAGTCCGTAGAAAATGCGCTCATCTGACCCTAGCCTTAATCAAATGGGGGAAAAAAATGACACTGCTTTCAATATAATTCTGGGGATGCATGGGCAGGATAGACAGATTTTGCTATATTTTGCATTGGGCGATTTAGGGCTCTATTACATTCTTCGTGCAAACGTTAACGCGTGCGCAAAAACGCATTAACGCGAGGGGCAAAACCCTTTGCACTGAACGTCGTATTCCAATGTCTGCACAAAAAATGAGCGTTAACGTCTACCACGGATGAACCTGCGCGAACGCTGAGCGAGCGTACTGTACTGCGCGCGTCCTATACTTAACATTGTGAGCGCACATGCGTTTGTGCGCTGGTACGCGGATGGTATTACAATCTATGCGCAAAATTTAATGCACAGCGTTTGCGCGCATAATTTTAACGTCTTTGAAAAGCTGGTGTTAACCCCTTAAGGACGGGAGTAATTTTACAACTTCGGCGCTGTTTCGGAAGTAGAAGTTTGCTAAGCGCATTTTGACCATTTTTAAGTCACGTATTCTTATACCACCCAGACAAATTATATATCGTTCTTTCCGGCAGACTCGGCAGATTAATAATATATCATTATTATATGTATATGTCATGCCCTGCCAAAATGCTATAACAAAAAATGTAAAAAAATGTGAATTTTCAATAAAATTTCAATCTTCCACAGTGTGTAAAGTGTTTTTTTTTTTTAAATTTTATTATCCGAGGCTCTGCGGTCATATTCTATTGGGTAGATTTGTTAAAAAATTAGGACGGGGAACCCATTTTTTTTTTGGGGAGAAATTGCGTGATTTTAGCTAAACCCCCAAAAAAAAAATATCATTAGTGAAGCATCATTGTTCACATTATAATTGAAATGTGAACAATAGTGCTGCATTAAAAAAAACAATTTTTTTATTATTATATTTATTATTTTTTTATTATTTAATTTATTATTTTTTAATTATTTTTATTTTTACTTTTTTTACACTTTTATTTTTACTTTTACATGGTCATGTTTGATATCATTGGAAAGGCCATGCTCTGGCCTTTCCAGCAATATCAGCCATGACCCCCTAGCTGCCACCGATCAGGAGATAAAGGGGTTCAAAGAACCCCCCTATCTCCTGCAAGGGATTTCCATAGGAAATCCCTTTGCAGCAAGGGGGTTCCCGGTTAACTGACATCATCGCGCATGGCGCGATGAGTCAGTTGACTGGGGGGTGACCCAGAGGTGGGGGCTGCCATCCAAGATGGCGGCCCCCACCGGAAATAGGCCGCGATCGGGCACAAATTAGTGCCCGGTCGCGACCTGGCAACTAAGGGGTTAACCCCCCATACATCGCTGGAAAGGTCAGGCTGTGACCCTTCCAGCGATGCTGGCCACAGCCGCCGGGGACCAAGCGATCGGGAGATAGAGGGATCTGAAGGATCCCTCCCCTCCCCTCCAGGCGCTTCCCCTGCTCCGGCGGGGGGGACGCCTGAAACTGACGTCATCGCGCCACCGGCACGATGACGTCACAACGCCGGAGGGGATCACACTGATCTGACTCCGGGGGAGTCAGAACAGCGTGGGAAGCGACCGGAGAAGGTGAGTATCTCCCGGGGGGGGGCTCTAAACGCCGAGGACGTACATTTACGTCCTGCGGCGGCAAAGCCCGCCTAATGCAGGACGTAAATGTACGTCCTGCGGCGTTAAGGGGTTAATGGCAAATCTGAATGTCCTGGCCGAAACCAAATACTCCAGCCCAAAAAAAAAATACAGCAAAGTATAGTTACACATTCTACGCATACCCAAACAATAAATTTGAGAAGTTGTGCCTGTTTTTTTTTTGATGCAGCATATATGCGCAGATTGACTTTGACAGGCGCAAAAACTTAACGTGAGACAATTAAGGTTCTTAATTCTGATTGGCTGAATCGCGTGAAAAAAAAAGTCCACACACCGATTTCTGCACGCAACGTTAATGCGCGGGAGTTGTTGCGCGACTTCTTTACTCGCGTTATTTTTTGACGGATGAAATAATGCACGAGGATTGTAATACCAGCGTTAAGTTACACGCGTTAACGTTTAACGCTTCACGCAAAAATTCACGCGTTTGCCGTGCATTTATGCGTGAAGAATGTAACAGAGCAATTAGTATATTACTTATTATTATTGTTTAAATAGTTTTCACATTTTTAGGGTTCTCACTGTGGCAAAGGCACTTTATATCATGCACGTCGATTTGGATCATAAATTATGGCTTTTTATTATTACTATTTATCTATTATCATCATCATCATCTATATAGGTCCAACAGTTTCTGCATCACTTAACAATAAACCAATGGAGACTGAGACAAAATTACAAGCAAACATAGGAACAGAAACAGGAGGTATAGGCCCTGCTCGGATGAGCTATTATATTACTTTATATATTTATAAAGCTTTGGGAACAGGTCTCTTCTTGTCACATAGATGCAGAGAGGGGTCTGGACAGCTGGACACAAGGTACAGGATGATCTCCAGTGAACATTAAGGTCAGAAGATTAGTAGGTCATAAAATATATGGATATCATCCAACACTGCCTGAGAATCCTGGGTGTCAGATGGTGCACTGTGTAGCAGTGAAAAGCAGAAATCACATAAAGAATTATCTGTTTTTTCCTTGAAAAACATTACTTTACAGTCCTCCCTGTGTCCAGAGGAGTTAAGACAAAGCTTATATATTTAAGAATGTTCAGTCCCTCCCAAAACACACACAAAGACCTCTCCTCCAGCACTCTAACCTCTGCCCTCTCTCATTCACCCCCCTCTATTCCCACCCTTCCCTGGTATTAACCTGTGACCTCCCTCTATGTGTGGAAGGCGGAACATGGGACATAATATTGGGATTCTGGAAAGATTTGGATGGTAATAACATCTGCCACCCTTTTACCAGCCTGGGAAAGTTCTTACCCTGCATTCACCCCCAGAAAGACTTCTCATTTCATCTCTTCCAGAGAGTCTAGAACTTGATGTCATGGTACCTGCCTGTCCCAATTTCACCTCTTGCTTTCAAGAAAATCATTACTTTCCAGGGGTCAAGTCCTAAAAAAACGAAGTGTGGGAACTCACCAAGATTTCTCTCCCCCAGTTCACAATTATCATCTCGCATTTAACACAAACACACACTCAGATCTGATACATTTAGGTGTATGTGTGGATTTTTTAAAAAATATATGATAAATCCTAGATTTATTGTGACTTAACAGAGAAAGGTATGATTGAACACCTGAATAAAAGCTTTATGGTGCATGGGACCAAAGGGTTCCCTCTGCAAAAATAGTGAAGGAACTATGTTCCCACGCGTTCCCCTTGGACTTGACCCCTGTTTCTTTCTCATCCTATGATCATCCGATCTACCCATCCTCTTTCTTCCTCACCTTTCACTTTCACGTCCCATCTGCCCTCATTTCACTGTATACCAATTTGTGCCTTCTTGTACAGCACCGTGGAATATTCTGGTGCTCTATAAATAAAATATAGTAATTTGAATGAACGCAAGCCTATTCTACCTTTCGTAATAAGCTCAAAGAGGCGCAAACATTCCACGAGCAGTAAAGCTGCAGTCATTATTGTGACTTGAACCATTGAAATAGGACATACTTGAAAACGAGAGAAATCTCAATGTATCCTTCCTGGTAAAATCCTTTATAAATAAATATATAAAATATATGTAACATATATATGTAACACAGTTTAAGCTTACCAAGTCTACACGATGTATATTAGTGTAGATTTGATAGGCTGCGTTAGTCCAGATGCCAAAATTACCAGAGTATAGCAGTACGTAATGATACTTTTTTATTGGACTAACGTTACATTTAACCCCTTCACTGCTGAGCCATTTCACATCGTAAAAAAAACATGTTTTTCTTTTTTTTACTATTATTTTTATTCTTTACTTTAAACACGGTCATGTTTGGTATCATTGGAAAGGCCATGCTCTGGCCTTTCTAATCTAATGATACCAAACATGACCCTGCTAGCTGCCAGGAGACTGGAGATATCGGGGTTCAAAGGGACCCCCTATCGCCACCCCTATCTTTCCTTAGGAGTCAATGAGGACGTTCCCCACACGACCTCAGCAGTGAAAGGGTTAAAAGCATAGGCGACTCTACAGGGGGGCAAGGGGGGGCAATTGCCCCCCTAGGTTATTCCTTGCCCCCCCATGTGCCCCCCCAACAAAAATCAGCATCCAGCTTACCACACTTATTCGGACCGCTGTATCTCCGTCCCTGTGCGTATATGGACGATCTAGGTGTCATTGGAAAGGTGTCATTCTGGCCTTTCCAATGATACCCAACATGACCATATTCATTTTGAAATAAGTCATAAAACATTAAATAATAACGGGCACTTAAACTTAAGCATTTTCACAGGGTTGAAATGTCTCAGCAGTGGTTAATGTTCAGACTATACATTACATTGTGTATTACGTTCGTTTTTGCCTTGGTTTAGTTGTATATTAAGGGTTAATGGGTAGGCTTCATCCCTCACGGTACACATTTAATTTTTTCCTTGATTAATGGCATTGTAGGGGTTAATCGGTAGCTACATGCCTCACAGTGTATTCATTTCATGTTTTACCTTGATTAATGGCATATTAGGGGTTAATGAGTAGGCTAAATGCCACATTGTTTATTATTTTTATTGTAGTTCCCTGGGTTTATGGCATTTTAGGGGTTATTATGGAAGTTAGAATCTAAAGGGTCTAATCATCTTTAGATCCTTTGCTTTTTGTCACATTTCGGGGAATTCATTTCGCCGAAAATATAGTGAATTCCTATTTAGCGAATGGTCACTGTAATTTGCTAAAAGTGGAGTCGCTGAAGGAGCAATCAGACATTGCCGAATTGCGGCAAATAAAGTATCATGTTAGTACAATAAAAAGGCATCATTGCATCACATTACTCTGTGGTTTTGGAAACTTATTTATATATACTTATTTAGGGCACCATTACCTGGTGTGGGTTAACCCATGCGTTCGCATGGTTTTGCGTTAGCGCCAGGTTAATTGAGTCTAGCGCCTGACCAACAGATCGTTTGCCTCCTGCTACAAACGGGAAAAATCACTTTTTTATTAGCCATTTGTACCGCGAGCTTACTGTACTTTCCGCGTCCTATACTTAACACGGGGAGCGCTAGAGATCTCTAGTGCTTTTGCAGCTAACAGATCACTTGGTGCCAGCGCTAAATTTTTGAGGGGCGCTAATTGCAACATTTTACCTACTGCTCAACCCTGGTGCTAACTCCAAAAAAACAGAAAAAACAGATCTTCGCCCAAAATTAACAGACAATTGAAAGGAATGCAGCACAGGTGTTTTCTTGGCCCCATACACCATAACAATGGATCTGGTCCGCATTATCGTTGCTGTTGCAATAGGCTCTATTATAAATGTATCCTTTATCCACATATATCCTAATTCTAATATATTGCCTAATTTTAAACATTTTATGCTGGGGGTTATTCATAGTATGGAAGCGGTTGATTATTAGGGTGACAGTGTGAACCATGTTTAAAGGGACACATGAATAAGTCTTGCCCTGAAATATGTATTATTTATGTGCTGCAGCAGGGAAAATTGTGTCGCTCACCTGGCCTTCCTTTTGGAACTATTAAATGCAGTGTAATGACTCTACATGCTGTTGGGTGGCATTTATCATGCAATGTCCATCAGCTATAATATATGTGTGCATCAAAACATGAATGATACGGCCACCTTGGAGGCTTTTAATAATGCAGGGGTGTGAGGTTATTCCCTGGATGTGTTCATACTCAAGCTTGTGAGGGCGGGGGATAGGTATGACTCGGCACTCTGCACTGGAAAAAAACAGTTCTATCCTGTACACAACCGCATTAGCGTTGGGTCTCAGCTCAGGTCTTAGAGTTTTTCTAGCGTGCGCCAAACGACCTTGTTCATGGACTACTGCAGACAAGGTGATCTGATAGTGGGTCGTCAGGCATTAAGTTTTAGTGACTCGCGGTAATTTTTCCTTTAGTGATGGTGTTTTAGCTCACACCAGGTGATAGGGCCCTTAGTTTTATTCAGTGATATGATTTAGCGGTGAAAATTATTAGTGCCCCCCCAGTTTTGACTGCGGTATCTTCTGTGCCCCCCTAAATATTGTTCCTAGAGTCGCCACTGGTTAAAAGACAAGTTTTCGAGAGTAAATCTCTCTTCAAGACCAGAGGAAGAGAGGAACACTCTAAAAAAGACACCCGCACACCCTGAATATATGGAGGAGCCCCTAAAAAGACACCCGCACACCCTGAATATATGGAGGAGCCCCTAAAAAGACAACTGCACACCCTGAATATATGGAGGCACCCCTAAAAAGACACCCGCACACCCTGAATATGCGGTGGATCTCTAAAATGGCACCAAAAATGACCAAGTAATCTGTAGAAAGAAAAAAATATATTTTTTTCCTCCAAAAGTGGCAGTATTATTCAGTTTTCAATAATAAAGTGATTAATACTGCTGTACTACCTCACCTTCTCACTTCCCAGAGCAGTAGCAAGTGTGGAGGGGAGGAGCAATGCATTATTACACGATGTTTCATCGAAAACTTAATCCGATGTGAAGAGCACAAGGGGTCCTTTTGGACCCCTGCATCACCATTCTGTACTCCCCACAAGGTCAATGACAGCAAACATGATCATTTAATGTGTAAAAATAAAAAAGTGGAAAAACCCCCAGTTGCAAAATTTCTTTTTTTTTCCCCCTCCCGTTTAAGGCAGTGGCATTAATTGCTTATAACGCAAACAATGTTGCTGCAGTAATTCACCTCATTTCTCACACTGATAAAATTTGAAAGTGATGAAATAATGTGTATTATGCCATCTAAAACATGGGGGGTGGGCACTACAGGAGGACTTGTCCCCGGGTGCCTCATGACCTTGCTACGTCTCTGGCCCTGTGCCCTCACCGCATACTACGCGCACACTGCTCATCCACCCTCCCCAGTATCAACGGCCCAGTCCTCTATCACCAAGTGTCCAGCTCTTCTTCCTCTTTGTATGGGATTGGAGGGGACAGGGGTGGAGAGGAGGACGCCGGCATCGCCTCTTCGGCTTTCGCATTGTTGTTGACGTCCACGTCACTGTACCTGGCAGGCATGGACAGTAGATTGCTGACATGCACTCTCTGACATCAGAGGGGGCCGCCTGCCGGCCGCCATCTACTTATCTGGCCAGGCCTAAAAAATCATTGCGGCTGCCGTCGGAATACGTAACACAGGCAGCACAAAATAATTTAATGTGCTGCCTGTGTGTGCACTCGCCCAAACTTAATTTCAACTCGCCAAATGCAAGTGGAAATTTTGAACCCTGCATTAAACTATGTCTGGGAAAAGTAATACATCACTCCTAATCGTAAGGTTTGAGACATGCCATCAAATGGAGAATAGTGATTAAACACAGTAATATTAACAAACAAGAAAACTCCTCGAGATGAGAAGTCAATTCAACCTAATGATCATTAAAATATAACCTTTATTAGGATTAGGTCACTCAAATGCAACCATTACAATCAATAAGGAAGCATTCCTTTAGCATGTCATGCTACCCAGTAAACGGAGTGTAGTACCCCTAAGAGCTCTATCCCTTCAAGTCTCGTTAATGTGATACTCGCCCTGTATTCATATATCAAAAGCACACTCCTTAGCATGAGAAGCACCTCAGACATAATCACAACATAATGCTTCCCATATAGCAACAGCGCCATGCCATAAAAAAGGGCTTTCCGATTATTATTTTTTTGAGTAAATATTTTACCAGGAAGGATACATTGAGATTTTTCTTGTTCTCAAGTATGTCCTGGGTGGCGAGTATGTACCGTTAGGTGTCTTGCCCAAGGACACTTACTGGGGAGGTGCTCTGGCCAGGATTCAAACCTGTGTCTAGACGGTCATAGAGCAGTCTACCCCACCCAGCTGGTACTATAACCACATTTATCAATTAAAGCTTTTAAGCACAACCATTCTTGTAGTAAAAGGTTCTGAGAGCTCCTGATGAAACTGCCAGTAGCAAGGCAGTGAAACGTGCGTTGGGCCAGTGATTATGTCAGGTGCTGGTTCTGGGGTGGTAGGATTGAGCCCAATATGCAATAAGGGAAACAAAGATTCAGATAAACATATACAAGAGAGGGTTTATTTGGAGTAACATAAAGGCAATAAACAAATATATATGAAGGAGCTGGATAAGAGGAGGAAGGGAAGACACTGAATATATATATGTGTAATTAACTGAAAGCAAGATGAGAAAAGAGTAAACAGAAGGATAGTACTAAGCTACTCTAAACTATAGAAAGGAGACAATATGAGAATGAAGGCTAAGGAGATCGTTAGAGAAAAATAGAAAACAAAGGCAGAAGAGTCTTGGTAGGCAAAGGGTCTTGGGTCTGTAGGTGTTCCTGGAATGCAAGGTAACGGGCTGAGTGTTCTGCGAGGTGCAGGGCAGCAGACTCCGAGGAATGCAGGTACAGAGGACAACGGGAAGAGGATTCTACAAGGTGCAGGGCAGCAGGTCGAGGATACGGCAGCGGGCTGAAGATTCTGCGAGGTGCAGGGCAGCAGGCTCCGAGGAATGCAGGAACAGAGGGCAACGGAATGAGGGTTCTGCGAGGTGCAGGGCAGCGGTTGAGGATTCGGCAGCGGCTGAAGATTCTGCGAGGTGCAGGGCAGCAGGCTCCGAGGAATGCAGGAACAGAGAGCAACGGAATGAGGGTTCTGCGAGGTGTAGGGCAGCGGTTGAGGATTCGGCAGCGGCTGAAGATTCTGCGAGGTGCAGGGCAGTAGGCTCCGAGGAATGCAGGAACAGAGGGCAACGGAATGAGGGTTCTGCGAGGTGCAGGGCAGCGGTTGAGGATTCGGCAAGCGGCTGAAGATTCTGCGAGGTGCAGGGCAGCAGGCTCCGAGGAATGCAGGAACAGAGGGCAACGGAATGAGGGTTCTGCGAGGTGCAGGGCAGCGGTTGAGGATTCGGCAGCGGCTGAAGATTCCTGCGAGGTGCAGGGCAGCAGGCTCCGAGGAATGCAGGAACAGAGAGCAACGGAATGAGGGTTCTGCGAGGTGCAGGGCAGCGGTGGAGGATTCGGCAGCAGGCTGAAGATTCTGCGAGGTGCAGGGCAGCAGGCTCCGAGGAATCTGTGGAATGTTGGCACAGCGGGCAAGAAATGCTGGAGGAAACAAAATAGATTAATGTTCTTAGGCAGGAACAGGCGGTAGCTCCCTGTCAGCTTGGTGTTTACCAAGGTAATGCAGAAGCATGGACCTTGGGAGTGGTTCCTTTTTGTAGAGGGGAATAAGGGTGCATTAGCCAGCACCTGGTTGCTGGATCAGCCTGGTTGTAGAGGAATTACCAGTCTCCTTACAGGAAACTGGCTTGCTTTTAGGTTTCCTGCGGCGCTGGCGTCTCGGGGCATTACAGATTATGAGTCAATAGACTATAACTTTTTGCTACAGCAAATGTTGTGCTTAAAAGATTTGTATGTGTCCCCGTGCACAGTGTGTGTCTGTCCCCTCGCATTTCAACGGTTAATTTTTTTTGGGGGGGGCGCAAGTAGTTTGCCTAGTGCTCAAAATAGTCTTGCACCGACCCTGGGTAGGACCCACCTGACCCAGAGGTGCTGTGATGTGGCGGGTGGGCTTACACTTTAATGGCCATTCAAGTAAACTAAAACCTCTGATTGTGTTTTGCTTCGCATGGGGCCACAGTGGTAAGCAAAAATGAAAACCTTTTTTCTTGTTATGTTTTATACATGAAGCGGGCTGGATACCTCCGGTCTACGCAGCCGTCCTTGGTGCATAGATATGACAACTGCTGATATTGTCTCAATCATTAATGTTTTCTGTATGCAACCCTCGCTGTCTTCGGTGCACAAATGTTCTTTAGTTATGGATTGTGTATTATCTCAGCACTGTACTTTTGAAAAATTGTGGAATCCCAATGTCAGCCTATGTATCCTTCCACGCTCATTGGATTCTGTGAATAAAGAAAGGCTTTTGGGGAAAAAAGTAATAAACAAAAATCTAGATGAGAATCGTACATTATCATAGAGCCCTGATAGATGCCCAAGTTTGGAGGTTTCCCTTGTGCAGCTACGAGTGCAGATTTCCAGGGACATGTAATTATTGCTGCATTTCTCCAAAACAAATTGTTTGGAAAGAAAATATAGTGACATGCTGACTGTTAATATTTTCATCCACAGAAACCTATAGGGAAGTAGTGAAAATAGAAAATAAATCCACAGGGAAGGATTGGCTGAGCTTGTCCCCGGTGAGAGCATGAAATAACTCATTCCTCGTGTCAACGGGTACCCACTAATTTACTCTACGAATGTAACATGAAGGAGGAAGAAAGGATTTTAGTGTTCTTTACTCTTACAATACATACATAATCTATGTCTCTGTACGGAGTATATCAAGGACTACCTGTAAGATTTACAGCACTGACATGAACAATATACAGGATGTCCATAAAGTCTCTTTACAATTTCAAAAAGTTATTACAAAGGCAAATGAAAATTATTACAAAATGTGTTACTTTTAAAATGGGTATATGACCCCCATAACATTTTCTCTCATCACTCTAGGTCACCCAACTCATAGCCACTTCTCGCCCTAAGCCTGTGCCTTAAATCAACTGTAACCGTAAGATATGTCTGACTATAAGCTTTTTTTTAACTTAAAGTCCCCTACTGCCTCTCATAATATATAAATATATACAGTTGTGTTCAAAATTATTCAACCCCCAATGCTGTAAAGGGTTTTAGGGAATTTAGTGTACATTTGTAATTGTATTCAGAATGAAATCCTACAGGGACTTTTTAAAGAACCATATGCAACTAAAATGACATCAATTGGGTTTGTAATACAGTAGTAAATGTTTCTTTTGTGAATTCTTCATTGACACAATTATTCAACCCCTTAAAGACTAGACATGTGCATTCGTTTTAGTACTAAAGCGATTTAGTCCGAATTTTGGGATAATTTAGTTTTAGTATGACTCAAGAGAAACGAAACTGCTCAGTACAAAAAACGAAAGAAACTAAAATAAAATGCACTACATTTTAGTTTCAGTCCTCTTTGTGATATTATATTGATGAGTGAAGGAGACCAGCAATGAAGAGCGCAACATCGCAACATCCGAAGTTCTGCACCCTCCACATGCCAATGCAGGAAGATGTTCTATACAGAGAGGGACATTAATTCAGGAGGATGTTCTATATATTATACAGAGAGGGGTATTAATTAATGCAGGTGGATGTTGTATACATTATACAGAGAGGGGTATTAATTAATGCAGGAGGATGTTCTAAACATTATAGAGAGGAGCCTTTTTTTTTTTTTTAGCCCTTTAAATCCAGTGGCTGTGAGCGCGGAGATCGGCTACTTGTTACATTATCTCTCAGTACAATGTATCAGGCTCAGCTGTTACAGTAACTGACTGCTGCTCATCACAGCGCTCAGAGTTTCAGTAAAACAAGAAAATAATATTGTTCTAACGTCTTATATATAAAAATATTATTTACTAGTTTTACTGAAACTCTAAGCGCTGTGATGAGCAGCAGTCAGTTACTGTAACAGCTTTGCCTGACACGGGGCAGTATTGCAATGTTGGTGCTAACTTAACCAGAGCTGTTGTAACTGAAAACCTCCATAGGCTATAATAGCTCTGGGAAGTTTACAACAGCTCTGGTTATGTTAGCACCAACTATGTAATATGGCCCACATTGTGCTGAGAGTGAGAGATACTGTAACAAGCAGCGATCTCAGCCCTCTGAGGAGCCACTACAATAGTAATTGTATCCACTGGTTTTCGGATGAATGAAATTAGTTTTCATACTAAATAACTGAAAACGAATTTCTTTAGCAACTAAATAAATTGCATTTTAGTACTAATGCATTAGTTCAAAACGAAATTTTGTGCTGTGCACATGTCTATTAAAGACTACCACTCTGAAGAACAGAGGTTCATTCAAGTGTTTTCAATCAGGTATTGAAAACACCTGTGGATGTCACGGAGCAGCAATAAAGCATAATAAGCACCAATTAGGCAGCTTTAAAATGACTGTGATACTCAGCTCCTTCTAGATATTTACTGGTGTGGTTACAAACATGGTGAAGTCAAGAGAATGGTCCAGGAAGACAAGAGAAGAGGTGATTACTCTTCACAGGAAGAAGATTGCAAAAAAGTTAAACATACCAAGAGAGACCATAGGAAGCATCATTCGCAAATTCAAGGCAAAGGGCACTGTTGAAACGCTACCTGGTCGTGGCAGAAAGAAGATGCTGACTTTGACTGCTGTGCGCTACCTGAAGTGGAGAAAAGTCCCCGTGTGACTGCTGAGGAACTGAGAAAAGATTTGTCAAATGTGGGTACTGAAGTTTCAGCTCAGACAATACGGCGCACACTGCGTAATGAAGGCCTCCATGCCAGAACTCCCAGGCGCACCCCCTTGCTGTCTCCAAAGAATAAGAAGAGTCGACTGCAGTGTGCCAAAAGTCATGTGGACAAACCACAGAAGTTTTGGGATAGTGTTCTGTGGACTGATGAAACAAAATTAGAACTGTTGGGCCCATGGATCAACGCTATGTTTGGAGGAGGAAGAACAAGGCCTTATTGTACAGCGCTGCGGAATATGCTGGCGCTTTATAAATAAAGAATAATAATAATAATATGAAGAAAAGAACACCTTGCCTACTGTGAAGCATGGCGGGGGGTCAATCATGCTTTGGGGCTGTTTTGCTTCTGCAGGTACAGGGAAGCTTCAGCGTGTGCAAGGTACCATGAATTCTCTTCAGTACCAGGAGATATTGGATGACAATGTGATGCAGTCTGTCACAAACCTGAGGCTTGGGAGACGTTGGACCTTTCAACAGGACAATGATCCCAAGCATACCTCCAAGTCCACTAGAGCATGGTTGCAGCTTAAAGGCTGGAACATTTTGGAGTGGCCATCGCAGTCACCTGACTTAAATCCGATTGAGAACCTCTGGTGGGACTTAAAGAAAGCAGTTGCAGTGTGCAAGCCTAAGAATGTGAACTGGAGGCTTTTGCCCATGACGAATGGGCGAAGATACCCGTAGATCGCTGCAAGACACTTGTGTCAAGTTATGCTTCACGTTTAAAAGCTGTTATAACTGTAAAAGGATGTTGTACTAAGTACTAAGATTGAATGTCACTTGGGGCTTGAATAAAACTGATAATGATGTGAGCACAGAAAAGACATTTGTGGTTATTTCATTATAAATGTTATGTTATATTTGTCTGACCTACATGTGCCTCTTTGATTTAATTGTAAGCAAGATGACTGAATGATCAAAATCAATGTCAAACTGGCCAAAACACTCAATTTCAGTGGGGGTTGAATAATTTTGATCACAACTGTATATATATTTTCTCATATGTAAAAAAGTCATTTTTGTGTGTGAGCAGATTGCAGTCACAGCTTCATGACCTGAATAAAGCTGTGAAGGATCTGACTGCCTCAGGTTCATTGTACAATCCCAGGGGCCTAGGTTCTTCATGCTGCAATGGTGAATGCATATTGAATTATAAGGGCTTTGCCCTTTTCCCTTACATGACTCACATTACTCTCTTTGTCCCCTGTGGCTTCTTGTGTGGGCATTGTGATTGGAGAGTAAATGAGAATAGTGCATCCAATATTATGACATCCTCTAAGAGAGGAGAGAGGCGCAGGCCATGGAGAACTAAAGTACCTTTTTAATACAAGGGTCCGTATTCCGATACAAGTGATAAATGGAAACAGCTACAGGTAAATATCTGTGAGAGCCAATAACCCTTAGCTCCCTATGATTGTCTCTATGACGACCAAGATGCTGTATTAGTGGATCAAGTTGTAACAGCAGGCAGCTGCAAACAGATACCAGCAGCGGTGTCATCATGGAGACAAATGCTACCATGCGCAAGCTCTGAGCAAGTTTAAGTGGGGTTTGTGCGGCACCCGTGGGAAACTACTGGGAACTATTTGATTCCAGTTTTCCATGGCACACAGCCTGAAGACACGGCAGCTCTTACTGTCCTCTGCAGCAGACGAACGTAAACAATTTTCAGATGAATTGTACAAAAATCACCTAGCACCATGATTTTTCCGAGTCAGTATTCATTCTTGAATTCTGTCTCAAGCCAAGAATAATGAGTTACTAGGGAATAGTGGGCGGTGTTAATGTTTACTACAGACATGTGCACATCACAAAATTTTGGCAGATTATGGGATCCAAAATTTGTAGATTTAGAAATTTTCTTAAATTGCTAATTAAGATTGATCCAAAATTTCAGACAAATCTGAATTTTTCAGTATTGTCCAAAATTTTGCATGAGTGTGTATTTTAGCCCCTTATACCCTGTCTGTGGGTTAATTCACATGTAGGGTTGGGTTACTGTTAGGCGTACTGGTTCTGGTTTGTGGTAGGTTTAGGGCTAGGGTTACTGATAATGTGTTCTGATAAGTATAATTAATACTTTTCAATTACAGGAACTGTTTATGTTTGTATTAGGGCTAGTATTTCACAAAGACTGTAATATTTTTGGTTAGGAAAATTATTTTAAATTGATCTGAAAATTTGTGGATTGATTTGATACATTTTAATGTTTTTTATGGTCGATTCGAAAATTGGTGGAATAGGAATTATGGATGCCGAATCGCCAAAATGCTGTAACTTCGATTAAATCAATTTCAGACCAAACAGGTTGGTAGGTGGTAGCTGGGTGTTAGTGACACGGTGTAGCAGGGAGAAGGGAAGAGGGAAAGATTGGCTAGTCCTGACTTTGTGCACGCAAGCAAATTTGCCCCTTTGAGCGAAGATGTTGGGTGCATCAGCTCTGGTGTTGCGGTACTGGGGGAGGCTGCTCCCTTTGACAGCAGGAAGATCACGTCACCAAGTAAGGGAGGGATAAAGAGGGCAGGTAAGCCTAGGCAGGTTGTGGTGGTAGGGGACTCTATTATTAAGAGCGTAGACAGGGTAATCTGTTGCTCTGATTGCCTTGACCGGACAATTTCCTGTCTGTCAGGTGCCGTGTTAGGCATGTTGCTGACAGAGTGGGTGGACTATTGGGAGGGCAGTAGAAGACCCAGCTGTCATGGTCCATATTGGTACCAATGACAAAGTAAGAGGAAGATGGACAAAGTTTAAGAATGAGTTCAGAGAGCTAGGAAGCAAACTGAAGAAGAGGTCCTCCAAGGTAGTATTTTCTGAGATACTACCTGTACCACACGCTACAGTGGACAGGCAGCTGGAGATCAGGGAGGTCAATACATGGATAAAGTCTTGATGCAGGAAGGAGGGCTTTGGGTTTTTAGAGTGTAGCGATGTGTTAAAGTTTACTGTGGCAGTACCCATTTTTGGCCACAAGATGGAGACTATCACGATTTAAGACCCTGGACACTTGAACTACATATCCATGCATGCTTTGCGAAGAAACAGGAAGTGGGTGGGTTTGTGGAGAGCCTGTACATCCTGCACCTCGTGGAGAGCAGGCAGAACGCGCCAGGGAGCTGAGGAGAGCGGATGCACAGAGACACACACAAGGAGAGATCAAGAGCTAGGCCGGAGCGCAGACAGAGTGGATTGGGCCTCACAATCGGGCCCAGCCTTGCGGGAGAGAGACATCACCAGCTGTATTCCGAGTGCAGTGCTGAGGAGAGAAGACCCCTCGAGTAAGGAGTACCGCGGTCGATTGAAGCGGGGAGCAGGCGGTAAGCTGGCTGAGTTGCGGCTGACAGACAGAAGGCCAGACAACAGATCCGGTGGTCGGCGTCCCCAGTCAATATCGAGCGGAGAGACGTCCTGGGTCAGCGGAACCTCAAGCTTGCGCCGGATGGGTGAGAGGCCCCCAAGGCCGTGTGTAAATTTAAGCGTACACTGCTGTTTCCTTCTAAAACCCACAGGGCCCCAACTGACTAGTCGAAGACATCGTTAAAGCAAGCTCACTGGCCAGTAGAAAAGTACCGGGTACCCTACATATAAAACTATATATCACTTCAAGTTCTGGGACTTAACCTGTGCAGGACTCTGTTTTCCTTTTTTCAAAAATCCATACAAGGGGGCAAAGAAAAAGCTACATTCTGAACGATTTTTCCTTTTTTTGTTCCCGCTGCGCGTCTATCGTAATACGAGAACTGTGTATTTTATTGTGTCCCGCTACGCGGTTTTTCCTCGAATTTCGTATCTTTTAATTTTCTGCTCGGTCGGGGTTTTTCCGAAAATACGAAGCCCTCGTGTTTTCGTTTCTTTTACCGCTACGCGTTTATCGTGTTACGAAAGTACTGTAAATCTTCCTGCGTATGCCGTGTCTTAAGAGCTGCAAACCTTTTAGTAAACCTTTTAAATTATAAAACTGTTCAGCGTGTTGGAGTATATTTATTCCCTAGTGCGGGGAGACTGACCCGTGGTTCATTTTCAGCGGCTCCTCCAGAGTGAGCGCTACACGTGGGGGCTCGTTTCCGGGATTCAGTCTCTGGAAAAACCGCATCTAAAGGGTTAAATATGGATCCAGACACTGCTGCCGAATGGTGTGGGGAGTATAGTAGTCAGTTAGCATGTTGCGTAGTCATGGATATTCCCAGACACTTGGGCCGAAGATCAGATTCGCCAGGCCGTGGCCACGCTAGCACCAGATCATCGGGGGTTAATTCTGGACATTAAGAAAAACCCAGATACCTCTCACACGCATGTTCTTCTCGAATGGAGAAAAGGTATTCCAGCATGTTTTCGGGGCGCGAGCGTGAAGCTGACCGCTGAGGTGGAAGTCCAACTGATTCAGCCAAGTGCGCCACGTGGCGAAGCCGAAAGTGTTCCCGTGCCCAGTCCGTTGGCTATGATCGGGCCTGAATTTATCGTGGCTATTGGAGATTTGCTGGCTAAATGTCAGAAAACAAGCCCTTCTCACACTAATTTCGGTTATCGACGGTTAAGGAACTTTACAGGAAATGTACCAACTCCGGCGGGAGAAGAAACCTTTGAGGAATGGGTGGAACAGGCGATGCAGGCACTGGATGAGTGGGACGTCCCTGAGGCCCAGAAAAAGCAAAGGATCACCGAGAGTTTAAAGGGACCTGCGTCAGAAGCGGTGAGAAAACCTAAAATTGAGTAGAAAAGATTGTACTGCTTTGGATTATCTGAACGTTCTTGAAGAAGTGTTTGGGCGAACAGAAAAGGCAGCGGAACTGGTATATCAGTACGAACACACCTATCAGAAGAGAGGTGAGAGAATGATTGATTACATGAGGCGCTTGGATAAGATTCTGCACCAAATACTCCTCAAGAAAGGGGCCCAACCGGCTGACGTAGATAAGATACGAATAAAGCAGATCCTGAGAGGCTCTCAACCGTTAGATCCGGTGATGATGCAGCTGAGAAGCAGAGCAGTCAATCAAGAGTTGAAGTACTTGGAACTGATCCGAGTTGTACGAGAGGAGGAGGCTCTGCTGGAAGAGAAATCCTTCAGGCGGGGAGAAAGGGCTTATGCACAACCTGCGAGATATAACGACGGTCTACAGCCTGAAAACGACTCGATAGACACCTATGGATCTGACCTGGACGAACAGGAACAGTTAGTCGGGTTTAAATCCACCGGAAGGGCTGCTAAAGAATCGAACCCTTCTGAACGAAGCGAGTTGTTCAAGACTGTAAAGGAGGTACAGGAAGCTCAAACTGAACTGCAGAAAGCGCACGCTGAACTGTGGAGGGTGTTGATGAAGGTGACCGAGATGCAGGGGGAAATGCAAAAGTTCCTAACAGGTATGCAGACGACAGAAGTTGCTGTGGCGTCTGGTCAAACCCTTTAAACAAATTTCAACAAGAAACTACGTCTCCGCTCTCTAAGAAGAGAGATGTTTCGGTTGTGGAGAAATGGGCCATTTCCGCGCACAGTGCCAGGGCCGAAAGCCTGAGAAGGATAGAGTCGAGAGATTGTTGAAAGCTTTAGAAGGACTGTTGTCTACCCCACCGGCGGGAAACGCCAGAGGGCACCAGTGAAGGAGCAACCTGGGTGCCCGAAGGTTGAACCCCGCTCCAGAAACCAAGTCAGGGCTAGGAGGGCAAGAGGGCCCAAAGTTAAGCCAACTGCTGAGCCTGCCAGAATGGAAAGAGTCACTCCCTTAGCGCCCGGGTCTACGTCATGGGGAGGCAATGCACACCCAAAACCTGCACGGGCCAAGAAAAAGGCCAGGGTCCAGCAAACTGGGTCTAAGCGTCCGGATACCTCCACCAAGTTTCCTGATCAGCTGATAGGTCCTTCTCCGATTGTGCCAATCCAAGTGGAGGGAGTCTACACCAAAGCCCTGTTGGATTCAGGGGCCCAAGTGACTTTGATCTACCGAGATTTCTATGAGAGACACTTGAAACATATTCCCTTGCAAGAACTGAAGGATTTGAAATCTGGGGTATCGGCACTGAGAAACTCCCTTATGACGGGTATCTGCAGTAAGGTTGGAGATCGGATCTGAAGTCATCGGACAGTCCGGAGGCTGTGACGCCTTGGCCATTGTGTGCCCCCGACCCTCGGGTGCAAACAGAAGCTCTCTGATAGTGGGGACGAATACGGACCTAGTGCGGCGTCTCCTGACCCCATCGTAGTGGAAGAAGGGTCAACTCAAGGAGTGCACCCCATGTTACGACCAGTCTATCAGAGGATGGTTGAAGAA